>JAEIFJ010002002.1:337500-683365 GCA_018903435.1 Leucophenga varia | reverse complement strand
TTACTCAAGCATACAAACAAATTATGAAAGTTTTTGTTTTTGTTGGTCTTTAATCTTATCGAAACAAAAGCAACAAAATTATTTTAAGAAATTACAAATTAAATTTTAAGATAATCGTTTTTGTGATTAAGTTTTTTAAAAGGTTTTTTTTTTTAATTTTTTTTTAGTCTAGACATTTATTTTTATTTTGAACTTTATTTTTTGGTCATAGTTATGGCTACAAGACGAGAAAAACTTTATTTAAAAAAATTAGTATGAATATGAAATTTTTCAAAAAAGCAACCAACAAGTCTCTCTCACACCTTTTACTGGATCATGTCATGAAATCTTTTACTAGTGTTGCCAAACAAATCCATTTCGGTGATTTTTTCACAGTGATTTTAAAATCGCAATGCCGCACTGCGTCTGAAAGTAGTGATTTGCGATCTTCTTGTTACTCAGTGCACATGTTCAGATATCGGTGATTTTATGTATCACTCAGCGAACAGTGAAACTGTTCATTTATCAGATTGGTGCTTTTATCACTGTTTGCAGTCACTGCGACTCAAATATCTGGGCACCATGTGTTAAAATTTTGTAAACTCTCGACGACATCGGATACCAAGAATATTTTTATATTAAGTTTTTGTGAATGTCTGTAACAGACAGAAGGAGGTTAGATAAAACCTACAAAGTATTTATATTCTTGATCAGCATTGTCGAACTAGCTAAGCCCGACTGTCCGTCTGTCCATCTGTCATGGTGTTCGTCATAAAAACGATTATCTCGGAGATGAGATAAGCCTTTCATATTAGAAACTTAGACTCTCCTAAGCCGTCAAGTATGCACTTGCAAACGGTTTTTTCTAGCCCCATTTTAAGGGGCACCCCATACAAATTTACCCATCATTTTGGATTTTTGCATAAACGCGACATTGTTTCTGATTCAAGGAAGTCTAAATTAATAAATTATGATATGATATTAATATAGATAGTCTATGATAGTCCCAATGAAATATCGCATTATGGATGGTGGGAGCAACAAAAATTTTACCCATTTTTCAAGTTTTTGTATGAAAAACCAATACAATAAGTTACGGTTTTAAGGTAGGACTTAACTTTAGGCACGTAAAGTTTGGGTACAGGGTATCTTGCAGTTGAGCGTACTCGACTAAAGCGTTCTTTCTTGTTTCATATATGTTTAAAGAGGCAGTTTGCTGGCAGAAGTTATGAAACTTCCTCAACGTTTAATTCATAATCGCATGAAATTTTATTAAAATTATACGAAAATTCCTGAGAACAGCTTAATCCAATTCTAATATTGAGGCCAATAAAGCTCAGTCCTAATTTTATTATGATGCGCATTAATTATTTTGAACATCCAATCTGCATGTTCATTTGTTTTATAACCATTTGGTAAAAAAAACTTCAAGCATTTCAGCATGGTTAATTCAAATCAATTTTGTTTTAAAACGGTGCAAAAAGTAGCAAAAATAATTTATATCGCCGTCTTATACACGCATTGAGAAATAATATTTTGTTAGTAATTAGAACAATCCATAAGAATCCCATATTTTTTTTTTGTCACGAAACACAAAAACATTTTGGTTAGACTTGGACTTAGGACATCACTTCATAAAAACATACAAAAACAAGGAAAAACGTTAACTTCGGTGGAGCCGAAGCTGAAATATCCGTCACACGAATCTTAAAGAGTTTATGTGTCATCATCAGTGGTCAATTTAAAATTTTGAGCTAAAAATACAGATATGTATAACAACATATATCTCGTATATATCTGGAAACGGGCGGTTAGGTCGTATGCAAGAAACACCTGAAAATGGGCGTGGCACCATGATATTGAAAGAGTTTTTACCCAATATGGAGTAAATACATGAATAAATAATAACCATTTTCTTACAAAAATCGAAAATGGTCCGAAAGTTTGTATGGGGGCTATACCAAAAATGGGCGTGGCACATCTGATTTGACATTGGATGACATTAGAATGTTTTTAGCCAAATTGGAGTGAATATATAAATAATAACTATTTTCATACAAAAAGTCGGAATAAAACGGAAAGTTTATATGGGGGCTATGCCTAAAAGAGGGCGTGGCATCTTGATTTTAACACTGGATGACAATAGAAATGTTTTTACCCAATTGGTAGCGAGTACATTCATAAATAATTAGTTTTTTTATACAAAAAATCGAGAAAAACAAGTAAGTTTCTATGGGGGCTATACATAAAAATGGGCGTGGCACTTTCATTCTCGAACTTAACATAGTCGTTGTCGAGAAAAGCTTAAGTTCCAAATTTTAGCTTAATATCTTTATATCTTCAACAAAAAAAAAAAAGCCTAGAAATATACAAACAGACAGACGGATGGACAGACGGACATGGCTAGATCGATTCGTCTCGTCGAGCTGATCAAGAATATATATACTATTATGGGGTCTACGATGCCTCCTTCAATGCGTTACAAACTTTCGGACAAACTGAATATACCCGTTTACACTATGTGTAACGGGTATAAAAAATATAAATCACATTAACAAATATTTTTCTTCTATGTGCCATGTTCTATATTTTCCATAATCTTGCGTTTTTAATTGTTAAAGAAAATACGCTTTTCGACTTATTTCAAATATGTATTCACAAGTGTATCATTCAAAAATTTCTTGTATTTAATCATTTTATACCATTGTACTTGTATATAAGTTTCATTCATTCAACTCCTTTTGGCTTTATTCATCTATCTATCACTTTTCACTTGCCAACAGGAAGTGGCATCGTGCAACGTGCTGCTGCGTGTTGTCTTTTTTTTTTTTGTATGCTTAGCTTTGTCAGTGGCGGTGGAGACGGTGGCAACATCAACGTCTATGTCGCCACTTTGGCGCTTTAAAGCTTGACTATGCTCCAATCTATCTATCTATCTGCATTTTACTCTAAGTTACTTCAATTTCAACGCTAATATTTAACTCTTTCGTTGTCTTTAATGAGTTTTTTTTTTTTTTTTTTCATTTGTTTTTCCGCTACAAATTAGTTGTGTATTTGATATTTTCAAATTGGTTAAAAAGTTTTACTTTGAATCTTTTTCTCTTCTCAGTTTTAAGCTTTAAATTCATTTAAAATGTTTTAATTAAATTTTAATGTATCTACTACTGCTACGAGTATACGAGTATAAGCGTATTTAATTATTATGAAGTAGTTATTGTTGATTTTCAATTGTTTATTTTAATTTAGTCGTTGTAGTTATTTTACATTAAGTTGCCGCATTATTTTTGAAATTAATTGAAATTGTTTATTTAGTTGTTGAGCAATTAAAAATGTATTTATTAGATTTTCTGTTGTTTTATAAATAAATAAATAAAATGTATCAATTGAAATATATAATATATACATATACCATATGCATACATATATGATTTTATATATATTCGATAAAATTTGAAAATAAAATGAATATTTAAAATGTTATTTGTATGATTGTGATACTTTAATAATAATTACAGTAAAAATATATAAAATAGATTGTTGTGCTAAGAAAAATTTAATATAATTTATGATGAACTTTTGAATCCAAAGAAATATAACAGAGGCACTTGTTCTTGATTTTTAGTTAGAAACGGTTATACGAAAAAATCTTTCAAAACAAAAAAATTTATATTACAAAAAGTATATTCCAGAAGCGCCATAACTTGAAAACTTCGAGTATATTTTTTCGGCCGCTTTCGTTGGATTTTTACCACTCAGGTAGTAAAAACGTTAAATATAGCGAATTTCTTGCTTGGTGGACTCCATCTTTGGCGCGCTATAACTTGAGACTGAAACATATGATCACAACACAATCTAGGTGTTCTTCAACAAACACGTTGCAGGCATAGCGAAGTTGTACATAGAACAACAAACACATTGCGTACGTTTCGCTGCAATTGAATAACTGGCAAATGTAATTACAAAAAACAAGCTCGTATCATTACAACAATCACATTGCAGTCATTGCGATAATCTATAAAACAAGAAACAGTTCGCTTCGTACTTTGAATTCTGTTATTTGCCGCACATCGTTGTTCATTGCATTGGACTTGTCGGAGTGAACTTGTACCAGATTAGATCTTTCAGTCAAAATGGTGTCTGTTTGTTACCTTGATTACTATTATAATGATAATGTTTTTTCCTACCAAGCCTCGAAATCGAATGTAGCACAGAAGCTTAAAATGGTCACAGGTTTGATGAAACCGTCGACAAAAACCAAGCCTAAATCCTAACTGATTGTTTTCCCGAGATAATGAAAAATAAAATGTTTGGTTTTCAATTTTCTTGCTGAAAAAAATGTTGAAATAGCAACATTTTCCTTAAGAAGAGAAGGTTGCCTCCCGATTCAACTGTATGGTTCACCTATCCCAACCAGTGACACTGCCAAGAAACTAGGTCTGGAGCTCTATAGAAGGTTGACATGGAGACCTCACCTTATCAATAAGAACAGACAATTGAGTGCTAGGTTGAAAAAATACATATGGCTTTAGGGAAAAAGGTCCACCCTGAGGCTACGCGTCAAACATAGTAACTGTAAATTGATCCAGAAATTTCAAAACAAAGTACTCCACACAATCTCCAATGCGCACCAGTTCCATACGGATACGAATATACACAATGAGCTCGGAGTCCTTTGGGCTCCTCAGGAAATACTCAGATTTGCCAAAGCCTACCTGGAGAGACTGGACAGGCACACCCACCCCCTTGACATAAACCTGTTAGACAACAACGCTGTCACCCGCCGCCTACATAGAGACCTACCCCAACCCCACCAACCCCTCCCCCAATTTTCACCACCCCACCTCGCTATGATGTTTATTAATTTAAAAGTCATAAAAAGTGTTCTTGTAAAAAAAATGTTAAAATAGCTGGGAAGTCTTTTAGTTGGATTTGTAGGTCTGTTCGATTAAAACAAAACTGCAAACTTGAAATTTGAAGGACATTCATAAAATCTGGACTTATGGTTAAAGAACTGATTTTTCACTCTTTTTCACTAATGTTGCAATAACTCAGTCAAGTCCGAGTCGATTTTTATTATACCCGCCACACATAGTGTGAAGGGTATATTCAGTTTGTCTGAAAGTTTGTAACGCATTGAAGGAGACGTCGTAGACCCCATAAAGTATATATATTCATGATCAGCTCGACGAGACGAATCGATCTAGCCATGTCCGTCTGTCTGTCCGCCTGTCTGTCCGTCTGTCTGTCCGTCTGTATATTTCTAAGCATCTTTTTCGTTGAAGATATAAAGATATTAAGCTGAAATTTGGAACTTAAGCTTTTTTTCGGCAACGACTATTATGAGTTCGAGAATTAGAGTGCCACGCCCATTTTTAGGTATAGCCCCCATACAAATTTACCGATTTATTCCGATTTTTTGTATAAAAATTGTAATTATTTATGAATGTATTCGCTCCCAATTGTGTAAAAACATTTCTTTTGTCATCCAGTGTTAAAACCAAGATGCCACGCCCTCTTAGGCATAGCCCCCATATAAACTTTCCGTTTTTTCTGATTTTTTGTACGAAAATAAGTATTATTTATGCATATATTCACTCCAATTTGGCTAAAAACATTCTAATGTCATCCAATGTCAAATCAGATGTGCCACGCCCATTTTTTGGCATAGCCCCCATACAAAATTTCCGCCCATTTTCGAATTTTTGTATGAAAATGGTTATTATTTATTTATGAATTTACTCCATATTGGGTAAAAACTCTTCCAATATCATCAAACTTACCGCCCATTTCCAGATATTTTCGAGAAATATGTTGTTATACATATCTGTATTTTTAGCTCAAAATTTGAAATTAATATTGTGTGTAAACTTGGGTGACCACTGATGATTACTCATAAACTCTTTAAAGATTCGTGTGGCGGGTATTTAAGCTTCGGTTCTACCGAAATTAAAATTTTTTCTTGTTTTTAAACCAGTTTTGGATAGAAAAAACTTAGACCTTTTCAGTATTATGATATTTCAAATGCTATCTAAAAAAATGAGCTAATGTATCAAGCTTAAAGGAGTTTATTTTGTAAAAAAAAACTTTTTTTAAATTAATTTCTCAAAACATAGTTTGCCTGTCTGGAGGTGTCTTAAGAATCTTACAACAAAAAAAATTGTGCCTAAAATGAGTAATAAATAATTAAAAATAAAGTCTGCTTCAAAGAACTTGACCCAAATGTATGAAGTTCAATGAAATAAACTAACTGTTCCGCAAATAGAGAAAGTTAAGCTTTAAATAATAACATAATAAATTTTTTTAACTAATCTTAATTAATATTGAATGCTGCTGTTGCTGCTGCTACTAATTAATAAATTTCACAGTAAAGCCGCCTGTTTATACTCGTACTATATGACGCGCCGCTTAGATGAAACAAACTCTCCCAACCAAAAAGCAGCGTTAGCATTTTAATAAGCTCTACGACCACACACAACTCAAGGGTTTTGGTGCTTAAAGAACTATTTAATACATCATATACACATATGAAAAACCGTTAATGAGCTGTAAAGTAACAAAATAATGAGCAGTTATGAAAATGTAACTTTAGACCTGAGGGAATTTTCTTCCTTTTTTTTTTTTTTTGTGGAAGCAGCAGAAACTTGATTAATGTTTTGTGAGTCTGTATCTGTGTGGAAAATATTAAAAGATGTTTTTTTTTTTTTTTTTTGGGAAAATTTGTATTTTTATTCAAAAGTACTTTTTTTTTTTTTTTTTTGTTAATTACAAAAGAATTTTTTTTTAATTTTATTTTAATTGAATTTTTTTATTTTATTTATATTTTTTTTTTTTATAATAATTTACAAATGAGCAGTATTGCATTTAATAATTTTTAACGCATACTTCTTTATTTATTTATTTATTTATATTTTAGATTTATTTTATCATGTATATAATTTATTGTCCATGCATGATAAAAAATCCATACGATAATGCTTAAAAATATCACACTTATAATTAATAACTATAACTATAAATATATATATATATATATAATTATGTATATAATTTTAATGATTTTTTTTATATTTGAAATATATTATTTTTAAATGTAATTAGATTGATTTTTTTTTTTTTTTTTTTTTTTTGAATATAAAAAATGTCATTGAAATATTTGCGCTATAATTTTTCATTGTTATCTATAAAGGTTTTTTTTTTTTTTATTTATTTATTTAGAAATTTTCGATGCTTGGCAATTAGATACGAGGGATGGTTGTATAATATTTATTTTTAAATAACTACTCAGTTGTATTTATTGTTGTAGAAGTTAAAAAGATATCAGAGAACCAATGAGTATGCTTATGAAAAAGTCATAACTCTCTCAAAAGCAACTCCTCAAATAAAAAAGAGCATAGTGACTAATAACACTAGTTTACAAATGTGGGTTCTCATGGATATACTACCATGTTTTCTGGGCCGTTGATTCCAATAAGGGTCACGAAAATTTTTTTTCTTAAGGATTGTTCTTGAGATATATGGGATTTTTTTTTTCGTTATAACTAAATATCCAAAGAATGGAATATTCGACCTGTAAATCATTTGAAAGATAATTAGTTCCTATACACAACGTGAATATCAACTGAATACTTTTGGTATAACAAGCGTTGAAACTCTAAAAATATGGAATTTTTCAAGCTTTTTGGAAATTGTTTATTTTGAACTCCATTTTTTAGGTAGAAAAAATTTTAAATAAATTATTTTTATAATTTTCTAACTAAGTTCATTTTATTATAAAAACATAAAGCCTAAGATTGTCTAAATCGGACTAAAATTGTGAAGCTTATAGAGGTAAAATGCAATTCTTACAATTTCGTACTATTTACGAAATATTTTGTACTGTGTACGAAATATTTCGTATTTAATTTTAAACAAATTTGTTTTATTGTAATTATTGCTGATTTTGGTAGCTTAATCTACGCTTCTTTAGGGCTCTTAATTACTCTTCTTTCAAGTTGCCAAAAAAGATACTTTGGAATTTTTCTAATTCTTCATACTTTTTATGACTTTTACAACAATTAAAACTTCTGAGTAGCATTTTTGTGTTTTAATGACTTATTCAGTCGTTTGATTAGTCTATGTATTTTGTGTGTAGTTTTGTATTTGTATTTTTTACTTTATTTATTTTTTTTTTTTTTTATTTTGTGTAAATGAAATCTATATTTTTTGATTTTTACTAATTGAGATATATGACATATTTATTTAAAATTTTGTATTGTAACATTGTTGCATAATTTTGAAAATGAACTACGCATATATGTATCACCTCACCTACGTAGATAATAAAATTTTTATAAAGCAACATCGAATTTTTTGGCATTTTAACAATAAAGAAAAAATTTGTAATATTTTAAAAACCAATTAAAACCATGCAACAATGCATAAAAGCGATTTTCGCCAACTGGAAGAAGTTGCTTAATTATGAAATATGTATTTTGTTTTTAGTTAATGTTTTATGTTTTTTTTTTTATGCATATAAAAACTTTTAAGTAGCTAAATATGTCGTAAATAACTAGAATATGTATCTACTACTAATTTATTTTTTTCTATACTTACTAATATTTTTATGTATAAAAAAAAATCGTAAATGCTACTAAATCTAAAATTGAGAGAACCTGCTACGGGGCGTTGCATGATTGATGTCGATTGCTTGTGTTAGCTGTTGTCAATGTTGCGTGCTTGAGTATCTTTGTGTACATTTTTTTATTTTTTTTTTTTTATACTAGATTTTGTCTTTGTGTATATATGAGTGTCTTCGTGTCTGCGTATTGTGTGTGTGTGTGTGGCACGCCATAGGCAATCCGTTGCAGGTACTTATCACAGCCTTTGAGCGCAGCACATGCTTCAAGAACATGTTTTATCCATTTGCGCTCAATTTGAAATGAAGTTTTCTACTTTTTTGACTTAACTTTTATATATGTATATCGTTTTTTTTTTTCATTTCGTTTCGTTTCGATTCATTCAATTCTTTGTTAATTGATTGAAATTTTTGAATATTTTTTGTATATATATAAATAATTTTTTTTTTTTTTTTACTTGTCGTTATGTGCAATCAGTCAATCAGTCGCACAAAATTTTGTTGCTCATACACTCGTTTGGTTTCTTTGGAGCACAAGTGTAATGGCGCGAGTTGTGTGTTGGTATGAAGCTCTTTGAGATACTTTTGCTATTGACTGCGAACTGTGCTTTAATACGTCTGTAAATTGAAAAGATTATAGAAATATATAAAATAAGTAAATAAATACAAGGTAAGAACGAAGAGTAAAATATTCAAGCAGATTGGAAAAGTAAAAAAAAAATGGTGTATTTTTCGTCATACCCAAATTGCGGTTTAAGTAACATTATCGTTCGTTGAAAAGAGCCAAATACATTTCTCGTATTGTACGTACAGGTTTTGCACATAGTATTTATTTGCATGAAAGATTCTAGGCAATTTGCACAGCTTTGTACTATGTACAACCTATTTTGTACCATGTACGAAGTGTTTTGTACCATTTGAAAAGTATTTTTGTACTATGAACGAAGTATTTTGTACTATGTACGAAGTATTTTGTACTATGTACGAAGTATTTTGTACTATGAACAAAGTGATTTGTATACCTTTTACGAAGTATTTTGTACTATTTACGAAGTATATTTTACCTTGTACGAAGTGTTTTGTACTATGAACAAAGTGATTTGTACTATTTATGAAGTATTTTGTACTATTTACGAAATATTTTGTACTATATATGAAGTGTTTTGTACTAAGTACAAAGTATTTTGTACTATGTACGAAGTATTTTGTACTATTTTCGATATATTTTGTACTGTATATGACGTATTTTGTACTATATATAAAGTATTTTGTACTAATTACGAAGTATTTTGTACTATATACGAAATATTTTGTACTATTAGCAAAGGGTTTTGTCCTATTTAAAAAGTATTTTGTACCATGTACGAAGTATTTTGTACTATGTACGAAGTATTTTGTACTATGTACGAAGTATTTTGTAATATGTACGAAGTATTTTGTACTATTTACGAAGTATTTTGTACTATGTACAAAGTATTTTGTAATATGTGCGAAGTATTTCGTAACTTATTTTCGCCAGATTTTTAAACAACAATTCGAAGCTTTGAGGTTGGTTTGTATGGGGTGCCTTTTAAAATAGGGGTACAGAAAAAAGTTTTAATTTGACCACTTCACAGCTCAGCAGAGTACATTTCAAATATGATGTCTCTATCTTTTATAGGCGTCGAGATATACCGTTTCATACGATTAAAAAGCAGGACAGATGGACAGACATACATAACTACTCTTCTATCATTACTGATCAAGATTATATATATTCTATAGAAAATTTTTTCCCAATGACTACAGGGTATATAAAAAGGTAAACAAAATTTTTTTTTTTTTTTCGAATTGCTCAACACTTACCACAGGTGGATATGAAATGTACTTGTCGCTCATATTAAAGTACGAACCATCCGCCGGAGGAGCTGGCGATGGTGATGATATATAACTACCCTTTATGACCAACGAGGATGCAGGTGAGGGTGATGGTATATACAACCCATTTGAGATCAGCATATGGTCATCTTTAGCACGCATTGGTGCACCATCGACAAGGCCACCATTAACGCTATTACGTTGACTGTGACGCTTTGGATTGGGCAGTGTACGCGTAAAATCGGGATTACAATGCATATAGTGCGGTGTGCACATAGAACTTTCTTGATATTTCGGTGGATAGGCAGTCGATTGTATAATATCAACATTTTCCACAAGATATGTCGAAGCGGCAGCTTTTTTCTGTACATCAGCCTGTAATGCAGTGATTGGTAGCTGAGTAAATTAAAGTAAAAGAATCATATATAAATATATTGTAAATGTATGAGTTAGTTAGTTTTGTTATAGGCATGCTTGCATGATAAGAGTTAGCAACTATAATAATGCTTACCTTATAAACAGATTGATTATCATCCTTTGAATAGGCATCATCATTTGGACTCTCCGTTTCATTATTCGATTTATTCTGACGTCTGATGACAAACCAAGCAACTAAGGCAGCATTCAGCACTAGCAAAACCATAGCAGCTGAGGTTATGCCTATAATCATAAAATTTGGCATTTCATCCTTCTCCGTGTATTCTGCTGAATGTGGCTGTGCGCCTTTGGTCAGTGTCAATTTAATGTCAGGCATAAATTTACTACCACCCGCTTCATTGGCAGCCATTATTGAGAAATAATATGCAGCGCCTGGTTTCAAGCCATCCAGTGTAGCATTCATGCGTCCCGGCTTAGCGTCAACATATTTATATTTATCTTCAGCATTTTGCTTATAGCGTAGACGATAGTAAACCTGTAGGCCACCATCAAAACCGGGTAACCATTTCAGTTCAACGCTGTTGTCGGTAAAATTTGTAATGCGTAACTCAATAGGCGTATCTGGACGTGTTGGTTTCGAGAATTCTATAGTTATGGTTGCCTGACCCAAAGTATTACGCGCAACACATTCATATTGCCCATAATCATCGCCGGAAGTATTTTCAATGATTAGCGCCGATTCATAATTTAAAGGATCAACGCGTTGTTCTACCATTTTAAATTTACTACGTCTTTGTGTGGTTTTAATATCTTTGCCATTGCGACGCCAAATGAAATTCGGTTGTGGTGCTGCCAATGCGCGACAGATCAGCTGTGCGCGTATGCCCAAACGTGCTGCATAACGTGTATAAGCGGGCGCATGCGCAATTTCAGGTGAAGCTAAAAGACGAGAGAAGAAGAAGATACACATTTAGTTCAAATTCAACAACACCTGTAGCCGCCACTCTTCGTAACTATTAATGACAACTTACTCTGCACCACCAGCAGCACATTTTGTTCCGCTACTGCACCTCGTTGATTGTCCACGCTGCAGCTGAAGTTACCAATATCACCGCGTTGTACATTATGTATATGCAAATAGGCAGTATTATTCTCAAAACTGGTTGTAGTACGTTCGGTCAGCTCATAACCGTCACGCGTCCATGTCACATGCTCTGCTGTTAGTGGACGTGCTTGTATATTACAGGCTAAAATAGCCTCATCGCCTACTGCAAAACTTGTATCTGTAGTCACCGATTCAATTATGGGTGGGTCTGCAAAGATTGAATGTTGGAAAAAAAATTTATTAAATTTTTTTGTTTTTTTTATTTAGAAATTGACATGCTTGACTACTTACATTCAACCACCACTTGAATTTCAATCATAGCAGTGCCCTGTGTATTCATTGCTTCACACACATAAGTGCCGGCATCATTACGACTCAAGCGTGTTATATTCAACATTGGACCGTCCGAAATTAAACGTTGTCCACTTAAGGCATTCATTGATATCGGTAGACCATCCTTAGTCCATGTATAGCTAATTGACATGGGATTGGCAGTGGCATGCAGTTCCATATGCAGCGGTTGACCCTCAACACCGATAAATGTAATAGCTTGTGTAACATCGAATTTGGGTGGAACTGCAGCAGAGTAGGAAGTTTATAATTTAAGAATATTTTCTTTAAATATTTTCTTGCAAAACTTACATAATATATCCAAACTTATAGTCTCATGAACGCTGCGTTGTAGTACTTCGTTATGACTCTGACAGGTGTAGATAATGCCATCCAAATCTTGTGTTATATTAACAAACATTTCCAGCGTCGAAACAGAACCACCCCAAAGTCCAGGCTTATTTGCAAGATTTAAGCCCTCAACTGGTATGCCATCTTTCCACCAGGAAATCTTTGCTGGCGGATTACTAGAACTGGAATCGCAAATAAGTTTTGCGCGTATGCCGGGCACCAGATTTTTGGGTTGTACGCTGATTTTAACAGTTTCAGGGGGAACTATTTAAATGAAAAGGAAAAAATTAAGTATATAATGAACCATTTTTTCTCATTTAATTTATACTTACAATGCACACTTAATGTCTTCGTTGCAAAGAGTGGCAACTCAATTGCAGAATTTTGTATTTCACATTTATAGATGGCATTATTATCCGAAGCATTGACCAGCAGCGATAGTTCCGATATAATTTTATTATCACTAATTTTAACAGCAGCATTTAGTTTCTTATCATTTTTATACCAATTCAATGTTGGTGCTGGATTACCACCAATCGAGCTGCATTGTAATTTTAATAAAGAACCCGAGGTCAAAATATCACCATCATTATAGCCGGTAAGCAGTGGTGCAGAGGGTGGATCTATGGTAAAATATTTTGTCAAAATTTTTTCTTAGCTGTAATTGATTTTTAGAATTACTTACACAGCACATTAACTGTATGCGAACCGACAACATTTTGTGTTAGCTCCGTATTCAAAGCATGACAGACGGTGACAAATGAACGACTTTGTGCATCTAATAGTGAGGCTAACATTTGAAGTGCTAATCCAACCGCCAGCAGCGCTTAGAGTAGTCTTATAGCTGCTATTCAACATAGGACGTCCATTCATGGACCAATTAATGCGCGCTGCCGGATTTGAAGGTGCTGTGCTGCAACTCAGTTGCACTACATCACCGACTTTGGCTTGTATAGCGCCGCTTATATAGACATCTTTTGGGGCAACTGTTTTTTTAAAGCGTAAATTTAATGAGTTGTTTTATATGGAAGGGGATCAATTTTTTTGAATACTTACACAACACTGTCAAATTAAGCTCAGCACGCAACGGCATATTTGATAATATATTCTTTGCTTCACACACCAAATTTGCACCATTATCAGCAGCATCGGCAGTAAACTTATAAACATTCTCCGATAAACGACCCGAAGTACGTTGTGGCGAATTAATGGCAACACCATTTTTATACCAAACAAGCTGTGCTGCAGGATTACCACCACGACTGCGACAAGCAATTGCAACTTTCTGGCCACGTTGTAAAGTTTCACCTTGTGTATAGCCCTCAAAGAATGGTGCACCCGGTGGATCTGTTAGAATTGGCGTAATAAATTAAAAGCCTAAAGTTTTAAAAAAAATTTTAACTTACATAACACCGAAAGCTGCACATTTGCGCGCATTGGTACATCCGGTGGCAACGCTTTATGTCGTGCTTCGCATGAATACTCTTTGTAATCATCGTCAGCGCGTGGCTGTAAACTGATCAACGATGTTGTTCTATAACGTTTAACGGAAGTCTCATTTACATAGACTTGTGGCAGTACTAAATTTCGAATAAAACATTTATTTTAGTTTTAGTTTAAATAAGTTCGCTTATTTTTTTTTTTCATACTTACTGTGCGTTAGCGGTGTCTCACCCTGATACCAAACAATATCCGCTGCCGGATTTGCATTCTCTGTTATACATTTCAAGGTTAAATTTTGTTTTTCAATCACTTCAACTTTAGCATTACGCGCATAACCTTCAATGGTAATTGTACTGGGTGCAGCTACTATACTCAATTTAGCATTTGCTCTTATCGCTGGATTACCCGGTGCTGGTCCAACCTGACACTGATACTCAGCATCATCTTCGAGTGATGCATTTTTAATTTGTAAATTATAAATGCCATTTGTTGCATCCACTAAAACCGAATAACGTGGAAAACCGTGTATAACAGCTTGAAAACCAAGTGCAAAACCATCTTTTGTCCATTGTACTTGTCCGGCACGTTGTGCAATTTCACAACGTAATAATGTATCTGTACCTTCGAGTATCTGTACATCATGTGGAGTTATACGAAAATTTTGCACTTTTTGATTATTTGTATCTGCATGACAAACTGCAAAAAAAAGAGAGAGAAGTAGAAGAAATTAGGTTATAGTTAATCAGCACGTACAACATTTAATCACGTATGTATGTAGTCACCCAGTTTCGGGTCTATACAACCTACACATTCGTTTTTTTTTAACATCTTTTACACGTCTTATAACTTTGTCTTTACTTCTTGAAATAGCCACTCATGCTGTCATTGAGACATGTTGTCTTATTGTCTGCTGTTCCGATAGGCAACCCACACGCATGGTAAATAGTCTTAACGTTTTTTTTTTTTTTTTTTTGTACTCATTAGCATTAAAATAATGTCTGATAGAAATATAAAAAAAAAAAAAAATCAAGAAAAATAGCCAGCGTCATTTGAATTGGAACCGCTTGATCAAGTCGCTAAAGTTGTTCTAGCTGAAGCTAAATAAAGCGTTTAAAACAACAACAACACATGAGAAACATTTGCCAATGAATAGTTTCAACCCAGTTAAAAGTGTAACAACGTCGTTGCTTAACAAATGCTCCAACAAATAAACTTCGTGGGTCATCGCTGTTCGTTTAACAACGAAATGGATTAATTGATTATTTGTCGAAGACGCCAAAGTCGATGAAGAGACCTACTTGAAGACATCTTAGACAACGCATTTATAAACGCTGTAAATGAGTTCAGTTTCCGTTGTGTCGAAAATAAAATAAAAATAAATTATGTCGTTTGATATGTTTTTTTTCGAAGCGTAGGTATAAATTATATACTTTGACTTTTTTTATGTTTTTTGATTTTTCATTTAGTTAAGTGGAAGTCGATTTTTTTTTTTCGTCGTCGTGAACGGAAGTGTGTATAAGTTGCAAAAGTTTTTAAGCAATAAAATTAGTGAAAGATCTACGAGTATAATGCCCACTTCTTCACGAAGAAATCTGGAACCCATCTGCCAGTTGGTAATATCACACTCGAAGTAGTCTCATAGATTAAAGAGTCTTTTAAGAAATATTCCAATCATTCCTCAGCGTCTTGACATAATCTACAGGTTCTATCCCCATCGATATCCATTCTATATAGACTGGAGAGTCTTCCGATGACTGAAGAGAAATTGGACAGAGATGTTCCATTGATTCCTCCTCCTCTAGGAAAACCCTACAAGCACCATCAAACTGCATATTATATAATTATTTCGTAAGTCTATAGTGAACGGTTAAGAATCTTATAGCATATACCATTCAAAAAGAATTAATATCCTAGCTCTTTTGTTGTAAAAACAGCTTCCCAGCTTCCCCATGTTCTCCTAAGAAGTTGACTTTACTCCATATAAACCCACAGGTCCAATTAACTAACTAGCTGTATTCTTCAGCTCTTTTGTTGTGCTTATTATTGCAATCTAACAGCTTACGCTACCTGAGCTTATTTCTATTCCTTATAAGATCACTTAAAGCTGTGTGGTTGTAATGTCTAGATCTCGAACTACGTTGGGGATTGAGGAGTGTAAAGTCAGGGTTTGATTCAGTCTAGACTGTTATGTCTTTATAACAACAAAAGAACAGGGAATGCATGCGAGTTGAGAAAGGAGTGTACTGAGAAAGGAGTGTACTGAGAAAGGAGTGTACTGAAAAAGGAGTGTGCTGTGAAAGGAATGGGCTGACAAAGGAATTTGCTGAGAATGGAACTTGCTAGAATCTAGAACCGAACCACGATCTGTTTCAAAAAGCCAACTGATAGCACCCAGTGAAGCTAGTTTGCTTACTTCTTCGTTACCCTGGACTCACTTATATTCGGATACCATTTAGTTAAACTATAAAGTTTTTCCAGAGTATTCCATCGCTCAGGCATGCCACCCAGGCTTAGGTTTGATTAAATAAGACTTAAGTGCTTTGATTGAAGCCTGGGATCTACTAGGTGTGTTCATACATTATCGCGAATTTTGAATTTTCGCGGATACGTATATTCGAATTAATTTTTTGGGACGTTATGTTGGTACTCATGTCTTCAGTTACGCCGACAAGCTCGGCCATTTGAATGTTCACTTAATTTTGACAGCTGCTTTGCTTGCACGTGTTTTGGATCGTTTCGATTTTTACCTATTCAAAAATGGATCAAAGAACCTGTATCAAATTTCTTTTTCTAAATGGAATAAATGGAATAAAAATTGTTGAAGAATGCCCGAAAATATAAATTTGAAAAGGTTGCGAACGTGTTGAAGACGAAGAGCTCTTGATCAACCATCGACCTCAACGGACGATGCTAACATCCAAAAAGTAAAAAAATTACGTTTCATTAACTATGAGAGACATTGCTGATGAAATTGGCGTATCGAAAGGATCAATTAAAACAATTTTGAAGGATGTTTGGGCCTCAAACGTGTCAAGTCTGGTTGGCACCAAAATGATGATTTTTTTTTAAAAACTGTACTCATTTTTTTTACTTTTTTTCCAAAAATCCAACCAATATCGTTCCGCAACCACCGTATTTTGGCTATTCCCAAAACTCAAGAGACCACCTGAAACGCGTTTCGAGTCGATTGAGGAGATAAAAGCTACGAAGAAGGCGCTGATGGCTATACCGGAAAGGACTATTTGGCATGTTTATGGAAAAAACGTTGGCATAGGTGTATTTTATCGGGAGGGATTTTAAAGGACAAAATAGATATTCATGAATAAATAAATAATTTAAAAAAAATAACAGAAAATATGCGATACTTTTGAAACTGGAAAAACTTCAAATGACAAAAATTTCTGGGTGGAAAACACTATAAAGCTCCAAGTGCTGCATTGAAAAAGATTTCAGTCTTTTATTTTGATTGTTAGAGATCCATAAATATCGTTTCTCACTTTATATGTCGAATTAGGAACTCTTATATTTTCGAAAACCCTAAATTTATTTGCAGTTTTTAGCACTTCTACACATTTAATATTTTCAAATGACTTTTTAGACAACAAAAAGTCAGTAGGTACGCTCAATAAAATTACGAATTGGTACGGTTTAATAGTTGATGTTAGCCATCTTGTATTAAGGAAATACAACAATAATTACTAAAGTGTTTTCCTATGCCACAATATAAAAAAAAAAAATTCAGTACATTAAGTCAAGAGTCATTTGTGAATCATTGAAGCATTGTTTCATTTCGCTACATTTCACATCATGTACATACATAAGTAAGTATTAGCCAAAGCAACACACACACACACACACATACACACAGACAGACAGACATACAGCTTTGGTAATTAAAGTCCATATATGCATATATGGTGCACGCACTGAGAAAAAACACATTGGCACACGGACTCTTGATTCAATGTGTTAGTTAATGGTTGGCAGTTGAGATGATACAAAAGGAGACAAAAATAAACTTTAACATGTTTTTTTTTTTTACTTTTGGTTCGTTTGTACTGTCAGAGACCCAGAGACCAAGTCAACAACTCATTTAGTGTCAAGCTATGCTGAAAACCGTAGAGAACCAAAAACTTAACAGACTGTGCCTGTGTAGTCAAGTTTGGTAATTGTCACTGCTGTCAGATAGATGGACAGACAGACGGACAGTGGAACAATAAACAGTGACAAAAATTAAAACCAAGTTTTGTGTGTGTGTAGAGAGAAAAACGCTCTAAGAAAACGAAACCAAGTTCGGTCGGTTGCACCAAGTGTCATCATCAATGGTAAAGGCACATACAATGAAATCCTTGAAGTGTGACAGTGCACAAAACAAAACAAAAACAAAAAAAAAGTAAACAGTAAAGAAACCTAGCGTGTATCTACTCGTATGTACTATGTACTTCGAAACGGTTTACATTTTCATTCATTCATGCATTCTTTCATGCAATATTCACTCATTCATTGAGTGGGGTCAGCAGTACTAAATGTAGAAAAGATATGATCAACCCTTAAACCAGGCAACATTTAACTTTGGTAATTGATGTTACAAGTGTTTTGTGTTTGCATGTGTAGACTAATGTCCACTTTTAAATGCACCACAAAACGTACAAACTAAAACCACAAAATATAGACAGCAACAGCTACAGATACGACATTGTGGATGAGCTTGACTATAATGACGACAACGATGATGATCCTTGGACACATGCAGCAGGAAATAGGGAAAGAGAAAAGAAATGTAAACGCAAACGCAAACGAAGTCAAAGTAAAAAGCCAATAGGCATATGTGTTACGAAAGAAGACCTATTTACACCAATACTAGTGCTAGTGTACCAACTATTATGGTACTTGAAACAAAGACAACAACAACAACAACAACACGCAAGTGTGGGTTGTCAGGAGTAATAGAATTCACTAGCAGCAACACTAGTATTGGTAGCAGCTATAACATCAGCGAAGCGCAACACCGGATGTCGCACTAATGGTCACTCACTCAACAACAACTACAACAACAAAATATATAAAAGTATCTTATAGATACATAATGAAAAAAAAAGTAAATTGCATTGAAACGTTACTGTTTGTCTCAATGTATGAGTTAATGACTTGTAGATAGTTTGGTCAGCATGTAGATACTTTTGTATCTTGTGACTCTTTTTTGCGTTGGTTTTTTTTTTATTCATATGTAAACACAGCAGGAGTAGTTTCATAGTCATGAAAGTATGTCTTGGTATTGGTTTTTTTTTTTTTTTTTTTTTGTTTCTGTAGCATTTTCACTTTTTTTTTTTTTTTTTTTTTCATTGAGTCTTGACTAGTTTTTTTTTTTTCCTTTGCATTGCGTTTATCATATTGTATATTGAAGTAGCATTAAGATTACCCCTTGCCGAGTTGCACAGACTCACAAAGAGAAGCAAAAGAGTTTGGGTTAGGGTCTGATCTGTGCTGTGTTATTGAGTCTGTGTCTAGTGCTATAGCTTCCTTTGCTGCATCTTAGTAGTTTTTTTTTTTTTTTTCTTTGCTTATCGCCTTGACTGGCAACGTAGTTGTTGTTGTTGTTGACGCCTTTACTTATTTCTACTTTGCACTGAGTTAATGGAAAATTTTGTGGCAATATCACAGGAAATCCGGTGGGTTTTTTTTTTTTTTTTGTATTTTTATTTTTTACTTTTTCTTTTTCTTTCTGTTACTGTTTACTTTTCTAACACTAAAGGACTACGCAGTTTGTCAAGCGGTATGCTTTGTATTTAATGAAAGTGCGCTATAAATCACTCGCAAATGCTTTATATGCATTTAATTAACTTTATTTTTTTTGTTGTTCTTTTTTCACTTTTTAATTACTTATTGCAAATAATTATATAAATTTAAAGTTATTGTAATGTCTTAAAGAGGTCTTTAAGCTATAAAATAGTAGCGCCTGTAGTAACCCTTTAAATGATGCGAAATTACACAAACAATTGTACACTGTTTTTTGGCCTTTTTTCTTCTTTGTCTACAAAGCAACAACACTTTCTGCATGCTTTGTTGTTGTACGGCTTTGAGCAAAAAGTGTGAACATATTTTTCTGCTTTGTCTACAAAGCAACAAGACTTATTTATGCTTTGTTGCACTGCGGGTGCTTTGAGCCAAAAGTGTTTACATATTTTATGGGTTAGTGTTCTCTGTGTTTCAGTATTGGTTCCTCTATTTAAAACTTTTTTTTTATACCCTGTACCCAAAGGGTAAAAGGGTATGTTAAGTTTGTGCGAATGTATGTAACAGGCAAAAGGAGCCAAGATAGACCCTAAAAAGTATATATATTCCATGATCAGCATTGGAAGGGGAGTCGAACTAGCAATTATGTCTGTCTAGTCCGTCTTTCCGTCCGTCTGTCATGCTGTCTAGCCGTCATACAAATTACGATTATATTCGGAGTACTATAAGAGGTCATGAGCTTTCAAAATTGAAACTTAGTCTCACCTAGGCCGTCAAGATGTGCCACTTACAAAACGGATTTTGTCTAGGACCCAAATTTTAGGTATAGCCCCCATACAAATGTACCCCAAAATTTTGGGTTTCTACATAAAAAACGTCATTGTTTTTTATTCTAGGAAGTTCAAATTTAGTATAAATTATGTCTATGATAGTCCCAATAAAATATCATAAATATGGGTAGGACCAACAAAATTTTAGGTATAGCCCCCATACAAATTTACCCCAAAATATTGGGTTTTTACATAAAAACGTCATTGTTTTTTATTCTAGAAAATTTAAATTTAGTATAAATTATGTCTATGATAGTCCCAATGAAATAGACCAATATGGGTAGGCCCAACTGAAATTAAGGAATAACCCCATTCAAAGATATACCCGATTTTTTAAGTTTTTCTGTGAAAATCCAATTCAATGATGTATGGTAGTCAAATAGAACCTAACTTAAGGTACATATAGATTGGGTACAGGGTATCTTGCAGTCGAGCATACTCGACTTCAGCGTTCTTTCTTGTTTTAAATTTATTTTTAAATTTCAACTTTAATTAATTTTCTTAAATGGCCACATAAAAAAACACGCTTAATTGCATTGATAAAATATTTAATAGCTGCAACCAATAAAAATATACAATTTTTTTTTTTACATATTTGTGTAAAATTACATAAACCACAGCAGCGACAGAAGTGACTGACAAAGTCAATACAAATAAATTAATGATTTATTTGCAAATTCATGTCAATTTAATTTAATTGGAATGATAATTTGTTTTTTTTTAATTTTTTTTTATTCTTGAATTTCCAGCTTGTCTGACTAAAAGTCTGATTGACTTAAATATGCTACAGTTGCACTTTAGCTGACTTCAACTTTGACATCAAAAAAACCTGATTGAATTATAAAATTTTCACTCGAATCCACTGAATCATCATCGTCATCATCAACAGCAACGAAGCAGAAGCATGAAAAGCAACATCAGCGAAAGCGCACCCACCCAGTTGTGGATGCCCAATTTTTTCATTTCGAATTCAAATACAGAATTGCCGACTGCTGCTGCTGTTCAACTAATCAACTAATTTAGCCTATGACTACAAACTTTGGCGGTGAATTGAGTTAATTTCATTTACTCATTCATTCATTCAAGCCAAGCCAAGCAAAGCATTAACATTAACATTAATTATTTTCAGCTACAAAGAAAATATTTCTAAATTCGTACAACATTTACGGATTATATAGTATCTTTTTTTTTGTATTTGCTGCTTTCATCTTTAATTAAAAAACAAAAAAAAAAAAAAAGATACTTTTATTTCGGTTCAGCTCAAGTAACTTGCCCGCTTGACCTTTGACTTGTCTAGGCAGTGGCCGCTGTGTTATGGTTTAATTGTTTTTTTTTTTTTTAATATTTATATTTTTACAAATTATTATTATTGCATGCATAAAATTCTTTCAAATTGTATAAAAAATTGTATATTTTGAATTTTATTTTTGGCGGCTGCCATTAAAATATCAATTAGCTTAATTACAAAACTAGCTGCTAGGTCAAGTGGAATTATTTTAAATTAAGTTTTATTTATATTTGTCAAATTATATTTAAATGCAATTTGATATATCTTTTTTTTTTATTTATTAAAAATTATGAAAATCAAAATAAAAGTTATGTTTTTATTTAAATTTTATTTAAAACAACTTTTTCTTTTATAGCCACGTGGGCTGAACTCCTACGCAAAACACAGTTTAGCCTTTGTTTGCTTTTATAGTTTTTTTTTTCTTAAATTTAAAAATAACCTTTTTTTTTCATTTTGACAAATTTTATTAGTCATAAATTGTAAAAAAAAAAAAAAGTATTTCTTATAAAATGTATATTTTATGTGAAAGCAGCAGTTTTATTTATAAACTTTGAGTATTTTTTAAAGTAAATTATCTATGCATTGTGGCATGTTAAAGAAAAAAAACTCGTTATTTTTTTAATATTTAAAGTTCGTAAATAAATTCTATTCTAAGAAATGTTTTGCTCCTTTACAACCTTTTTGTGTTATTTTTATAAAAGTTCGCAGTTATTAATAGCAAAGTTAGAGATACTTAAAAAATATGCATTATAAATTTTCGGCTTGTTTTTTACAATTTATGTTTATTGTAAAAAGTAGCAGCTAGGTTGTATAAATTTTTTTATTGGCAGAAATTCGTCTTGAATTTCTTTTTCTGCAAATTTAAACTGAATGTTGAAAAACTGTTTATTTTGCTAGCTTGTATTTATGAGTCAAATATGTACATTATGTAACTTTATAGCACATGATATTATGTTTAAAAATATTAAATTAATAACTCAAAATGGTTTATAATACATTTCTAAGTTTTTTTTAACTTAAAAGTTTCAAAAGCATTGAACCTTAGTGTTTTATAATACGCTGCTATGATTTTTTATGCGCAGTTGTCTATTTTAAGAGTTGCTATAATTTTATAGCACTATATGGTAAACTAAAAAATACTGATTTTATACACAAAAATAGCATAAAACACTTTAAAATAGTTTTCTATAAGCAAAACGCAATGCTGAGAGTTGCTATAATTTTATAGCACTTACGGGTATGTTTTCAAAATACTGATTTTATACACAAAAATAGCATAAAACACTTTAAAATAGTTTTCTATAAGCAAAATACAATTCTAAGAGTTGCTATAATTTTATAGCACTTTATGGTATACTTAAAAATACAGATTTATAAACAAAAAATAGTTAAAATAGTTTTCTATAAGTAAAACGCAATGCTAAGAGTTGCTATAATTTTATAGCACTTTATGGTACTTAAAACTGATGATTTTATACACAAAAATAGCATAAAACACTTTAAATTAGTTCTCTATAAGCTAAACGCAATTCTAAGAGTTGCTATAATTTTATAGCACTTTATGGTACACTTAAAAATACTGATTTTATACACAAAAATAACATAAAACACATTAAAATAGTTTTATATAGGCAAAATGCAATTCTAAGAGTTGCTATAATTTTATAGCACTTAATTAATATACCAAGTAAACTGTTTAGATCATTTCAAATGAAATTAAATATGAATATAATACAACACAATGCTCATTAGAAGCAATAAGAAGAGCAATATTTACATTTTAAAGTTACTATAATTTTTATAGCAAATTATAGTAAGCTGATAAAAAATATGGCAACTTATTGCGCACATTACAGACTAACGCTACGCTTAAAATAAAGCTTGGAATATTAAAGTATATACAAAATATAAGCATTTATACAATAAAAGTTCCTATAATTTTTATAGCAAGCATAAAAAGTTATTCTAAGATGCAAAATATTGTATATAAAGTTCTTGAAATAAGCTAGCTACACATTTAAACAATACAAAATAATAAACTAAAACTTAATCGAGCTGAAAGCATTTAAAAAAAAAACTATCTTAAGGATACACTTTTTTTCTATCTAAACATTCACACATTTATTTTAACACTCGAAATTTCCGACAAAACTTTATGCTTGGCTGATTTAAAAATTTGTATTCACTTTGAATATTTTATATAAAACATTTTCACACGACCCCTATTTGTGTAAACAAACGACATCAAAAAAATTGAAAAAAAAAAAAAACAATCATAAAATAAAAATCTTTGCCGCGATCTTGATATAACTAAAACATCTACATGTATAATGAATAAATCCTTGAACAAAAAAAAACACTCAACAAACTCCAACAATCGGACTCATTAAAAAAAATTGTTGAATAAAATATATGACAGATGAGTTAGCTGGCGAACAAAATGAGACGCAAAATGATATCGTTAAAAGAAATCTGCATATTATAAATAAATAATTAAAAAATATATATATGAATACTCAAAGCTTTGAAATAGACCCACATAAAGTGTAGATTTTAAGCAGCACTAATAAAAAAAAAATTAAATAAATATTTGTTTTTTAATTACAAAACCAAATATTGCTTACGAAGCGCTACATCAATTTTTTAAAATTTTTTTTTTTGATGCCCTCATAAACATTAAAGTTCAAATGTTGTGCGCAAGAACTTAAAAATATTATAAATATTGTATAAATTGCGCACATTTTTGACCTTTTTTCTTGTTTTTGTTGCAGACATTATAATTATAGTAGCTGAAATGCAGCTGCAGTCATCGATACAAGTTGCAGCTATTTGGCATTTGTATCTGTATCTTTTTTTTATAAATTTTTTTCTTTAAAGGTAAACAAGTGCAGCAACATTGACAGCAGCTGAAGCTGTAGCAAATGTCTGTATAGGGGACATGTATTGTTGCAAGAACAGTTGGCAACACTTGCAAATCGAACACCTTGCCTCATTGCTATTGAAGAGAAGTCAGAACTAAAGTTGCTTAGTAGCAACTAAGTCGTTTGTTTTTTATTTTTTTTTTTTTGTTTCTTTGCGCAAGCGTAGCAGCACAAATAAAGGGTGCCTTTTTTAAAAAGATTTTTTATAAAAGTAATTAGTTAGATGTTGAAATTCACAGATACATTTTTTTATGCTAAAAATAGCTGCTTGCAGATACTTCATGCATTAAGCAAAATCAAGATATAACTCAAAACTAAAAAATTTTTTTATCTTTACTTATTCTAAAAAGAAGCACCTTACTTTATATTAAGTTAGATATACAACAAAAGATTCAAGACATTTGCACTACCTTAAAGTGCCAGCGTTATATATTCAGTTCGTTTCGTAAAGAGCTCAGAACGGCAGCAGTCAGCCAGGTGCGTGTTTTTGTATTTTGTTTGTATTCAAAACGTACGAAACGTTTGTACGTGCTTCCATCAAGCAAATAGATAGACAAGCAAATAGACAGACAGACAGACAGTCAGAGCAAGAGTCAGTTAAATACAGCTTGAAGATAGCAAAGTATCTATTGATACACGATTGAGTTTTACGAAAAGCTGTTTTGCTTAAGCTTAAATAAACGCGCGCGGAGCGTATATAAATTTAAAATTTAAATTTAGATTAATATGCGACGCAAAAAAAAAACGAAAAAGATATAAAAAAACTTCAGATATAAAAAAAAACATAAGAAAGATATAAACAAACATACGAAAGACTTAAGCTACAAACTCTTGAAGTGCAACAACAAAACAGCCTACATAAAATCTAGCAAAAAAAAAATAAAAAAAAAAACCATTCATAGATCCATTCATAAAACCCGTATTTGATTAAAGACTGCATGGACAGCTTCGAGTGTATGCTTTGTATATACAACAACAACTATGTATGGGTGTAACTAATGTTGAAGACGTTGTAACCAAGTTTTTTTTTTCTTTTCTTCTTTAGTTGTATTGTAGCTGTAGCAAACAGAACGTAGGTTGAGATTTTAACTTTATAGATACATATATGTATCTATAAGATACAGCTAAGCTTAGCTTGACTTTGATGCGTTTCGGACGCTTGTGCTGGTTTTCTTAATGACAAAAATTGTATGCTTTGATTTTATTTTTATTATTTGATTTTATTTTTGTATATCAGTAATTTTTTTTTTATATTTTTTTTTGCGTTTAATACCCTACAGCTGTAGTTTTTTTTTTTTTTTTTTTCTTTGTTGTTGTTCATTGTTGTAGCTAGCTAGCAGCCAAGTAGGTGGTTTATTTAACAAGTTGTGAAGTTTCGCAGACGACAGTGTGTAGGCGTTTAGTTTAGTTGTTTTTATGGTACTTAATATGAGTCAGGCAGTTAAGACAGGTAGCAAACTTGCTGCTTGCTTGAAGAATGCATGTGAAAGGGATTAACAAATACAAACACCATAAAAGTGCTTTTCAAATGCTGCAAGACTTTTGATTTCAATAATGAAAGTTGCAAAATTTAAATTAAAAAAAAGATTTTATTATGAAGATAGCGTCTTATTTCAAGTTGCTATAATTTTTATAGCAAAAATAAATTGATTTAATGTATAAAAAAATCTAAAAAAAGTTACATATATGACAAAATTTGCCTAATTTGTTTAAAAATATTATAAAATAGTTTTTTTAAATTTGCTATAATTTTTATAGCATTTTATAGCAAGTCAAAATAAGCTATTTGAAAGTAATTTTTAGCTTTTATATGAAATATTTTGTTGTAATAGTGTTTTTTAGCTACTTTTTGAAAAAATTTCGATATTTAAAAGTTGCCATAATTTTTATAGCAAGTTCCAATAATTTACTTAGCAGTGTTTGGGCAGCATATATGTTCTTTGCTTATGTTTTTAACTAGTTTTAATATAAAATAAAGCTTCATATTAAATTTTTTAGTTGCTATAAATTTTATAGCAACTCGAAATAACACTATTTTACCTCGTATATAAAGCGGAATAAAACAATATCAAAAAAAAAAACTTCATCAACTAATTCATTAAAGCTAGCACCTAACAAGCGCTTCTAAAAAAAACGATCTATGAAATCGAAGACACATAAAACTTTCGATTGCTAACATTTGATTATAGGTCTGGCTACATCAATTTAAAGATTTTAAGCTAAATTTATAGCTTGCAGCTCATTAGTTTAAGGCCAGCTGAAGACAAAACAACGCATAATTAAATTTGACGTTAAAACAGAAAAGCCAATAAGAAAAGAATCGTGGCAACATATTGTAAAAAACTAAAAATTTTTCTAAATTATAGATGCGCATCTTCTTTTTTTTTTTTTTTTTTTTTGAGGACTTGTCTTGAATCAGTCTAATCATTTGTCAAAGTTAACACGTTCGAGCTGACCTTTTTTAAATAAATAATTTTTTCAAAACAAGTTTTAGCAATAAAAAAAAAAAAATTAAGAAAAAGAACAAAAATTTACAAGGTGCATTTACCTCGCATTTTCTTAAAATAAAGAAATTCATTAATGAAACAAAACGGCGACAAGGTGCTATAAAATAATGAGTTCAAAGTGAAAAAAATATGAAAAGGAAGTGTGTATTTAGCGCTACCAAAAAAAAACAATTTTCTCATTGAACAGCTACAATTTATAAACGAGAGTTGTTTGTTAAGTTAGCGTAAAACATTTCAAAAGATACATTTACGCAATACACAACCCTCGCAAAAACTAAGGCTGCAGCACATCCTGTATTATTAATTTTGTTTTTCTTTCTTTTTTTTTGGCTTAATACAATTGTACAGACAGCTGAAGAGTGCTAGTAGCTATGTACAATATCTTATGAGAGCGATCGTATGAAACTGAATGCTCGACATATGTTCGACCTCAAAGGAAGCCACATCGCTAAGTGTTTCCCAGCGCACACGCGTATTGCATATGCTACGTAAAGAAAAAAAATGTCAGGAATAATGATATATTTTCGTTATATATACACGCACGCATATATATATGCCACAAAACGCTAAGACGCTTAAGTGTGTGCAACAACAGAAAGCCGAAAAAAAAAAAAACAAAAAGATAAAATAAAGTTAATTGAAGAAAACCCTCTACGAAAAATAATAAAAACTAAACTAAAACAAGTCCATGAAAAAAATAAAACCGGCTTAAAGGCGAGTGGTCAGCGTGCACAAGGACTGATTTTAAAATTTTAATATTACGTACTGGCAGATTTTATGAAATAATAAATTTTAAGTTGTTTCCAAGTGATTAACGTCATTTTTAAAAGTTGCTATAATTTTTATAGCAAGTCTTAATTTGTATATTACTTGCTTGCTGCTGCTTAAATATACAAATTTACATATTTTTTTAGTGTTTACAGCTAAAATTAAAGTTGCTATAATTTTTATAGCAAGTCTTATTTTGTATATTATTTGTTTGCTGCTGCTTAAATACACAAGTTAACATATTTTTTAGTATTTACAGCTAATATTAAAGTTGCTATAATTTTTATAGCAACTTTACATAACAGTTTTTCTGCTAAATTTAGTTATTTATTAAAGTTCTTAACTAATTTTAATATTTTTTGTAAAAAAAATTTGTATTTTACTGCTTGCTATAATTTTTATAGCACATAATAATTAGTATTGCATCTAAAATTTGACTTGAAATAATTTAATTTCTTTCAATAACATTAATAACTGCTAAAAAGCCTAAATTATAGCAACTCGTTTTATATGCTAAGACCGAATTAAACTAAAACTAAAGTTGCTATAATTTTTATAGCAAGTTTAAAAATTAATTATATTGTATATTTCACTATAGCAGCTTCAACTAAATTTAACTTTTGTATTTCTCTAACTTTTAAATAAAACCTTTCATGTATATACAATATCTTCTTTCATTCTTTCCCCCTACAGCTTTTGTATATAAAAGACACACATACTTGCCCATACATGCAACTATTTTGCTTTGTCTTTACTTTGCTGCTTCTTTTTGCTATAAAACCGAGACTCATTCATGCAGACGCTATATGTTGCAAGTCTGTCCAGCAACACAACGAAAAAAATTGTGCACCTGCTCGCATTTACTTGAACAAAAGTATCTTCACTCAACATCATCGTCATCGTTGCTACAATTTTATTCGCATGCGAGAAACTGAAAACAACAACAAAAAAAAAATGTATAAAAAGTTGCACACGTCCAGTAGACTGTCCACTTGAAGCCTGGCTGAAGCGTTTCCTTTGCAACACACTGAGCTGAATTTAAAACTTGAAATGAAGCAGCTGCTTTTTGCAGTGATTTTTTTCTTCCAACTTTTCTCCACTTTTTTTATTATTATTTTTTTTTTTTTATTTTAGCCAAACGTTCTCATGCTGCCTTTTGGTAAGTTAATATGACTTGTACACATTGATTGCTTCCTGTGTTCTCGCTAGCTCATCGCTGTTTGCTGAAAGTATTGAGCAGCAGCAGCAGCAGCAAGCGTTATGTTTCATTAGCGCTCATCGTCATCGTCAACGTCGTCCAAAAGCGATACACTTAGTTGCTGCTGTCAACATTGTTGAAACGCACAGTTTTACAGGTTTTAGCTTAAGTTTCAGCTCAACTGAGTTTGTTTTTTAACTGATTTTGGCGTTGAAGTATCATCAACGACAAAAGCGTCATCATCATCATCATCATCATCATTATGATCATCATACACATCGACAAACTTGAATGTTCACTTGATTTTTATGAATGAAAAATCGCAGCATTGTTGACTCTTTTTTATTTATACATATTTATTTTTTTTTTTGTTTTTCGAGAAAACTTGCTATAGCGGAAGTTATAAATTAATTGAGTAAATATCGATTTGCAGGGCTGACTGGCATAGCTGGCTGACTGGTATCTATAGCTGGATTTGATATGAATGTTTGTATATGATAGTCTGAAGTACGACTAAATAGCAAACGCTATTGAAGCGCGTTAATTGGCAGCGCTTAAACGCTTCAGCTCGAGTTTGTTAGCAAATGCAATCTAAAGAAGACAACAATTTCATAGATGATAATTTGCATACATCATTGATTGGCAATAACGATTTATTTATGCTTTTTTTTGTTTTTTTTTCTTCTGTGTATTACCTTAATGTTTGCTTAGGCAGCAACTTTGTTGATTAATGTTTGCTTTAAAGCGAGATTTATATTTGCTATAAATGTTTTGAGTACATTTTCTAATAGATTTACTGCATTGCGCATGATATTTATTTACAAATTTTTTTACGCTAGATGCACCATAGGCATATTTGCACTTTTAAGAGCTATAAAAATTATAGCAAGTTTGGAGAGTTTATTTTTTATATCAATGAAGTTATATATGTGTGTTTTAAAGCTTGTTAAGCTATTTTATATATTTTATATAGGCTTAGATGAGTTGCTATAATTTTTATAGCATATATAATTTAAGTGTTGATTAACTATTCATTTGTAATTAGAGTGGTTTAGTTATACAACGTTGTTTTAGCTGCTTAAACAATTGCTAAAAGTCTATTTAAGTTATTTTAAATGTAATTTTGTAAATTTACACTTGCTATAATTTTTATAGCACATAGTATTTAACGTAGTTTGGTAATTTTGCTTTGTTTTAGCTGCTCAAATAGTGCTTCAAGTAAATTTAAGTTATTTTACTTAAAATTTGATGTTATAAAACTTGCTATAATTTTTATAGCACAATGTATTTAGCGTTATTTCATAATTTTGCTTTGTTTTAGCTGCTCAAATAGTGCTTCAAGTAAATTTAAGTCAATTTACTTTAAATTTGGTGTTATTGAACTTCCTATAATTTTTATAGCATCGTATTATTTGAGTAATACATATAGTTTAACTTAGTTTTTGTTTATTCTAAGCAGTTGCAAAGCCAATTTACATTAATTTGCTAGTTGTGTTGCATTTTTATATTTTATAGCATATTATAGCAAGTACTATTTACTGTTTTTTTTTGATTTTTAATATACGTAAAACTATGTTATATCTATATTATGTACTTTGTATGCAATTTCGCTTAATAAAACTATTTTTTTTAAATTTTTATAGCAAATATATGCACCATTACAACATTTTCGTTTATTATATTTATTAGTATCAAACTCATTTTTACAATTTTATAGCATTTTTATAGCAAGTCATATGCTATAAAACAAAATATAACTCTTTACTTGTATATTTTTTATTTTAACTGTTCTAAGCCATTTGAAGTTGTAAATTCCAGTTTTATAGCAACGATTAGCAACAAACGCGAATAAAGTTTTTTTTTTTTTTTCTTGCTACAAAAACACGCTGTGCCACTTTTTACCACTAAAAATGTGCTTGAGAACCAATTTTTTAGCAAAAAAAAAAAAAAAAAACTACATCACATACATATCATTTCCTGTCATAAACTGCAATTCTATAGCGCAAAAAAAAAATGGTCTGCACCTTACAAAATAAAAAAAAATTGAAATGAATTCAATCAAACTCTTGACTTGGCTCCCATACTCCAAAAAAAAAAAAATGGAAAAAATTCAAAAACAATTTTTTTGTACTGATTTAAAAGCAGAATTTCATCTTGAACTCGTTATTATGCATCTGTATTATGCAGCATGGTTGGCAAGCGATAATTAAATATAATATGCAACACATAACTGTGCATATCATGATGACGATGTTGTTGTTGTTGTTGCTGATGATAATGTGGTATATAAAGTTGCCACATGCTGCCACATATAGCAAGTGTTGATGTTGCACCACGAAAAACAAAAAATAAAAAAAAATAAAAAAAAAGAAAAGTGCTGTTGTCGTTGTTGTTGCTTTTACTACTTCTCATGTTGATGATAATATTTGAAACGAAGTTGAAACGTAGCTGAAATCGTTGTTGGAGTGGAAGTTGTTTTTTGTATATATTGTTGTATTATATTGTGCCACCAAAGTTAACTGTCAACTGCTTTCTTTCTTTTTTTATTATTATTACATGCTCTGGGTGCAACAACGTTAAGCATAATTATAGCTGTATACAACATATATGTATATGAGGGTGGTATAAATTCTTGCAATGAAGCAAGAAAAATGCATTTTTATAAAAAACTTTGCGATTTAGGTGTTTTTAAGACTTGCTATAATTTTTATAGCAACTAAAAATGTTTTAATTTCATACGAGTGTGGTATAAATTCTTGAAATAAAGCAAGAAAAATGCATTTTTATAAAAAACTTTTGATTTAAGTGTTTTTTAAGACTTGCTATAATTTTTATAGCAACTAAAAGTTCTTTGATTTTTATATGAAAGTTTATTAGAATTAAAACACTTATAAAATTAAAAAAATTTCTTAATTAAAACTTAATAAAAAAAGTAACTATAATTTTTTATAGCAAGTTCAAAAACATGCTAAACGCTATTTAAATTAATCGTCGCTGTCTTTAATAAATTTATTGACTTCTGTTTTGTATTTAATTAATATTTTTTCATTTATTATAAGTTGCTATAAAAATTATAGCAAGTCTATATTAGCATAAAATCAATATTTTTCTTTATTTTTATGTTTTTCTCATTAAAACTATTTTTAATTTAATAAATACTTTTAAATTTTTAAAAATTTTCAAACATTTTGTTGCTATAATTTTATAGCAACTCACAATCAGCAGCAAAATGTAACATACCACGCTCGCATATAATGTCTATCTCTATATATTGTATTTAGCTCTATATGCAACAGCAGCTTGTTGCAAATGCAGCATGTAGCAATTAGCATAAAAATATATATGTATAAATAATGAACGTCGTCGCCCGCTTGACTTGAGTTGAATTGAATAAAGCGACAACATGACTGCTGCTATTTACTTTTTATATAACGTTTGCAAATAAAAGAAGCAAACAAAAATGAAAAAAAAAAAAAACTTAAATCATTATGCATCATTGGAAAATGTACAACTGACGAAGTTGCAACCTGCAACAGCCCACAGCCGCAATGAACAGCAGTAGCAGTTGCAGCAGCAGCAGCAAGCTCAATTCAGCTCGCCTCAATGACGTTGAATAATGACCGAAAATAAGCGCCGCATGAAGCGCAAACTCTGAAACTCTAAAAGCTGAAGCTCTAAAGTTAAAGCTGTAAGTTGCAGTTGCAAGTCCATGTGGCAAGTGGGCGCCTACTGTGTGGGTCTCAGCAAAAGCAACAGCAACAGTAGGTGCTACCCAACCCATCTGTAAAAGACTTTCGCACCAACTTCATAGCACAGCTTTACAGCTTCGCTGTCAATCAGTGATATATAGGGGATTTTTTTTTCTTTTTCTTTTCGTATTTTTTTTTTCAGCTGCAGATGTTGAATTTTCTTTTTTTTTTTTTTTACGTTTCACAGCAATTATCGCATTGGCAACGCAGACATACGCATGAATAGTCTTATATATATATATTTTTTTTTTATATACCATACACATGCATAGATATATTTTTTTGCATATGTATAAAAAAAAAATATATAACATAAAAAAGTCAGCAGTCGCGATTTTCACTCGCACTTGACGTGAAAAGTGGCGAATAGAAATATAGAAAAAAAAAAAAGAAAAAATTTCAGTAAAATGACTGCCAAGAAATTGCGTATCTAAAGCAAGGCTTTTCTTTTCATTTCTTTCATTTTGAGCAAAAAAAAAAAAAAAATAAAAAAACACTTATGTGTGTTGCTTTCAAATAAAGCAATTGGTATATTTTCGTGCAGCAAACAGACAGACAAGACAGTTCGACAGACTGCAAACAGACAAATAATCAACAAACAGACGGACAGACAGACAGACATACAAACATATAAAAAGCAAAGACCTCTCGCTATACAATTGTAAACTGCAAACATTGCTTTGAGTTTTCAAATTGACACAAAGGGCGCTACGCGAAGAGTTGACATATACTGTCAACGCCTTTTAACTACTTCAAGTATTTCGCCACTTGCCCCCAAAAGCGTTGCTTACCAATTAAATTTACTGTTCATATTGACTTGAAACTGACTTGGCTTTAAAATATTTTAGTTTAAAAAAAAAAAACTTAAGTTAAACAAGTCGCTAAAAACTGGAAAAATTACTTTGTTGGCAAATTTGTATAAACTGTTAGGTTTTTTCTTTTGCAATGAAATCCGCTTTAAAATTAAAGAAAACTTAATTTTTTGTGCACATTTTAATCAAATGTTTACAAAATCTTGATATAATAAAACACTAATATGCATATTTAGCATTTTTAAGAGTTGCTATAATTTTTATAGCAACTTAAAAAACATTATAATGTTGCATTTAGTCAATGGTTTATGCTTTTAATATTAAAATTTGTATGGAATTTATTAAAATATAAAAATTTAAAACAAAAGATTCCAACATTTTTAACTTAAACTTGTGTTATAAACTTTCTAATACGCTAAAAAAAAACGTAAGTAAAATTTGCTATAACTTTTTATATTACACATTCTTACAAATTTGTAGTTTTACAAATAATTAAGCAAAAGCTTGCTAAATAAAAGCATTTAAATGACTTCTAAGCTTGCTATAATGTTTTATAGCAACTTAAAAAATATACCATTTAGTTGTTTTAAGTAATAATGACGCTTTTATGTCAAATGTGCTGCAAATATATATAAAAAAAAACTTTCTTAAACTAATTTCAAAAAAAATTTTACTAAATTTGTACAAAAATTAACATTATTTGATGTTTTAAGACTTGCTATAATTATTATAGCACTTAATAGTACAAGTCAAAAATGAAATTTCTCTATGCATATTTCAAATATAAAACACAAATTTGTAAATTGAGTTTAGGAAAGCTAAGTTTTGGCCATTTTAGATTTGCTATAATTTTTATAGCACATTATGGCAACTCAAAAAAATATTAATTTAAATGCATTTTCAACATACAGCAAACAAATTGAATCAAAAAGCATTAAAACGCATATTTTTAGCATTTTTAAAACTTGCTATAATTTTTATAGCACTTTATAGCAAGTCTAAAAAAATAAATTTTAACGCATTTTCAAAATATAGCAAACAAATTAAATATCTGAAGCATTAAAATACATAGTTTTGCTGTTTTTAGACTTGCTATAATTTTTATAGCACTTTATAGTTAGTCTTTAAAATATATTTTTTCATGTATTTGTACTTATTAGCTCACAAATTAAAATATTTGAAGCATAATATTAGCTGCAGTTTTAACAGTTTTTAGCACTTTGCTAAATAATTTTAAGCATAAAATAGCAAGTCTATATATGAAGCTAACATGTTTTGCAATTTTAGACTTGCATTTTTAACACTATAGGTAGCTTACAAAATATATTTTTTCATGCATTCTTCTTAGCTCTTAACGACAAAGATTTGGCATAAAAAAAAAACTTATGCTTTAAAATTTTATAGCAACATTTTAAAATGCAATTTTTTTTAACTCTTAACGCAATTTAAAAACTATGCTTTAAAATAAGAACATATGCATTTTTTTGCTACTTTTAAGCAATATTTTCACAAAACTGCAACATTATAACTTAAAATGTTGCTTAAGTAACATATTTCCATGTCAACAATGAAAAAAAAAAAAATAAAAAACACCTTTTTTATATGCACTAATAAACAGCTTAAACTTACATTTATGTTTGTTGCAAGCACTTTGTATGCTTATGCAGGATTGCATTTTACTATAAAAACAGAACATTTCACTATAAGTTCTTAATTTTTTTTTTTTGCTTCTTCCTTACTTGCTGCAAGACGGAAGTGAATTCGCACAAAATGTTTACAAATGCGACTCGCATTACTCGCTTTTATTTTTATTTTATTTCATTTTTTTTTTTTTTTTCCTTCAATGAGTTTTTATGCTAGAAGACATTTTTATAAGAGGTAAGAAACAAATAAATGACCAGGCCAATAAGACATTGTTGTTGTAGTATGCAAAGAAATAAAACGAAAACATAACAAAACTAAAAAGAAGTCAAGAAGTGTTCAAAAAAAAAAACAAAAGGAATAAGCTAAATGTGCAGAAGCAGTTTTTAATGACTGCCGGTTTTATTTTTTCTTATGTCTTGAAGCATACAACTCATAGTAGTAACCCTTTTTTTTGCTGCAAGTGTATAAAATAAAAAAAAAAGTGTCACAGCACTCAGTTTTGCCTTCCGCCATCCGTCGTTACAGCCAGCTAAGCGCTCACTGCTTCTTTTGTCATACTTGATTATTGGCTTAAGCTTAAATGAAGAAGCGACACATTTAAAACCATTTAAAACCATTTACCCAACTACAGATACATTCAAGCACATACTCTAGATTATATATACAGTAAGTGTATCTTATAGATACAGACACTTGACGCTATGTTACTAATACTTTATATAGCAGTACTAGTTGCTAAACTGCTTCTTTTTTTATCATATTGCAATTTTTTTCTTCATTGTACTTAATTGCTCTAAAGCCAAAGTAAAATGCGTTTAAGCCAAACGCGCTATTTAAATCTATGCCTGCCTACATGTTGTAAATCTGAACAGATACAAAAAAAAAAATACTATAGAAAAAAAATGACAACGTTAAAGCGATTATGCATAGAATGTAGGAATAAGTAGCAAGCATAAACCTAGATTTTTTTTCTGCGTATTTGCTGCCACAAAAGACTTTTTTAATATATTTAGGCGAACATAAACATAAAAAGAATTTTTTAGTTATTTGCAAAAAAAAAAAATTTAATATGATAAAAGTAAAAAAAAAAAAAAAAATCATATAAAGTTAGCATTTTGACCACATCCTCAATTTGAGCATAGTTTGTAAAAATGTTTAGATACTAACTTGTAAAAAGTTAGACTTACACAAAAACAAATTTTTCTTTTTTTTGTAACACTTTAACACACTTTTTGTGCATAGAAGCGATTATAAAAAGCTATAAAAAAAGATATTATTACAAAAAAAATTTATTAGAAAAAAAGAGGCGCCGTTATCTATTCAAAATTATTCCAGAAGGAACACCAACTCTAAATAAGTAACTCATTTAACTAACATTTAAACAATGCTCAAGAAGCTATCATATTTTTAGTGTAATCAGCTACAAATAATAAAAAAAGTATTAAAAAATACCAAAATGTCTATAAACTTCGCTGATCGCAATTAAAATGATAATGCATCGACAAGCAGTAAAGTTTTTTAATTATTCAAAAAAAAATGGCTAGGTTTTTTTTTAATTTCAGAGCGTCAATTGAAAGCTTAGACTGCTGCGAATCGAACTCCATAGCCCCTAAATCTCCGAAATTTTTTTATGTTGCTTAATTCGCCCACAAAAAAAAAAAAAAAAATATGAGTAACATTTTATTATTTAAAAAACAAACTGTTTACTTTTTTTAAATATCAAAGTCTTACATTAAGAGGTTATATACTGTTAGGATTTTCAAAAAATCGATTTTTTTTTTGCCCTTTTTCTTTTCGCTGAGTATAACACACAAAATTTCAAGTCGATCCGACGAATATTTTCGAAGTTATAGACATATTAGTGAAGGCGCGCCGAGCGATCTCGCAGTGCTTTCAAAACTTTAAACGCGTTTTTCTCGAAACGGTGTTTTCAAAGTCGGTGAGCAAGATTTCTCAGAAACGGCTGAACCGATCGGTCTGAAATTTTTACACAAGCTTCTTAACTATATTTTTTAGTAATTAATCGAAGGATTTCCCCATCCGATGAGAATTTCTTACTTTTTTAAACAATTAAAGAGCCGAATTTTGGTGAAAAATCGAACCTTTTGCTTTGAGTAGCCGCCATTTTGCCAATAAATTTTTTGCTAATTCCTTCGATTAATCACTAGATTATTTATTATATTAATGAAATCTATTTGGTTTTTTGCATTTTAGATGATCCAGTCCAAAGATATCGTGCTCAACGCAAGAGGCCTTTTTTTTTGCGGACCTCTGCAAAATTGGCAATATCAACGTTCCCGATAATTATTTTTGGCAATAAAAAATATGTGAATATAGTTTAAGGATGTCATAATATACCTGTCAAGTTTCAAATCAATAAACCAAATAGTTTGCTTAAAAAAAATTCTTGAAAAATCCCTTTTTTTTCGACCTCCTAACTGTAAATAATCCCTTAAAGCTAATCTAAGTACAATTCAAACCCCATACCCCTTATATCTGCGAAATTTGTTCTTTTTTCATAATTTGGAGAAAACTATTAAAAAAAAAAAAAATTGGTTTGTTTTATTTTACTTTATTTTTTTATTTATTTTTATTAAATAAAAGACAGATACCCGGCGTGTGCTACTACGTTGTACGGGCGTTCCGGCTGCTCTTCCAGCTTTTTTCCATTTGGCAACTGCTGTGTTTTGTGCACTTTCAGTTCTTTTTTATTTCATTTTTGCTATATGCTTTTTTTGTTTGCAACGCAACCAAATGGGTTGGGGCAAACTTAAAAACATATTAAAAAATACCACTTTTTTTTATATCTTACCCAAAATGTATTGGGGAAAGCTGAAATCAGCTGTTTTTTTTTTTTGTTTTTTTATTTTTTGTTTATTTTAAAAAAAATCGACTTCTTAAATGATCCGATAATGCATTAAGCATTGTTTTAGTGAAATTTTAAATTACTTGCATTGTTTACTTTCAAATGTAACCGGTTTGGGGTTCATCGGTTGGACGGTTTCAACGTAAATTGCGGACATAGAAACCTTTTTTAGTATTTTATATATATAGACGATTATTGTAATACAAATATTTTTGATGTGACAAAAAAATACCAGTCTTGCTAGCTAGCTCTTGCTAACTTCATGCAGGTAAATGTTAATGCAATTTTTGAATGAACGTTTCAGAGTTTAGCAAACGATTCCAAGTGCATACAGCTTAATAGAATGTTTTTGAAAATGATTTCTAAAGCAAAATCTGCATTGAAAACAACAGCAACTACACTCTTCTTGGAATATTTGGATCAATTTATAGAGATCCACGGTTTATTTGTTCAGCTTCCTTTACATTCTAAAACAAACACATAGAACTTAACATTAACTGTTTCTCTCTCTTTTTTTTTATATAAATGTATGTCTGGCGTCAAAGCAATAAACGAATAACGGCTTCACAGTTGACAGTACGTCGTGTGATAATTTTATTTGTTTTCGTTATATTTTTTGTTTCATTTTAACAGAATCATTTCAATATTTAGACACATATAAAATATTATAAATATTTATAAAATATTTATGATAAAAAAAATAATACAGCAACCAAACTATAATTTTTTTATCTTTTAATTTTATTTTCCTAATATTGCTCATGTTTAGTTTTAAACTAAAAATCTTTAAAACCCTTATGATTTTTTTATTATTTTTTTTTTTAATTTCTTTCAAAACTTCAACTCTAAAAATAATATTTCACGACTTTCTTTTAAACTTAAACGCTTTCAACTGCTAATTTAAAATTTAAACAAAATACAGCATATTGCATTTAACAACTTTAAATTTACTTTTTTATAAATCAATTCGTTATTAATTCGTAGCTAATAGATCAAATTAATTCACTAGCTAATACTAATCGATTTGACATGTATCATTAAAAGTTGTTAATATAAACAAAGTATTTCATCAAACAAAAACAAAAAGAAAATTAAGTTTCACGCATAGACACAATAAAAAAAAAAATAACTAATTTTAAACTTTGAACTAGAAAAATAATGTGGCACAAACTTTAAAATGTAGCAAAAAAAAAAATATATATAATGAAACCACAACTGCTAATTAGCTAACATAAAGAAGATGCGTTCGCTCTAATGAAAAGAGCGAGATACAAAATGTATCTTTTTTTTGTTTGTTTGTTTGATTTAACACTTGACAATTTTTCAAGGTAAGTAGCAGACATTTGTAACTTGAGCGGTTACTTTTTTATTATTATTTTTTTCTTTTTTTTTTTAGATAACTTTGTCTTGTAATAAAAAAACAGCAGAAAAAATAAATGAAATTAAATTATGTGTGCCACAAAAGTTACTTGAATAATGTCGCATAAATCAAATAAACAACAAATGGCGTACAACAACAACAACAAAAAAATATATATAAAATATTTAACACAAACTGTTTGTAAGAGCAACAACAACAAAAAAAAGTGCAATATATAACTACAAGTGTTGCGGCAACTGTGTATATAAAAATTTATACGAAAAACTTTTTGCATTTAAAATAGCAAGCAAGCAAGCTGTAGTTAAAAGATACTGTATCTATGAGTTTCATAAAAAATAAAAAAAAAATAAAAAAGTATACGCTTTAGTGTGGTTTTGAAGTTGACTGACTGACTACTGGGAGCATTTTTGTATAAAAAGGAAAATAGAAAATGAAAAAAAAAAACAAAAATAAATAAAAATAAAATGAAATAAGAAAACTTTTTTTTTTTTAATTTATTATAAGCAAAGTTTGAATGCGCTGCATATAATAAATAAAATTTTTTTAAAAGATACTTTTTTTAGAGCCTCGATAAAATATTTTTAAACTTTAAACAGCGAAAAAAAAATCATATATTTTACATATTAAGTTTGTTTTGCAAAATATTTTTTTGTCTTGAACTCGACTGTAAATTTTAAAAGAATCCATTTTTCATATTTGAGGAGCTTAAAATTTTTTAATAATAAATATTTTCAAATGCGAACAATTATTTATTACTTTTTTCAATAATCTTTTTATTTATATGGTGACCTCGACTTTTGCTACTAATAATTTTTTTAAACAAAGCCCTTTATTACATTTTTTAGCTAAGATATTTTTAAATAATAAAATATTTTTAAACCAAAATTGCGAAAAAAAAAATAAATATATTTTTAATAACATATTTGTCTATATGGTAACTCCCGGCTTTTGCTACTTCAAACTATTTCAAACAAACCCTTTTTTTCAAATTATAAAGCATATGAAGCTTGCATGTGTGCTAAATAGATACACAAAAATGTTGCATAGCACAGTGGGATGTTGTGGCAAGCACTTAACAAATAACAAAAAAAAATATATAAATAAATAAAAATAAAGAAGTATTAAAACCAAATACAACTGTTTTAAATGTCAACAAAAGCTGCTGCTGCAGTTACAATGCTTATAAAAAAAAAAAAAAAAAAAAAATACATGCAAGAAATATTATAAAAAAATAAAAGATAAAATGCTGCAAATCCCTCAGACTAACGCTGACTATCTAGTATATCTGTCTGTCTAACTGTCTGTCTGTCTGTCAGCTATGTTACATTCGTCTGTTCAACTTCAACTCTTAGCGTAAATGTCATGAACTTTGTATGGCGCTTCTTCTGTTACTTCTACTTCAGCTACAACCTGCCACAATCTAACAACAAAACAAAACAAAATAAAAATACAATGTGTACTATACAACAATTATATAGCATAAACGGACGACGCATTACATAGAAATAAGCTAAAGAAGATGCGCTTACATAGCATACATATCACATAAAAAAAAGATACAAATGTATCTGCGCGCAACTTTTTGATATCTTTGTATCTTTTTTTATATATTTATTTTTTTTTTGTTTAAGTTTCTTTTCAGTTAAAACTTACCCATAAGCAATGAAAATGTCAAAGTTATCCAAAAATGATGCTGCTGCTGCTGTTGTTGGCAGCTTTAGCTGTTGCTTTTGTTGTTGTTGTTTTTTGCGGCATTTTGCAGCGCTTTTAAATCTTTAACGTTTGAAATGATGTTGCAATTGCAATTTTTTAAAATGATTTTGCAGTTAATGTGGGAATTTGTAGTGTTGTTTTTTTTTTTGGCAAAAAAGATATTTCTCTTTTTTTATGTAATATGCACTTTACACAATTTTATAATTTATGAAAATGATTTTTGGAAAATTATTAAATTTTTTTCAATTTCGTAATTTTATTTTTTTTTTTTACGACACAACACACATAATTGTAATAATTTTTTAATTAAAATCCACTTGCGGCGCCATTTTTGCGCATTTAAGTTTCATTTTGTAGCATTTATAATTTGCATATTTTTGTTTATTAATTTTTAATAAAATATTTATTAAATTTTATTTATTTTACGTTTTACACAAACACTTTAGTTCGAGTTTTTTTTTTTTTTTTGTTTTTTTTTCGTTTAAGTTAAATTTTTTTCGAATTATATTTTTTAATAAAATTTTCAAGCGCGTCGCGTATGCAAACACAACGAGTTGCAATTGTTAATTAAAAGTCATATGCAGCGTTTTAAGACAAGCAAGCGTTTTAAGTTTGAAGCATTGGTTGCAAGTGCAGCCGCGTAGTAACTTTACTTTTTTTACACGATTTATACAAAAAAAATATAAATGCGAGCGCGTAACACATGCAGCACGATTGAGCGTAACTTATAAACTGTTTCAAGCTAGAAAATGAAGCAAGCAAACAAGCAGGTCGTATGTAGCAGAAAAAAACAAGACTTCAAATTGAAGTTGCGCTGTGTTGCGTACACAGCATGAGTTACAAATGTATCTGCATGCAACAAACAAAACGGTTCGAGTGTTCGAGTGTAGCGTAGCAATGTATCTGTGTATCTTGTATCTTTTTTATAAGCGCAACTTGTTTGAGTTGTGCTGCATGTTCTTGTCTTCGCTTAAATGTTTTTCAGTACACATATTTTTTAAGTTCGAAAACTGTATAAGTTAGATTCGCGGCTCAAGTATAAGCTAAAATATATGTACAGCATACAACTTATAAAATCGAAGTAGTATCTTAGGTTTTAATAAGTCTTATAATGTTGCGTTTCATTTTGGTTTGAGTTACGTTTGATGCGTTTGGTGCTCTAACATGTTTACTTATAATTTATATCAAAAATATATGTTATAGCACAATTATTTCTCGTACTTTAAAAAAATATGCACTGGAATTATTTTTAATTTTTATTTTAATTTTAGAGTTGTTCTTCAAATTCTTTTTTTTTTTTTTTTTTTTTTTTGATAAAAATTGCATCAAATTAAATTTAGAGGATCATTAAATGCATCATGTCTTAACCGCTGATCGAAGTGAATGTATAGAAATTCGATGGTACAACTTAAGTCTCAATGTGTGCATGGAAGAGCCCAAAAGAGTTCACAAAACTGTTATTTTTGTAAAGCAGAAATGAGCCTAAAAAGTCTTTCGGTTATTTCTTTGATTCTCTGGTTATTATATAGTATAAGCAAAAGAAGCGGTGAAAGAACCAAAAATGATTGATAATCTTGATCATCAACAAATGCTTCCAGCTTGGTCACTTTCCCACCCAGTGGAAATGCGCCGAAATAATACTCAAACGCAAACCTGGAAAGCCTGCAGCCAATCTCGCCTCATATCGTCCAATAAGTTTACTGTCGGTACTCTCCAAAGTTGTTGAGAGACTTTTCCTGCCAATATTGGAAGAGGCCGGTTCGATACCCGATCACCAGTTCGGTTTCAGAGAAAGCCATGGCACGCCGGAACAGTGCCACAGGTTAGTCGAGAAGATTCTGAAATCATTTGAGGAGAAGAAGTTTTGTTCGGCAGTCTTTCTAGATGTAAAGCAAGCCTTCGACAGGGTGTGGCATGCTGGTCTGCTTCACAAACTTAAGACGATCCTACCAGCTTCATACTATACCTTTATTAGGTCCTACCATGAGCGCAGGAGTTTCTTCGTTAGATGTGGGGAAGAAAAGTCCCAAATAAAAGATATTCGTGCCGGAGTTCCTCAGGGAAGTGTTCTAGAACCAGTCCTTTACACTCTCTATACAGCCGACTTGCCGATTATAGAGGAAGACAAATTGCTGCTCGCTACGTATGCAGACGACACGGTTTTCTTGGCATCCGACGTTTCCCCACAGGTTGCTTCTGAAATCCTTCAAAGGCAACTTTACATCTTCTCTACTTGGCTCAAGAGTTGGAACATTGTAGTGAACAGCCAAGTATCTGGCTGCAGCGCTACAGCCAAGTATCTGGGCTTGGGTCTTGACAGAAGGTTAACCTGTTGTCCTCACCTTCTCACCAAAAAGGCACAACTCAATGAAAGGTTAAAAAAACATTTATGGCTTGTCGGTCGAAGGTCACCTCTCAAGCTGAGGAGCAAACTTTTAGTCTATAAAGCAATTATAAAGCCGGTATGAACCTACTGTATCCCAATTTGGGGTACTGCCAGCAGGAGTAACTGTTCTATTATTCAAATATTTCAAAATAAGGGAGCTGAGGATTATGTCAAACGCTCACGTGCTCCACACCCAACAAAGAGATACACGAGGAACTCGGGGTACCTTGGTACAAGATTAAGCACCTCTTATATAATTCGGCTCGACATGCATACCAACACACTCGCCATCAACCTACTCGACAACAGCTCCAGTATAAGAAGGCTCAAAAGACTTCACCCGCTCGATCTCCCTCATGGAAGACAATAACTCATGTTTATTTTTGCTTTTTATTTTATTTTCCCATCCCCATCCTTTTATTCCTTATCCATATGCTCGACTGCAAGATATCCTATATCCAATCTTTATGTACCTTAAGGTAAGTAATATCTTAATACCATACTTGAATTTTCCAACAAAAACTCAAGAAATGGGGAAAATTTGTATGGGGAATATATATATATTTAAATTTTTTTGGACCTACCCTATCCTAGGCATAATTTACTTATACTAAATTTAAAGTTCATAGATAAAGAAACAAAGAAGGTATGGGGGCTACACCTTAAAATGCGACTAAGGAAAAACGTTTATAAGTGACTACTTGACGGTTCAGAAAATATGTTGGTCCTATCTATTATAGTCTCCGAGATAATCATTTTCATACAGCAGAAAGCATAACAAACGGAAGCACGGACAAAGAGACATAGCTAGTTCGACTCTCCTATCAATGCTTATCAAAAATATATATTTTTCATAGAGTCCACCATGCCTTCTTCTGCTTGTTACATATGTTTGCACAAACTTAATATACCCTTTTACCCCTTGGATACAGTATTTAAAAAGATTAGAAAGCTAAAAGACATTTCTCTAGAAACTTATAACCTTCTATATATTCAAGATTTTTAGATACATCGTTTTACTGTCTACTGTCCTACTGTCTTCCGTATGAAACACACAATTTCGAAGACTTCTTCATAGATTTCGTAAGCTGCTTTGAGTCATATTAATTTTTGAGCGCTATATTATTACTTAAAATAGAAGACCAAAATCGGCTTGAATAACATCTATGATGATTTCTATAAAATATCTCATTTTAGCTACAGATTATTAAAACGGTCCCCATACATACCTAGGCTGGATTTTCTACACTTTTTCATTTTTATAAGATCTACGTTTCTTTCAAAAGATATATAAGCGCTGAGAAATTTATAACTTGAGAATCTCTTCACCGATTTCATTCATCTTTTTTATTAATTTTTCTGATATTTTGCAACCTTCTACAAGAAAGGAAAAATTTATAAAATCACACAGAAAATGGAGAAATTTAAAATAATGTCGGCGTCCTAAAAAGTCTCAAAAATAATACCAATATTCAAAAAAAAATATGCCAGTCGTACAATTCCAAGATTTCAAAATACCTTAACTGGAAAATATTAGGATATGAGCAAATTTCTATTTTCAGTTGAATTTTGATTGAATTCAAAATTTTATAAAGTTGAATCAAAAGCAATACACTAGGAAAAACGTTAACTTCGGTGGGACCGAAGCTTATATACCTGTCAGCATTTACGTTAAATTTAAATTTAAAATACTTAACAAATTAAATTTGCTTTTAAACATTTAGTAATTCGCGGTCCTATCTCAGGGGTCACAAAAATATTTGAAAAGAAAAAATTTGCGACCGGGTATTTCAGCTAGTAGGTAATATAAATATTTTCATTCACCCAATTCAAGCCAAATCATCTTTATTCATTTGTCAATCAAAATCTGGAGGAGCTATGAAGCTCAAACCATTTAAGGAAGTTTAGTTAAACAATGAGGACCCTTTTATTTTATTGTTTAAATTCAAAACACTGTTGCCATACTTATAGATTGGAATTTAAGAACCTGGAATACATTTTATAAAAAGCTATTATGTCCAATAGTGTATATTGTTGTTGTGTGTGTTGTCTGCTGCTGCACAGTACAATAAATTTTGTTCAGATGAGTACATTTCTGCATTAAAAAATAGAATCGATATGATCGATATTTATCGGAAATGAGTATCGATGCCAAAAGTACTAATGTATACGAAAAAAGCATCGATGTGTATCAAGTATGTATTTGTATCAATGCATTCCAAGTAAAGAACACCTGAATCCGAGTCAAAATATTAAATGATAAACACACGTGTTCGGAGTTTACGGTTTTGAGAAATACCTCGACTCTGTTGTGTAAATAAATACGCATGTATATGTTAGTTTATTTTTTATTATTATATTTTTATTATTTACTCCCCTACATATTTTTTTCAAAATTTTCAAAACTCAACAACGTACTCTACGAATTGTTTCAATTATGCATTTTTATGTATTCCCAAAAAAAAAAAATTGTTTTCTAAATAAAAAGAAAAAAAAAAAGTAAACACCCGCAGCGATAAATCACAAACAAACACACTCAAGCACATATCTATTAAAAAAAAAAATAGAAACTCTATTTATAACTAAAACTTGAAGTTGCTGATTAGGGGTTCAACTGGTGACCCTGAGTGTGCCTTATATATACATATGTATTGTGCATTCCGTATACTATAATCAACAAAATCATTCATTCAAATTCAAGTTGCCCCTTTTCATTAAGTTTTTTTTCCTTTGAACCGGACATGCCAATACACGCCGCAATGGTGTTTTATGAAACACACCCGCAAAATCAAATGCAACAAATGTGAATGTGTTGCGTGCGTGAAACTATGTTCAAAAAAAAAAGGGTTCAAATTATACGAGGAGAATTGGTGAAGTGAGACACAATTGTTTGCAGTTGTAAAATATGTTTTTCTCTCTGAGATTTTAATATAAGTCAAATCAAGTGCAATGCAAAATCCTTTATCAAATTGGCCACTTGCGGCATTCAAGAATTTCATTCAAGCTTCAAAAACTTTTACACCAAAAAAAAAAATAAAAAAAAGTTAAAATCTTTAACGACGTTCTTGCAATCGACAGCAACTGATTTTATCCTTTTTCTCGTTACTTTAACAACTTTGCAGAACACACACACATCAAACCGAATTGTTGGGTTAACTTTAACAAATATTTCTGAATTGTAGCTAAACTCGAGAATTCTCCATTGTAGTTTTCTAATTGAAATGTCAGTAAGCATGTTCAACTAGTTTCTTTTTTTTTATAGCAAACAGTGGGGAAGCGTTTAGGGGGATTTTTTTGTAGTTGTAAATTGTATGCGGGTGTTTTTATTGATCGAAAAAAGAAAAAAAAATAAATTGAATTATTTCTAATAATTTTTCCACACTAAAAAGTAAGGAAAAAAAAAATTGCAAATAGTAGAAAATATAGAAACAAATATTTTTTTTAATTAAAATGACAGACAATTAAATATTCATTACATTTGTGGCGTTTTTAATGACTATTGCTGCAGTAAATGCTAACCGACACTGCCCCGGCGTACATAGAAGATGCACAGCACTTTATAGGGTTGCATCAAAAAAAAAAAAAAAGTATCTTTTACTGTATTATTCCCGCACCTGTCGCTTCAGTTTATGCGGCTCGTTAGTTCGTTGGCAAGCGGCAAGTGATGAAGTTGATGACGATGATGATGACGAACAAGACGCCTCTTGAGGGTTAGTTGCAAGTTAAATAGAAATAATAAAAAAAAAAAAAAAAAAAACGGGTAGCGTCTTAACTTCAACTTTGTCTTTAATTTCGACTTAGACTCTGAGTCATTGTCTTCTAGTACTAACTTACTTCCCACCGCTTCCCTACTTTAAGTTACGGTCATGCAACAAGCTGCAAAGAAAATTTATATGCTTTGAAAAAAAAAAAAAAAGAGATATTTACGAAACAGCGGAGAGTGGTTTCAAGAGTTTGTAAAGTTTAAAGTTTATGATTTTTGGTAAAAAAAAAGGAAAAAAAACCAGAGGGGGGTGGCACCAAATAAAAGAAAAAACTTGAAAAAAAAAAGAGAAGAGGTTGATTTTAGAATGAGAAATATCTTTCTCCTCTCTCTCTCCCTGCTAATAAATAAATAATAAAAAAAAAAAAAAATTTTAAACCACAAGGAAGGTATTTTTTCTTAAAGGAAAAAATTGAGATTTCAATTTCCATCACTCAATTTAGAGAGCACTATTTATGTAGTCCTGTTCTGACAAATTATATAAGTATCTTATCCTCCTTCTTAAAATTTTGGTGTCACGAAAAGTACCCTTTAAAGTATAAAGGAAAAAGATAATGGGAAATCATTCGACAATAAAATGTAATTTTTTTTAGAAAATTCTAAAGAAGAAAAGCAACCGGAATGGGTAAGAGAGATTCGAACCCTAAAAGTCTCAATGAGTAATCGATATAAACGGGTTTGCTGTTTGAAAACTTGAAAAAGATAGATTATAACAAACTCGAATGGTTTAATGCGCCTATTTCGCAAAGAGTTTCATTGTAGGTCACATTCAAAAGTCCTACGGTATCCCTTGAAACATTACGGAATCGTTATTATATTACGAAACTCCTTGGTTCGTTCAAAATATTACGAAACCCTTAAAATATAAAGGAATCTCTAAAATGGTTTGGAGCCAGTAATATGCTACTGGTTTTTTAAAATATTACGGGGTCCTCAAAATACTATGGAGCGCTTTAAATACTACTGATCTTTAACAATATTACTGGATTCTTTAAATAATATGGAGCGCTTTAATAACTATTGGTCTCTTAAAATACTTAAATACTACTGGACTCTTAAAATACAACTGGACTTTTAAAATACTATGAAGCGCTTTAAATACTATTGGACGCTTCAAATACTATTGAATTCTAAAAATACTATGAAGCCCTTAAAAGACTTCTGGTCTTTTACAATATTAAAATACTATGGAACGCTTCAAATATTACTGGAGTCTTAAAATACTACAGGACCATTAAATTACTATGGAACTCTTAAAATACGACTGGTACTTTAAATGTTATGGGATCCTTAAAATGCTGTGGATCACTTAAAATCTAAAGAACCATTGAAATACACAGGATCCCTTAAGATACAACTAGACCTTAAACTACTAAATAACTTAATAAATACTACTAGACCTTTTAAATACTAACGAACCCTAGAAATACAACAGGGTTCTTAAAATACTATGGGTCAATTTTAGTACTACGTACACCTTAAAATACTACGGGTACTTTTTAGTATTACGGGATATTATTCAATTTCTTAAAAACGTACGAACTACTTAAAATACTTCAAGCCCGTTTCCACCCTTTTGCCATGCCTTAGAACAAGTTTCTTAAAAACGCATAATTTTTATACCCGGTACACATAGTGTGAAGGGAATTATCAGTTTGTCGGAAAGTTTGTAACGCATTAAAGTAGGAATCGGAGACCCCATATATTATTGATCAGCACGACGAGAAGAATTGATACAGCCATGTCCCTCTGTTCGTCTCTCCGCAGTTGCAATTCTTTTTACTCGGAAAGTTGTAAAAGTATTGACTTGAAAATTAAAACTTAAGCTTTTTTGGTCCTAAGCAGTTTGTTTGTCAGAACCAAGGTGAAACGCCTATTTTTAGGCACAGTCCCCATATTATTATGAATGTATTTACTACATATTGGGTAAAAACACTTCTCATGTCATCCAATATCAAAAACCAAGCTACCACGCCGATTTTTAGGTATAGCCCTCATACAAATCTAACGCACATTTTTGAGTTTTTGTATACAAATGATTCTTATTTATATCACTTCCAATCTGGGTAAAATGACTTCTAATGTTATTCTAGGAATATGCAACCGATATGACGAGGATCAGGCCCCTATAACATACAGACCCCATACAAACTTACCTCCATTTATTCCATTTTTTCAAGAATTTATTTATATGAATTTTTAGCTTAGAATTTTGCATATCTATTTTTTATTTAAGCCCCAACTTGAGTTGTCCCCACCCAACCCTTTTAAAAATATAATCTAAGTCATTAATTATCATACATGAACTAATTAAAGTTTCATAAGACGGGTATTTGAACTTCGGTTCTACCGAAGTTAAAGTTTTTTATTGTTTTTTTTTTTTTTTTTTAAACATTTAACAAATTTTTTCCAAAACTTTTCATAACAACCTCCCACTTTACTTTACACAAGAAAATTACAGAAAATAAATGCCGAAAAGCTGAAGAACAAAAAAAAAAAAACAAAACAAAACGAAAAGAGTCAAGAAACCAGTCTAAATATTCCCACGCGTTTGAACAATAGTGAGAATATTTCTTATTGGATTTAACGCTGTGTGCTGTGCGTGGATCGACGACAATGAAAACAGGTGAAGACAAACGAAGAAAAGTCGCAAACAGTTATAGGCAAAGGGAGTGAAGTACATACATAATGAATTCAAAATGAGACGCCATTGTTGCATTTTTTTTTTTTTTTTTTTTTGTTTTTCTTTTATGGTCGCTATTCGTCAGTCCAATTGGTTACGAGCAGCGCAGCGCAGCAGATTTGCCAATTGTTTTACGGCGAATGAGTATGCAATTTTTGCAATATTATTTTGTATGGCTTTTGTTGTTGTTGTTGTAGTGTTGTGACGATTTTTCCCCATATATGTGTATGTGTATGTGTAGTATGTAGAGCAACAGCAACAACAGAAAAGATACAAGTTACATGAGAAATCTGTCAGATACAGTTCATATTACTGAATTGTCTTGCAATTCTTTTGCTTGTTGCAATTTTTTTTTTTTTTTTTGCTTGTTTACTTTGCATACTCGCATGAAATGAGATTTATTATTATTTCCTATAATATATTTTCTTATAGTTTGCTTCTATTTTAACACTTTTTTTTACCTTTTTTTATTTGTTTTCCAAACTTTTTTTTTAATTAAATGTGAAAAATTAAAATGAAAAACCCGCAGCCAAGTCTGTATTTATTTCTTTGTTCATTTTTTATGAAGAAAAAAAAAACAACAAACAAACAAAATAAAAACCGGAACAGTTACAACAGTTAGTGAGAGTGGAAAACAGGGAAAATTTTCAAATGTGTGGCATATAAATGAAGAAAAGCGCTTGAAAAACTTTACTGTATAACATTATTATTAAAATAAAAATAATAATAATTGTAGTTATAAATGTTTCCGTTGAGATCTATGAACATTTTCAGTAAAATAGTTTTTTATTTGTGCTTTTTAAAAATACGTAAAATAAAAGAAAAGAAAAACTATAAAGCTTGTTTGGAAAATGTTAAAAGATGAGTGTTTTTTTTTTTTTTTTTTTGGTTTGTGTAAATATTTAGTTAAAATGCAAATTTTTAGCACAGACATAGCTAGCAGCGCTACGTGAGACAAAAAAGCGCACCTTTTGCAATAAAAAAAAAAAAATTGTTAATATTTAATTGGAGCATTTATTTTGACAGATTTGGAGTAAATAAAACTGTTGTAAAATTATTTAAATTAAAAAGTATGCAATGGGACTCGATTCATAATTGATTTACATCTTTATTTAGTATTTTTCTGTATTTTAATGCTCGCACTCAGACGAGGAGACAGACATTCATGATGGACAATCAGTCAGATAGACAAACGGACGGACGTACATAGAGACAAACGGAAGTGCAGAGAGGTTGACCTTCTGACAAAAGACACCACAGATATTAGAAAAAAATTTGAAAGAAATCGGTAAGTTTGTCTGTGTGGACTATACCGAAAAATGGGCGTGGCACATTGGATAACATTAGAAGTGTTTTACCCAATTTTGAGTCAATCCATTCAAAAATATTTGAAGTAAATAAAAGGAGTGAATGTATGCATAAATAATACCTATTTTCATGCAAAAATTCGGAAATGGGCGACCATTTTGTATAGGGGCTTTACCTAAAAATGGGCGTAAAACTTTCATATTCAAACTTGATCTGGTCGTTGCCCAGAAAAGCTTAAGTTTCAAATTTCAGCTAAATATCTTCAGTAGTCTCAGAGGAAATCGCGTTGAAATAAACAGACGGACAGACAGACGGACGGATATGGCTAAATCGACTCGCCTCATCGAGCTGATCAAGAATATATATACTTAATGCGGTCTACGACGTCTTCTTTAGTGCATTACAAACTTTCAGACAAACTGAATATACCCTTCACATTATGTGTGGCAGGTATAAAAACAAGGAAAAAACGTCAATCTGGTGGAACAAAGATTAAATAACAAATCAACCAAAATTTTAAATAGTTTATGTGTGATCAACAATGGCTTGTATAAAATTTGAAAGATGGGATGGGGTTGGGGTCAATTGATACACCTCAAAGAGCCTCGGCCACCCCAAATTTGGTAAATGTATTTTTTTTATTTTGGAAATGATTGCAATTCAAGATCACATTTCAAAGTAAAATTCTAATTACATATTTGTTTTTTTTTTATTGTCCTATCGCGTTAAGACTTGTTTTATCTTGATCATCTATTTCACATCCATTGTAAATGTGCATTAATCAGCTGATGTGTAATGAGTTCGTAAAAGACACGATAAACCGGATTAAATTTTGATTGCGTATTACACTAGTTTACAAATTTAAAAAGTTGACGAAGAGAAAAGACAACATGACAGACAGACAACCAGGCAGGGACGAACTATGAACAAAAGGACAAAAAGAAAAAAAGCAAACAGAGGGGCATAGGCAGACCTTCTAATAAAACACAGAACTACATTGCGGATTAAAAGTTGATCCCCCGCACATTTCTATTTTTTTTTCGCCATCTAGTGGGCGGGCGCGAAATAGTACTAAAAATAGTGTATCAGTCGATAGCACCGTGCTGTAGTGACGGACGATAAAACAGTGCTTCCGCTTTTGTTCCGTTCCCATTCTAAATCAAACGTCATCTGTTTGCAAATTAATAAAATGGAATAGAACAGCGCACTGTTATAACATTCGGAGTGATGCCACTGTTGTATAGCCCACCTAGTGTGTTATCGGCGAATACACTGTTTTATTGACAGTTACCAGTTCTTCCTTTGCAAATGACCATTTCCATTACAAAAACAAAGAAAAAATAAATAACAATTTTTTTGTTTTTGTAATTAGAAAAAAAAATACAAAAAAAAAAATAAAAAAACAAAAAAAAAAAAAAAAAAACTAAAAAACAAAAAAAAAAAAAAATAAATAAAAAAAAAAAAAAAAAAAAATAGAAAAAAAAAACAAAAAATATAAATGTTTTAATTTCTTTTAGCTGAATTTGTACGTTTAAATTAATCTTTTTGACTTAAGCAGCGACATTGGATTGACTTCATTCTCTACATCGAAAAGATTCAATCTATATTGGCTATTTCTGCGGTCTAAGTCTATCCTTTTGCCGAGATTCGCAGCATCAAATTTCAAAGATGCGCAAAATCGAGCAAATATCGTCAAAACTTTAAGAAATTACAGTTTTGTTTTACTCAACCAACGTATACCCACTATAATTTTTCTCAACTACTTCAATTTTTTTTCAGCAATTAAATTAAAACCCGAAATTTTAAGTCTACATTATGGGTTTTTGTTGACATTTCCACCAAACCTGTGACCACTTGAAGTTAAGTGAGCCCAGAAAATTTTGATTTAAAAGAAATGTTGCCCACCCATTTTTGATACAAATTGCCGGTTTTCAGGAGATCTTTTTTAAGACTTTTGATTAAATGTTAGTAAGGATGGCCCAATAGTCCATGCAAAATTTTAAGATGAGCGTACAAACTGCGTTTAGGAAATTTTGGTGTCAACGTGGACTCTGCATAAACAAGCATTATATGATGCCCGTAAAAGTTTGAGCTTCAGGATGGCCCAAAGTACATATGAAAAAACCCCTTTGGTACGTCTGAGACAGATTTTTTTTTTTTGTACCCCAAATGGCAATTAATCGAAAAAATATCAAAAAATGGTGTCAAAAAAAAAAAGCCCTCCGCCGATTACACCAACAAAAAAAAAAGATTTGAAGTGCGAAGACCAGACTAGTCAATTCTAAGTATTTTGGGTCGCTGAATCGATCCAAAATCCATTTGCAAATTAGCTCTCTTTTTTCTAACGCCTCCAAAAAATGACGTTTTTTTTTTTTTTTTAGAAAAAATTTAGAAAAAAATGCCCTAAATTTAATTAATCGAAAAATTATCACAAAAATGTAAATTGAAAAAAACGACCTCTGCCGATTATTTTTATTTTTCCATTTCTCTGATCTAGTAAATGCCCCCGAATCAAACCTCATTTAAATTTTTCGAAGGGAATAAAATTTTTAAATATTTAAAACCACCAATTCAACCGCACCGTGATGAATAAGGGAACAGATTACGTTTCCGAAGATTTTTAATAAATATGTTTCAATTTTAAAAAAAAACGTGCAAAAACAGTGCTGCCAAATGAGAAAACTGCTTTCCACAGTGCTTGCAGATGGCGCTACTGATAGGCAGTTGGTGCCATACTCTGGTATGGTAGATGGCGCAAGAAGCAGTTTAAATATAACCGTTTTTTTTTTACATATTTAACTTACAATTTCTCGAGTTGCTACCATCTCCAAAACTAAGGCTACTAACCGGTTTAAAAATGGTTCAATGAAAGGTGACCATTCAAAATTTTTTAAATATTTTAAATTTAAAGTGCGTTTGTTGTTAATGAAAAACAATTAATAACTTTAAGAATATGTGCTCAAAATATTATACTAACTCCCGTGCTGTACAGATTAAATGAAGTTTGGAACCATTTATTTAAATTTTAAATAAATATTACGTTTAACATGGCAACCTTATATGCGTAATCATCGTGGCAACCTTAAATAAAAACTGAACCAAATCGGAAACAATGGCTGCCTAGTCCAAAACAAAAAAAAAAAAAAATAACGCGCGAACCGATTTGGGGCTGCTCACAAGACCTTTATTATAAATGAGAAGTATACTACGCCCGGGATATACAATATAAATGAATTGATATCTATGAAATATAATCAATCAATCAACAAATTAAACCGGATTTATCCGACACATTACAGATCAGCTGATAAAATATACATTTACAATAGATAAGAAAGAAATGATAAAGATAAAACAGAGCAAAACGTGATAAGACAATTAAAGAAAACAAGTAAATATGTATGTAATAAGAATTTAACTATGAAATGTGATCTCATCTCACTTGCTTGCTCTCTTCTTGTGATATACAATTTGCTCGGATTTGCATCATCGCATCGTAAACAAAATAAACGAGCGTAAAAAACCGCAAAAAAAAAATAAAATTGTGTAAAATGTGAAAAGGTTAAAATAATTATAATGCGTTTGCTTAAAAAAAATTTATTTAAAAAATAGAAAAATTATTCTTTGCATTTTTTTAATATAAAATAAGAACTTTCCCGCAATGTGCGCCATGTTTCTTCCAATATGCCCCTTTCTCACTCTTTCTTCAACAGGTACATAAGCCATTCCCTGCTGCAAACTAAATCAAGTGCAATAAAAGAGAACGGCATTTCTTGTAGTTGTTGTTGTGATTGTTGCACTTTATGTTGCAGTCACGCTTGGCCGGAAAAACTATGCACAACAACAATAACAAAGAAAAACTGCATCGCTGGCTTTAACATTGCACAGTGGTTTGAATGTTAGAAAAAAATTTTACATTTAAAATAAACAAATTTTCGTAAAATAACTTCTTAAAAAAGAAAAAAGCGAAGACTTTAAATACACGTCAAACGTATTTTCAAATAATTTACGTCACACATCAGTGGCCTAGATGGAATTTCGAGATGGGATGGAAGGGGGTCAATGGTCTGATCAATATTGGTATCAAATTTAAAAGCAACAAATTCAAATATTAAAATAAACAATAGAAAATAATCAGTAAGTTTGTGTGGCACCTTGGTTTTGATATTGCATGATATAAGAAGTGGTTTTACCCTATTTGGAGTCAATACATTCCTGAATAATAATCATTTTTGTACAAAAATGGGAGATATCCCTAAAATAGGCGTGGCTCATTTGTTTTGTCATTGGATGACATTATAAGTAATTTGGAGTGCATATGTGCATAAATAAACCAATTCTCATAAAAAAATTCGAAAATGGGCGGTCATTTTGTATGGGGGGCTAAAGATAAAAATGGGTGTGACACTTTCATTTTCTAACTTGACCTGGTCGTTCTAGAAGAAAACTTAAGTTTCAAATTTTAGCTAAATATCTGCAGTAATCCCCGAGAAAATAGCGTTGAAATAAACAGACAGACAGACAGACATGTCTAGATCGTCTCGTCACCGAGCTGATCAAGAACATATATACATACTTTATAGGGTCCATGGAGTCAGCTTTAATGCGTTACAAACTTTCCATCAATTTGAATATATCTGTTTCAAACCATGTGTAAAGGTATAAAAATAATAAGTTCAATGTTTTGTCTCTAATCAAAAAAAAAAAAAAGGAAAAATTATAAAAAAAATTAACAAAAAAAAAAAAACATCTGCTATCGGTCACCACACTGAATATCAAAAAACTCTTTTGACTTACTAAAGCAGACAGTACCAAGTGATTAGGTGTTTTCGATATTTCGGTTTATAACAAAGCGTAATAAACATTTCAAAACACCAGACATGGGTTCTTCTAGATAAACGTCTCTAATCGCAATGAATGCAAAAGTATAAAAGCAGCTACAACAATAATATTGCATTCAGTTGTTTTTTTTACAAGATTTAAAAAATGTTTCACAAGTTTTTGCTAATATTAACTTGCACCATTTTTGGTGCTCAAACTGTACCTGCTCCAGATGGTCGCATTGTTGGTGGTGTACCATGCTTAGTTAAAGATCAACCACATCAGGTTGCTTTGTTTTACAATGGACGTTTTTTTGCGGTGGCAGTATTCTAGAAAATAATAATGTTTTAACTGCAGCACATTGCGTTAGTGTATATTATGGATATCCTAAAAATGTAACCGTTCGCGCTGGTTCGTCCTTTTTAAATGTTACAAACCAAGAAAAACCAGTCAAAAAATTTATAATTCATAAAAAATATAATAGCAAAACTCTTGATTACGATGTAGCTTTAGTTAAACTGGACGGTGAATTTACACTCGATGATAACGTGCAACCGATTGCATTGGCTAAGGTACGTCCAGCAGATAATACTGAAGTTACAGTTTCTGGTTTTGGCCTGCTCAAATCGAATGGTAACCTTCCGAACCAGTTGCAGTGTGTCAAAGTCAAGATTGTCAATCAAAAAGACTGTTCGGAAAAATATCAAGCTAAAAAGGTTCGTATAACTAATCGCATGATATGCGCTGGAGATCTTTTAGACGATAAAGGTGTTTGCAATGGTGATTCCGGTGGTCCGATGGAGCACGATGGTGAATTAGTTGGTGCAGTTTCATTTGGTATAAAGTGCGGAGGAGGATCGTACCCACAAGTTTATGCATCAATTGTTGATCTAACCGGCTGGATTAAAGAAAATCTTGAGAAATAGTGCAGAGCGTAATATTTAAAAATATTTTTTTTTTTTTTTTTGAGATGTAAAAATAAAATTTGGTTTAAAGACTTGGATTGTTTGAAGAAAAAAGAAAAACTAATTTAAGAACTACAAAATTCGAAATTTATTCAAAATTCAATTTGGCAGCGTTCTTGTTTTGGTAATCATGGATTTAAGTATTTTATTGTTTTGTTTGAAAGTTATTAAAAATAAAGCAAAATTTGTATTGTATTTAAAAATTATGAACGATAATATTCCATAAATGGATGATTTGTGCTGCCCTGATAATATTATCAGTAAAACCATTTGTTTTACAGTCGAAATGAAAAATTCGTATACAAGGAAAACTTTAACCGTAGCTAAAAACAAGGCAACACGTTAATCTTTACATAGTTTTTGTGTGATCATCAATGGCTTAGATAGAATTCCGAGATAGGATAAGTGGGAATCATTGGACTGATACAATTTATTAATATCAAATTTTAAGCAAAAAGTACAGATATAAGAAAAATAATCCTGAAAATATAAGGAAGTGTGAGGTATGTTAGTCCAGGGCTATACATTAAAGTGACCCGATCCGTATCATATCGGTAAAGTGCACTTAGGATGACATAAGAAGTATTTTACCCAATTTGAAGTGAATACATGCACCTATTTTCATAAAAAAATTCGAAAATAGGCGATAAATTTGTATAGGGTTTTGACATTGGATGACAAAAGAAGTGTTTTCACACAATTAGGAGTGAATACATGCATAAATAATACCTATTTTCATACAAAAATTTGAAAATGGGCGGTAAAAATGTATGGAAATTACACCTTACGGCACCCTTGGACCAAGAAAAGCTTAAGTTTCAGCACAGCATCTTTAAAGCTGAGCGAATATATCGAGCGGCAACCAACAGACAGACCAGTGTTATACAAATAGGACCACTTTAACATATAGTCCCGTACAAACTCGCCTCCAACTCTCTGATATTTTCAAGAACATTATGGCATAAAATTTTATATCAATATTGTGCCTAGCCATGGGTTGTATGAGACCATTGATTTCTACCCAGTCTATCTGGAAAGTTTATTAAAGCCACTAATGATCACATATAAACTATTTAAAGATTCGTGTGATTTATGTATATATTATTTTATAAAATTGTTCGACAGTCTTCGTACTACGGTGCAATAAGATGAAACAATATTAAAGCGAAAATATAACGAAAAAGCAAAATCAACGATCAGTAGCAAACGCCGCAAAGTGCAATGCAATGCAACAACACCAACAACAACAATAAAACAAACCAAACACAAACAAACACACACGAACACGTGCAATGCTCTTTCTATTCTTTCATATCTCTCATTTCGTTGCACTTTCAAAAAAAAAAAACAAATACACTCAAAGGATTGAAACTGCAGCAGCAGCAAAAAAAAAAAACAATAAAAAAAAAATAAAGCATAAAACAGAGAGCAATCGTGAGAGAAACTAAATAACGGCAATACAAAAACAACAACGACAACGATAAATATTCTTTGCGCTCTTTTACTCTCGTGTCTGTCTTTTTTTTTTTGTTGTGTTGTGCGCTCTCTTGCGCTTCTTTGCGTTCTCTGCTGCTATACTTCTGCAAAGGAATCGTATTCAATTTTAGTTAGTTTTGAACGTCGCGTCGTCGCGTTCATATCTTTGAATAAAATTTTCGCTACAACTCGGCAAGCAGGCAGCAAAAATATTGGAAATAAAAAAAAAGTGAATAAGTTTTTTCCAACACAGTTTTTCTCAAGCTAGAAAATTATTTTTCCTAGTAGTGTATTTTATTGTTGTTGCCTGCTGCGGCTTTTTGTTAAAGGTACGCTAGCACCCTACATACGACGCGTATATATATGTAAGTGTGTTTGTGTATGTGTGTGTGTACATATAAATTTTATATTCTAAGCAATTGCATTTTATAAGCAGAGGAGGGGTCAATTAAATTATTAAAGTGAAATATGTAAAAAAAAAAAAAGATTTTAGTGCATTCACAGAAAAAAAATTAAATCAAAAGAAACGTAACACCAAATAACAAAAAAGTTCATTCAAACGTAAAAAAAAAAATTAAGTGCAACAACAACAACAAATACAGCAAAGATAATTTGTGCAAAAAAAAAATTTAAAAAAACAAAAACCCAACAACAATGAATTGTGCATTTTTTTAAATTTTTTTTCGTTTGTCTTCTTTTGCACACAAAAACAAAAATTGCATTTTGTTTGTGCTCGCGTGTAACAACAACAACAACAACACAGCTCGTTAAAAAATAAAAATACAAAAAAAAAAAAAAAAATTGAGTGCAATGTAATCAAAAGCAAACAACAAAAATTTGTAGCCATAATAAATGCAAATTTAATAAATTTTTTTTCTTTAAAATATTAAATAAATCGCAGTACATTGTGAAAATTAACAAAAAAAATAAAAAAAAAAAATTAAGTGAAAAAAAGAAGCAATACACTTCAGGAAATGCATACAAACATGGCGTGCAATTCTTATGAAAAACATTGCACTTAATTTTGTGCATTAATTTGTTAAATTGAATTTTTAAATAAATTTTAAGTCTTTCTTTTTTTTTGGTTCGCTTACAATTTGCCGCTGTTCCTGTTTCGTTGTTGTAGTTTTTTTTTCTTTTTTCATTTTGCCCCAAAAGAAAAATACACACCACTCCAGTTTTGTAAATTTTTTTTTTTTTTGCTTCCTGTTACATGAGCTCTCTTGTGCTCTCTTTTGTAATTATGCGCTCTATTGCTCTCTCTCTAATTCCTCGTTTACAACTTATTGTTAGGGATGAGCGTCGTTTTGAGTTAATGGTAAATAGTAGTAATGACATTAAATGCTAAGCAAAAAAAGTAATCGATATTGTTAATAGTTAATTTAATCGATTAATTTTTTTCGACTATTTCAAATTGTATATCCAATTTTTTTGACGTAGAAAATCCTGATTCTTTGAACAATACTTTGAGTTCGATATTGATATCCCGATATGGTTTTTATTGATTTGAAACATTCTTCTGATTCCACCAATTTTAAAGTATAAACTTGAATAAACGGATAAATTAGCTTTTGCGTTGATGTTGTTAGGGGGTCCCCAGTTATTTTCTTTTTGTGGTTTCGATAATTAAATGAGTCTTTTCGTCACTAGTCACATTATTTTTTTTTGATGTTGAAGCCGTTTTTTTTTTTTGCTCGCTGGATAAACAATCCCCGGTATTAGTTTTTAATCAACAATAATTCATTACAAATTTTCTGAGATCTCTTATCAGCATAACAACGTATTAATTAAAATAAATAGATTAAAATTAATTATACATTATTATAACTATTAATACCGCGTAGATAGTACTTTGATTTAAACTAGCTAAAGTATTTTTCAATTAAAAAATGGACCTTTCGCATTTTTAATTCTGTCCAAGACCGCACAACTAAAGATCAAAATACTCCATTCGTTCAAATTTTGGTTCAAACAGCGTGAACAACACAAGATCGCAGGGTGAAATTTCTGATGTATTGGGCACTAAGAATTCCTTTTTTTTTAAAAAAGACATTATTACTATTTTTTGAAAAAAAAATAATTAGTAAATTTCTGTTTACTCGCGTTAATGATGGGCTAGACACTTGAAATTTAAACTGAAGATGAGACTTTGGACCATTAACAAATCGTCATTTTTGACAATGCAGGCCATTTTTTTTTACCAACCAAACCTATTAGCTGTAGCGGTATATCAAAGCTCTTCGAATTTTTAGAGCAAAGAATTTCCTGTAAGATACTACTGAAATCGTTGACATATTTTCGCCTGATTGTCTGAAACAGAAATTGTTCGGAATGGCTTCGGTCTACCCTAACACTAGCTACAAGGCTATCAGTTAAGGGAGGCACTTATTCTATGTAATTAAAGTTCTTGACCGTAAGTTCCTATTCTCCACTCAAAGCTTCAATAAAGAAACTTGAAATGATACCACTGCCACATGTGAGGGTCTGAAAGTATATTAGAACTGTATCTAATATCTGTGAGGTTTCTGCTTCACTTATAAATATTTTATTAATAACATTTTTTTGAAATTAAAATTGCATCGATGCTCCATTTTTTTTTTTGCACTCTTGCTTTGCATCGATGCTCAGCTCATTTTTTTTCTTTTTTTTTTTTTTTTTTATATTTCATTTTCATGTTGTTTCTTCCTTTTGCGGCATTATTGTTTGCTATGTGTGTTTTGTTTTTGTTGCTATCTTTTTGTTTTGTTTTTATATTTGCGGTCGTGCCCTTTGCTCACGTTTCATGTGCACTCGCTTAGACTCCTTTTCCCCTTGCACTTTTGCACTGCTCCTGTTACGTTTATATGAGTCAGCAGTAGCCGCAAAAAAAAAAAAAAAAGAAAAGAAAATAAAGGAAAAAAAAAAAGAAAAGCAAAATATGCAAATGCAACAAAGTGTTAAAAAATAAAAACAAAAAAATTGTGAAAAAAAAATTAGAAAGAAGCAAAGAAGATTAAAAGAGTTATACAAGAAGCTGTGAAAGAAACGAAAGGTAAAATTAAGGCAAATGCAGTGAGTGAGTGAGTGATTGTGTTAAGTGGAAAAGCGTCAGAAAATGCAGAAAATTGCAATGATTTTATCTTGACAACAATGGGAAAACAATGCAACATGAAAAACCAATAAGAAAAGCGTTAAAAAAAAAGAAAAGGTTTTTAAATCAAGAAATTTTAGTTTTTTTGTTGTCTGTCTCTCTCTGTGTGTCATGAATTACTTCTTTTTTGCTTTGCTCTGTTTAACATTTTACCTGTCAAATCGTTTTACCTTTCTCATTCTTGCATTTTTTTTTCCATTGCATCATTTACTCAATAGCATCACATGTGTATGTAACTTGTACAGTGAATAATCGCTAAGTTGAAATATTTAAAATTTTCAATAAATATCAAAATTAATTAAAAATGCTGTACAGTTTATTTTTCGCTGCTAAAATTCTTTGATTTTAAAGTTGTTAACCAAGATGTAATCATTATCGATGTTTTACTGTACTTTCAATCTGTGCGCCATCATTTTGTATCATCCCAATGACAGCTGCTGCCATACATGCTTCAAGCAATTTGATTTCTTTTATTTCTTTTTTCGAAAAGGAAATTAAACAAAATTCTTTATACATTACATTTTACTAATTGTTTATTTTAACGCACAATTTTTACCCTGTCTACCTCTCACTTCATCAATCATTTATGTGTATATTTTTTAATGAATTATTGAAAAGCGGCCGGCTAATCTTTGACGTTCCCTAAACGCTTTTCTCTCTTCTTAAATATTTCTATTTCGCTCGCACTTGTATTGCTCCAATTTAGTCATTCATACACTTGACGCATAATATTGTTATCAAAAACCTATTTGCTCTCTCACCTGGCGCTCTCTCTCTCTCACACGTTGCTTCTAAATTCGTTTTATTAATATTTTTTTTGTCTATTAAAATCCCAAAAATAAACAATGAAGTAAATACATGAAAAAAAAATTTAAAAAAATCTCATAAGCTGAATTTTTTTTCTTTTGTTTATTAATAATTTTTTTTTTTCATTTATTTAAATTGCAAATTGCTTTTAAATTGTTTTTGCTGCTCATGTGAAGGCACTCAAAAAAAAGTGTGCTAAATATTTGTGTGTGTGTGTTTGTGAAAAATCAATAAATTAAGAGTAGAATTTGAGTTCTTTCGCACAATACTCGTACGAATGCTGACACATAATCATCAATTTGCTTCTTCTTCTTCTTTTTTTTTTTTTGTTTTCGTTTATTTTCCATACGTTCTCTAGACAACACACATATGTCACATTATTTTGTGTGTCGCTTACTCATGCTGCCCAAAAATGCTGACGCCAACATTTCAATGACCACGTTGAGTGTTGCCACCCTGACACCCACTCTACTCCCCTGAGTATCCTTTGTGCAAAAAAAAAAAAAAAAAAAAGAGAAAGACATAATAAACAAGTAATAAGAGGCACAGTTCTGTAAGGTCGTCTGTGAGGTACCCTTTACACAATCTAAAATATATTTATGCAGAAAAATTTACTGTTTTTGGAACGCAAAGAGAGGTCAGTAATATTTAAAGATGCTGATTTAAAGGCGTTATTAGATAAAGATACTTGTCAAACACAAAATGAATTTGCTGAAACCTTAGAAGTGACTTAACCATTTTTAAGGTTTGCAAACTACCCTCCCTCAGAGGTCGCTGCACCGACCAGGACAACAAATCGAGATGTTAAAGAGTTTTACATAACTCGCTAGCATTCTTGCAGAGTAGGCGGAACTGAGCTGGATGAGTGCAACCTTATCAGTAAGGCAGAAGCTACTTACGGTATGATATCTCCCATTTGGCGCAACCACGATTTGAGTACAACTCTATAGTGCTACTCTACGGATTTTGCACTTAAAAGGTATTCACGAACTTCACCAAAAACTTCAAATTTTTATGAATCGCTGCTTGTGGATCACCTTCCGAATTCATTGGGGTTTCTTCTCAAAAGACAGGGGCACCGCAGTGCTAACATCGCTTAGCAGCAGAATCCTACGTCAGAAGTAGAGATGGATTGAAGCAGTCTTATTCGTATAAAAAAATTGGGTCTCTTGGATCGGGTCAAAATATGGGGAATCTTTTAAACGCAGTTTCCCTACGCTACATGAAAGATTGGCAAGAGTTGTAGCCAACCATGGTCAATACTTCAATTTGACTATATTCAAATAAATATCTCAAAATGAATTTGTAAACCCAATAAAATGAGACTCCATAAATTCAGACTTACTACTGTGGGCATTTTACAAAGTGAATTGGTTTGTAAAATGAAAAATTTTTATTTATTCTTGTAAATCAATTTCCTCCCCATTAAAAGTAATCCCCTCCCGATAAAATACACATATGCCAACGTTTTTTCCAATCCTCGAAACATGCAAAATAGTCCCAATTCCGGTATAGCCATCAGCGCCTTCTTCGATTCAGCTTTTATCTCCTCAATCGACTCGAAATGCGTTCCCCGGAGTGGTCTCTTGAATTTTGGGAATAGCCAAATCAGGCGAATACGGTGGTTGCGGAACGATATTGGTTGCATTTTTTGACAAAAAGTCACGAAGAATCGACGCTGTTTTTCCACAAAATTCACCATTTTTGGTACCAATTGAGACTTGACATGTTTGAAGCCCAAAACATCTTTCAAAATGGTATTAATTGATCCTTTCGATACGCCAATTTCATCAGCAAATGTCTTCCATAGTTAATCGACGGTGTGCAAGCACTAATTCTTTTACTTTTTGGATGTGAGCATCGTCCGTTGAGGTCGATGATCGACCAGGGCGCTCTTCGTCTTCAACACGTTCTCAACCTTCTTTGAACAATGTATAACAATCATATGTTGTTGATTTTGGTAGAGCTCGGTCCCCGTAAGCCTTCTTTAACATTTTTATTCCATTTATTCCATTCAGAAAACAAAATTTGATGACACTTCTTTGCTCAATTAAATCAGACATTGTAAAAATCGAAAAATGCACTCCTGGTCGTTTGGTAAACACAAGCTTAAATATATTACTGATAAGACATTGACATGAAATTAGGCCCAGATGTTATTAACAGTCCTCCCAACTCAAGAAAAAAGAACTAGCCCGAAATGTTAAGCCCGCGAAGTTTAAATTGAAAATTCTCCTTACTTTTTTTGTAGTACATGGGCTTTTCAGCATTTTCCTAATCGTTTTTACAAGATCTCATCATATGCATAATTCCAGCAGGGAAAAAAAATCCATAAATAAAAAGAAACTTATTTCTTTTTATGAGGCCAATTTTTCGGTATAGTTTATGCTTTTTAATTGTCTTACTGCCCCAAAATTTATTCTGATAAACCTACTGCCCTATAAGAAGACACTTAATTTTAATTATAATTAAATTTTCAATTATCATCAAAAACACCCTTTTCGGAAATGCGCAGGATATCATATTATACCTTACACTTGGCGTTTATGACACACTCTTTGTTTTATTTATTTTGTTTATAATTTTATATGACAGGTCATGTCGCATAATACTGACCACAAATACATTTCCTGTTTAAAGTATTAAAAAATGAGAAGAAAAAAAAACATATAAAACGCCATCTTTTTGCACACCTTTTCTGTTTGAGTTTATTGTCCGTTCTTTCATTACGTTTACATTTTATACTTGAACACATGACGCTTGAAGTTCAGTGCCAGCGCAAGCATAAACAATAAAAGACTAACATGAGAAATTGTAGTACAAGTTGGGCCCGGCTAATAAAAAAACAAAAAAAAAAAAAAAAAAAAAAACGTGAAAATAAATGCTGCATTTGCACGCAATGGGGTTGCTCGCCTCATCAGACACTCGCCTCATCAGACACTCGCCTCGCACTTCACTACCACGTTTTTTTTTTTTTTTTTTCACAACATTTGTACCGCGTGCCGCTTTGGCGTATTGCCAGTCTTTATTTTGCTGCGCTGCTACACACAATTTTCACTCAGCCAGTCACTTGGCAATGCTTTACTTTATCGAATACAAAAAATCCATCATACAACATTATCAACGCTTCACTCTATTTCTTGGCAAGCTGTCAGTCCGTCCATCTGTCTGTCTGCTGGAAAAATGTGCCAGACAAAAGCAAACATACAAACGTTCTCTTTATAGGGTTGGAAAATGCACTTTTCTCATGCTGTCTGCATTTTTTCATGTCTGACAAGTTTTTCTTTTTTTATATTTCTATTTGAATTCAGTTGTAAAAGAGTCATGAAGTTCTTTTACCCTCTCTTTTATTTGCTTTAAAACTGTCTAAAATGTCTGTTGACCTGCCTATCCTATGTTTAGTTTGAAAAAAATTGTTCGTGAAAACGCCTGATCTGACTAAAAGTTTCAAAGGATTGTCTAGTTTTTTTTGTTTTTTTTTTGCGATTTGTTGACTTTTTTTTTTTCTGGGTGTGCCTTTTCCTATTACTAGTTTAGCAAGAGTTCAAGTGCTATAAACTTTATAACTAGAGTTAGTAACCGAGTGCCGAGTGCAATGACGTTGGGCGTTTGCAATGAAGCGTAATTTCAATTAATTTAAATTGGTAAAAGTCAGAAAAATGGGCAGCGCCAATTGGAAACTTATTTAAAATGATAACATCACAAATTGGCAAGTGCACAATATTTTTGGTATACATTTGAATTTTTCGCTAATTTTGAATTGAATAATCGTAATGCGAAAGTTCTAGTTTAGCTCTCATGTGACATTGAGTTACGCTTGACTTAAAATCTCTAAAATTTATATTTTATCTAATCAAACTACCCAATTTGATTTCATATTTTCCAAAAAAAATTATTCTAAACTTAAAACAATTCTCCACAGTACACTTTGCCTTTCATAGGTCCCTGGACATAGTGTTATATCCGGGAACGAGCAAGCTGACACACTGGCTAGACGGGGTTCATCGGGTGAATCACAGCCAGTTGCGGTTCAGATTCCAATGAGCGTGCCCTCATTAGGAATTACTTCTCCTCAGACCTCCTCCAGGCAACTCTAATGAATGAACAACTGCAAAGATCATGCGTAGACAAACAGCCGATTGATCCCAAAGGGCACTAGAACCCTACTGTTGAACACGCGGCCAGATTAGGTCATCGCTTACGACTAACAGCCGTTATCATAGGGCACTGGCCCATACTCCATAACACGTTAGAATATTTTGGAAGTTTGGGCGATCTTTCTCTCTTATGTTTCTCAAAACTACGATCCTTTCTTAACTGTACTGGTTGGCTTTGATCCTCTAGAGCCTATCATGTACTTAAGGCTTCATTTTCGAGATATTTTTAGTAGTAGCAAAACGGCAGTTATATGCTAATTGTGTGGGGCATATGGGTTTTTCTCCTCAGCCACCTCTATCTATTTCTAAAATAATTCTATCTAATAGACAAATAACAACAACAAAAAAACACACAGTAATTTCGATAAAATAAAATAGATAAAATTTAAACACGCAAACTTTATCAAATCAATGAATGCATTTTTTTTTTTTGAGTGGGTAGAACAAGGGCTCACGCAATTGTCGGGTAATATATTTTTAAATGAGCTAGAAACAAAAAAAATACAATACAAAAGCCACTTGTAACATGAAGCATACAGATACATATGTGTATAGAACATGTGACGACAATGTCAATTAAGTACAACAAACAAATTGACTGACAACAAAAAAATTGATAAAAATTTTTAAAAAATTCTAAACACTAAGAAATAACAGATGCTTTATTGTAGTTGAAGTCAGCATTGCGTCATAGTTTCGTAAGTAAAAGTACATTTCTTAATTGCAATTATTACAATGGAACAATGCATGCGCAACCCTTGCGACACACCTCGTACGCCTACAGAAATATTTTATTTGTTTGTATACTCTCCATTCCTAAATTTGAATGGTATATGAAATTTTTGTAATTCTGTGTAACGAGCAGAGGAAGGTCTTTAAGGAGGTCCTAGAACAGCATTAGAGTCATTGGCAATTTTGACATGTCTGTCTGTAAAACGATTGCATAGATTTAAAAACTAAATGCTAAATATGAGACTAATAGTATCTTAAGTCAAAATATTTGAACTAGAGATGTGCGGGAACCAATACCCACGAAAATGCGGGACAAATGCAAGAAAACGGATGGACGGAATCGAGAAGAGAGCTTCTAAACTGGCGGGTTAAACGGATTTTAGTCTAATTCCCGAACTCCCGAAAATAAATAACAAAAAGTTTATAAAAAAAATTAAAAACTTGGATGCAGTCCGATTTTCAGTCTGACTTTTTCTTTAGATTATTCAGTGCCACACATTAAATTTGCAGTGTTTCCACATTGAAGCTGGACCCACACTCATTAAAGGTGCATGGGTGGTAACACTTAAAATTAGGGAATGAAAAAATTAATGGATCTAAAAAAATCTAAATTATAAGTTTGGTGACTGTACTTATAGTCTGCGAAATAATTGGTGTCATGCGGCGATCAGACGGACATAGGCTATTCGACTCAGTTGGTCAAAAATGTGAATACTTTATAGAATTAGGCCTGTCTCCTTCTGTCAACAAATTTGTGTAAAATTTATAAACCCTTTTACACATCGAATGCAGTCTATAAAAAAAAACTATACGTAAAAAAAGTTGAAAAAATACGGAACTCATGGGACTCAAAAGACAATTTAAAAAAAAAAAACCGCGATGGGTGGAATCGCGACAAAAAAAAAAAAAAAAGGAAAACGTTATACTTTATTATATAGAGTGGTTAAATTTCAAGGGCACGAATGTTTAAAGAGTTTATGTGAACCACACCTAAACATCTAAGTTTTTTCCAGCATTTCTTTTGACATTTCTCAACTTCAGACTAACTCAATTTGAAACACATGGAAAGATACACAATGGAGCAACGCGTTAAAGTTATTCAGGCCTATTATGAAAATGGGCGTTCAAATCCAAAATGCATATCACAGCTAACGAAACAATGGCTCTTTTGCGCGAAAAATTTGATGGCCGAATAATCTCACGTCGCGGCGATGTCAACTGGCCGCCAAGATCATGTGATTTGACACTGTTGGACTTCTCTCTTTAGGGTTATTTGAAAAAAAAGGTGTACGCCAATAAGCCAACAACAATTCAAGAGCTAATGGATGAGATAATTCGGCACATTGGAACGACATTGAACCTCAATTATGCCTCAGCGTCATCGAAAATTTAGACCATCGGGGCAAAAAATGGACGTGTGCCGCCGAAGCCGTGGCGGCCATTTGGCCGTAATATCTTTGTTCCATACATAATTGAGTCATACCAATATATCATAATAAAAAGAAATTTCAATAATTTCGTAAATAATTCGTGTTTTATTCAAAATCAACATCGGCCCTTGGTAAAAATTTAACCACCCTATATAAGAATTGTAGTGCCGTACCCATCTCTAATTTGAACTAATTTAACTTCCGCTGTAAAGGTTCATAATTTAAAAAAATGAGAAAAATTTTTATACCCTGTAACCAAGAGGTAAACGGAAGGTATATTAGGTGTGGGCAAATGTAAATGTATAATGCAATGGTTGACCCTATAAAGTACATATATATATATATATTCTTGATCAGCATTGATAGGTGAGTCGATCTAGCTGTGTCTATCTGTCCTGCTGTCGTATGAGAGAGACTATCTCGGAGGCTGTAAGAGATACCTCCACCATATTTGAAACTCAGACTCTCCTGAGTCTTAAACTTACAAAAGGTTTTTCTCTAGTCCCATTTTAAAGGGTATCCTCCTACAAATCTACCTCTTAAAAAGATTGGATTTTTATTCTAGGAACTCTTAATGTAGTATAAATTATGCCTATGGTAGCTCTAAGGAATTTTCCCAAATGAGTAGAACCAAAAAATTTTAGGCTTAGCCCCCATAAAAATTTACCCCATTTTTCTGAGTTTTAGTATGAAAACCAATACAATAGAGTATGGTACAAAGACTAAGACTAAACGCACAAAATATTGGATACAGGGTATCTTGTAGTCGAGCATACTCGAATTGCGCGATATTTCTTGTTTAAAATATAAGATCAATTCAAAAATCAATTACAGAGTCAGGCAGCAACAATATAAAATTTATAATTATTTGGCTGCAGGTTAAGACAAACTCAAATAATAAAACTGACATACAGCGTATCTCGAAGTCTATCAAACTCAATAAAATGTAACCAAATTGATTTTGATTACAAAAAAAAAAAAAAATTAAATCATATTTTAAAATTGAATTGATTGCGTTCTAATGACACTGCTACCTATAATTTAACAAAGCAGAACAAGACCGAGGACTAGACAGACAGCCCACTCGAGACAAGCATAGATCTTGAACTTTGGAATTTTTGCATATTTAAATAACAAAAAAAAAAAAAGCCTAAGGTTATGTCATGCCGGCATAAAAAAAATTGTGCATTAGATCAGCAATATAAATGAGCAATTTCAAATATCAAGCAACTAAAATCGATTTAGCGCAAAAATAGTAATTAATTTGAATAAATTTTGCCTCGGTAACGAGACTTTAGATAAATGTACACAATTATTGCAATAATAACAATAAAAAAACGGTGTTAAATTAATTGCTCAATAAATTGACTGCGCAAAGTTTATTTAAAGTTGGCCCCGAGCAGCAGTAGTAAGCGTAACAGTTGGGTAAATAATTACGCAATAGTTTCGTTTGAAAAAATTAAAATTTTAAAAATTTATCAAAATTTTATTTTAGAACTTCGTATTATGCAATAAGATCTAAAAAAATAAATATTAATCGTTTTTGTTTTAAAGTGCCGCACTAATTTAAGCCTACAAATAAAAAAAAAATTCATAAACTCTATTTTTACTTAATTTTTTTTTTTTAAGGGCGTTTTGTGCTTTTAGAGATAATTACTATTTCAACTGCTGAAGAGAATATTATATACGTTAAGAGATATGCTTATATATTTATTCATAACTTGTCTGATATATGTAGAATGTTAAATATTTATCAAAAGAATATATGCCTGCCTTGTAGTGCTGCTCTTCTTTGAAACGAGATAAGTTTTTATTTTTTTTTTTTTTTTTTTTATACTTCAAGAGCGAAATAGTTGATATCGTTTTCTGGCGCGTGGGAATCTTTCAATTATGCAAGATTCTATTTCTGAGAAAATTGCGATTGTACCATTATGGAAATATGTACTTTAACTGTTCAAAGAGAAATATGTATACATAATTGTGTTATTTATGTAGTTTAAATTTATCGTTAAAGAAAGAAGTTTGTAATTATTGTATAACATAAAATTAGCATTATTAATGAATTTGTTTACGAAAAAAACGTTGTAAATTATGTAAAAAATAAAAATTTTAAGCCATAAGCAATAAAAACAAGAAAGAACGCTTAAGTCAAGTATGCTCGACTGCAAGATACTCTGTACCTAAACTTTATGTACCTTATGTTAAGTCCTATCTTAGTACCATAACTTATTCTATTGGTTTTTCATACAAAAGCTTGAAAAATGGGGAAATTTGTATGGGGCAACCTAAAATTTTTTTGGTCCTACCCATATTGGATTAATTCATTGGGACTATCATTAGCATAATTTATTCTAAATTTAGACTTTTTACAATAAGAAACAATGACGTTTTTATGCAAAAATCCTGAATTTTGGGGTAAATTTGTATGGGGGTGCCCCTTAAAATGGGGTTATAGAAAAACCGGTTTCAAATATGGCTGCTCTATTTCCTATAGTCTCCGAGATAAACGTTTTCATACGGCAGACAGCATGACGAACGGACGGATAGACAGACATACAGTCATAACTAGTTCGACTACCCTTTCAATGCTTATCAAGAATATATATACTTTATAGGGTCTATCTAGCCTCCTTCTGAACACATAAAACTTAATGTTTTATCTCTACCCTTATGCTCAAATTATCGAGCCTAAATTCGAAGCAAAATTTCCTCTCAAAGAGTTTTGAGCTTTAAAATCCAAAGCTACCTTTTGCATAAAATAAACACAATTAATTCGAAAGTGCTATGCTGTATTTCGGAATAAAATCTCTTAAAAATCTCCTGGATTAAATTAAACGCCACACGAATCTTGGAATAGTTTTTTTATAATTATCAGTGGCTAAGGTAACATTTGGTGAAGGAGTGGGTGGGAGTCAATAGTCCGATATAATCAAAGTTTAGACACCATGAAATGGTCGAATTTTAAGCTAAAGACAGATAAACAAACATTTTCTTTAAAAAAATTAGGAAATGGGAGGTAAGCTAATATGGGGGATATATGTTGTAGGGGGCCTTATAATATACGTGTTGTTGCAAATAGATTGATATTAGATATGTTTTTACCCAAATTGGTGTGAACAAACTCATATATATTACCTATTTTTATAAAAAAAAAATTTCAAAATGGGCGGTAAGTTTGATATGGGGACTATATCTTAAAATGGGCGTGCCTCCTTGATTCTGACATACAACTGCCTAAGACCAAAAAAAAAAAAACATTCTGAGGTAAAACGAATCGCAACAGACAGACGGACATGGCTTTATCGATTTGTCTCATCGAGCTGATCAATAATATATATTTTATGGGGTCTCCGATGCCTTCTTTAATGCGTTACAAACTTTCGCGTAACGCGTATAAAAAGAGGTAATCTACGAGATTTTTGTAACATGAATTTTCTCGAAGTAATAAAAAGTTTTAATAGAGAATATTCGGTATCAGAATAGACGTCGCCTTATAAAGTACAAAAAGTTTATATTTTTTTTAAATAGTGGTCCATCTGTTAATTTATAAATATAACTAGCCGGTACCCGCTTTGCTCGCTTTTTTTTTTTTTGCTTCTCTTTGGTGGCTAAATATAAATTGTCCAAAAATGTGGGTTCAAATTTTGGAAATCCCATAAACACGACTAACCAACATTTAAATACGCCCAGTTTCAAGTCTCTACGTTTATTCAATCCTAATGTATGACTTTTTTTCAAGGCTCTCATTAGACCCCGTGTCAAAAATTTCTAAAACTCCTAAGTGCTCACCTGTAATAAAAAATAAAAAAAAATAGTCAAAAAATCTATATTGGGCTACATATGGGTCCCAGGTCCAAATTCCGGAAACCCTTGAACACCTTGAACGCCAAAAAAAGTTTTTTAACCATCTTTCAAATGAGCCCTGTTTCAAGTCTCTAATTCACTCCAAAGATCTGGCTTTCTCGGTTTTAAGGCCCCCCATTAGGCCCAGGGTCAAAATTACATTTTACAATTTTTTTTTTGTCCCTAATCCATTTCAATAATCCCCGTAGTCCATTTCGAGTCCATCGATCACCAAAAGAACTTGGGACTTATTTATAAATATATGAAATCTTAACCATTCTTTTAGTAAGTTCGCAAATATCTCACGTTCTTCCAAAACAAAAATCTCCCATATTTGTTGCTTTTAGTTTATTTATTTATTTTTGGTTTTTTTTTCTTTTTTTCGTAGTATTTCCTCAATTTTATAAGATTTTTGTGAATTTCAATTAAACCTTCGTCGTTTCTTCGATGCGATGCTCTATAATTATTCGAATTTTTGCCATTTCTGTTTGTCACAACAGCTGTTGTCAACATCTTCTGTGTCGATGCTTTGCTGCTACCGTTTCTCTCTGATTTGACTCAGTTGGTGGGCAAAATATACAAAATATAATATCGAATCGAATGTATCTTCTTAAAGTCTTGCAAACAAGCAAAAAGCAGCTAGTTTCATTTTCATATGTGTGCGCATTGGCATTGTCAATTTAGTGTAGACGTCGTCATCATCATCATCGTCTTCGTCGCCGTTTTTCTAATTTGCAAGTTAAATGTGTGAATGAGTGAGTTTCTTAAAATTTATTTATTTTTTAATTAAAAGTTTAAAAAAAATAAATAAATCTTTAGCAGTCACACACACACACACACAGATAAGTTAAAGGAAGTTGTTGCCATTGACGCCGAATATTTCTGTATGGCGTCCGATTGTATGCGGGCGTTCGTATTTTTAGAACATTTGGTCGTTTTGTTGTCGGTCTTTGTGAAGTGCCCAAGACCTACATTTTGATAAAGTTATATAGTCATAAATTTCTTGTTACTTTTTTTGTCGATTAGATCTACTTTAGTTTATATGAAAACTATATAGTTTTGTAATAAATATTTATTATGATTTAATTTAGTGTTTTAGTTTGAAAAATCTGTTGAACCAAAGTTTTAATATTCTTCATTATTATAAGGAACTATCAGTTTTTTTATACTGTCTGATTCCCGTACAATCTTGACTCTGGTTTTATTTTCTTCTCTCCTAATGCGGCGTACCTGGACCTAGTGCACTGAAAGTTTCTGGAAAAATAATCGAACTGACTACTCTCGAATACTTTATATCGCTGCTTGACTTTCTTTTGTAAAAATAATTTTTATTCATTCCGTATCAGACCCATTTTCTATGGACTATTTCTGGCAAAGCTGTCGACATTCTTCCACGATTCGTAGATTCCAAGATAGGAAGTTTTGTAAACAAACTTTCTAAGAATTTAATAAAGCATGACATTATTAAAGATTTGAAAAAAAAAATAATCATTTTCAAAGAAACCAAATATTTCCTCTTTTTTTTTTTAATAAATGCTACGCAACTTTATGTAATCTGTTCCCATTCGGTACGTCAGTTTTTTTTGATGGTTCAATTGAGGTAAAGCTTATCAGTCAAACACACTAAAAAAAAATACATATATAAAAATGAATAAGGAAAAATAATAAGCCTAAAGTTATGATAAGCATTTAGCGATAAGCGTTTATCATATTCACCTGTCCAAAATGTTTATCTCATTTCTGCTTATCGCGTTGTTCCCTAGAGTACCTAAAATCCAACAATTACGACAATCGTTACGTTGCTGCTTTGTGTAAAAACTCAATAAAAATTTTGAGTCACGCATTTTATTTTTATTAGTTATGCCAATCACGTCTCTAAATACTTATTTCGAATGTTACTGATTCTTATTACCTAAATTCTTCTTCAAAAACCATTTCATACTTGGTCGCATAAGAACAGTTAACTTTGTTTATACTCAAAAAAAGAAATAGGAGGCAAAGCTTAAATAAAAATCCAAAAAAATTCACAGCAGCAGCTTAAAGAACGATTTCAATTGATAAAAACCGGCAATACTAACGCCTCCAGTCTTCCGCGCGCGCTATTTCTTTCATTTCGGAGCTAACAAAGCTTATAAGACTATTTAACAGCAAAATAATTGGCTATTGAGAGTAGAGAGCAAATAGAAAAAAATGTAAAGAGTCATTTAACGGATATTCAATGGCAATAAGAACAACAACAAAAACAACAACAAATATTAGCGGTTAAAATCAACTTTACGTTGTGTGTGCAAGATATGAGTTAAAAGTTGAGAAATTCAGAAATTTTTATCGAGTAAATAGATTGTAAACGAAGTGTGCCATGTGGGCACTCACTAGTTGTGGGCACTCCTGATCTGAGTACTGTAAAACGTGTATGTTGACAGCAAACTGTTATTGTATTGTACAATGTTACGTATTTTCGAGGTAACAGAGAACATAATACAAAATTTTTTAAACACCAAACTTTTAGGTCTATACAGTTTAAAAAATATCTGCTTTTTCCTGTTGTGGGCACCCTAATGTAACCTTGACTTTCTTGACTTCTGTTGTTGATAAAGAGGAACAGCGCAGAACTATCGCCGCCTATTACATTTAGAGGAGTTTTAATTGGGATCGAAACGAACAACTTTTTACATGTTTTCCCCAAAAACACCCTTGCATGAAATCGTTTTTTTAAGTTTTGAAACATGTTTTTTTTTTCACCAATCAATTAAAATTGTTGAGGTATACGATTTTGGATGGGACTATTGTAGAGTATCGATAGTTTTAAAAACAGCAATCGATGACTATCGATGGTTTTAAGAAAGACTATCGTTAGTTCTTCACCTCTAGTCGAAAGCCGAAGCATAGCGCTGTGCTTACCTCTCTACGGTGCATTGCTTCAAAAGCAGCTAAGAGGAAGGCTAAGCTATCGATATAACAAGCAGCTGTTTCTCACACGAAAGAGCATAGAAGGAAGGAAATACTAACTAAACCATCAGCTAAGCACACCAAATATTTTACTTCTGATAACGAAGACGTGTCAAATTTTTCGCATTTTTTTTTTTTAAACCCGCCACACATAGTGTGAAGGGTATTATCAGTTTGTCGGAAAGTTTGTAACGCATTAAAGGAGGAATCGGAGACCCCATAAAGTATTTATATTATTGATCAGCTCGACGAGACGAATCGATTTAGCCATATCCGTCTGTCTGTCTGTTGCAATGCGTTTTTCTCGGAAAGTTTTAAAAATATTGACCTGAAATTTATAACTTAAGTTTTTTGTGCTCCTAGGCAGTTTGTATGTTAGAACCAAGGTGCCACGCCCAGAAGAAAAGTGACACGCCCATTTTTTTGATATGAACCCCATACAAACCTAGCGCCCATTTTTCAGATTTTAAATGAAAATAGATCTTATTTATTGATATATTCACTTCAATCTGTGAAAAGTCACTTTTTTTCCAGAAAATTATTAAAGTTGCGTGTGGTGGGTATTTGAGCTTCGGTACTACCGAAGTAAACTTTTTTGCTTGTTTAAAACCTAAGGATGTACACAAATAATAAAAAATTTTTACAGCTTAATTAAAAAAAAAAAAAAATTAAACTTTTAAATCAGTCCTTGCAGCACATATGCTGCAGTGGTCAAAACAACTTTTTTTCCTTTTTTTTTTTTTTTGTCTTTATTCTTCAAAACGTCTTCAAACTAAACGCAATCGACGACTTTGCTGCCTGTTTGACCAGCTGCTGTTGTTGCTTCCGGTATTCTGTATTGCGCATTCTCTCTCTCTCTTTGCTATCTTTCAATCAAGATGAGCTGCGCTGCAGTAATACGCTCTCAAGTCAAGTTGAAACCGGTAAATCAATGCGAGTATGCAACTTACTGTACCTGTTGTGCACTCTCAAATAAAATTTGTTTTTTTTTTAAACTAAAATCTCTCTTTTTTTAATTTTTAATTTTGTTTCCAATTTATTATCAGCAATTGTTATTGTTTTAATTTTGTTTTTCTTGCTGCTTATCACATTTACGTTTGTGCTTGGCGCCATTTTTTTCAAAGTGTTTGTAAATTGCCAGTGTATGTGTGTGAGTGTGTAGGTGCAAGTGTTCTATAACGTAAAAAAGAGCTTCATTGATTTTAAATCAAATGTAAACAAATTACTTGAAGTTTGAATGAAATATATATGTATAAATATAGCGAGAGAGTAAAAAAGAGCGAGAGAGAGATATATAGTAATAGTATTATTGATTTTACGATTAAACGTATTAGAACACGTGAGTTTATTGCAGTTAATGAGAGAGAGAGAGAGAGAGCGTGAAGTTCTTTGCAGCTTTTTTTTTGTACTGTAAAAGTGTCTTACTTTGATTTAATTTTATTATTTTGCTGTTAATTAACAGCACATATGTGTTAACAGCTGTTAAAGTTAACATTAAAGTTTGAATTGTCTTTTTATAATTAAAAATAAAAATTTATAAAAATAATAATTTATAAAAAAAATTATTTATTTTAACTAAAGATTTTAATAATTTAATTTTAATCTAGCAATCCCTTATCAAAACAGCTGTTTTTGGCATAACATATTATTAAACAGCTGTTTAAAATAGCATAGTATGCATAGTAACACATAAAAGCCATAAAAAGTTTATATATGGTAAATATTGAAACTTAAATAGTGTAGTTATTATTTACAATATAAGTGACGCTTTTTATTTCAATATTGTTATCTGTTGATGTACCTAAAATATTAGTCATTTGTAATTTCCTGAACTAAAATTAGTTGTCACTAAAAATTGTACTTATTGATAACCGCAAAGCTTGGTTACAGCTGTACGCTGATGAGTCACGCGTACTGAAGCAATAAAAACAGCGATAAAAAGTATCTGAAATGAAACAATTTATATGTGCAGCCTAAAAGTATGTAAAAGTATCTGATGGATAAAAAGATTTCTTTTATAAAATAATATATGTGAAAATACTTTTACGAAATGAAAAACTAAAATAAATAAAAAGTTACTTTAAATTTTATTAAATAAAAAATATTACATAAAAATAATTTACCAATTTTTTGATTTATTTTCTTTTTAGCTTTCTACATCCAAATAAAAAAAATAGGCCAACGTGTTTCTTAATATATAAAAAAAAAAATATATTTATCTGTGTATAAAAAATAAAATAAAATTAAATAAGCAAAAATGCAGTATCAAGTGCAATTAGTTAATTCCTAAAAGCTTAAATTAAATTAGTTGAAAATTTTTCTATATAAATAAATTTTAAGAAATCAAATCTTTGAAAATAAAAATCGCAAAAACGGCGTCCTTTAGCGGAAATATATCTCATTCCACGCCACACTCGCCGCATTCGCCGCAATATCATCCGCCGCATTATCCGCATCATCAATCCGAGCAACAATTGAACAAACGAAGACGCATCTATGCGTCGACCGGCAGTGCAGCGAATATTATGATGGATCGCGAAAGCCTTAGCGAATGGGCTAAGGATAAGCCGTTGAGTATATTACAATTAGATCCGGCTGATCGTGCAGTATTGCGCATAGCAGGTGAGTTTTAAAACTATTTAAGCTAAATATCTTAAAAATTAATTTTATAACTGTATTAAAAAAAGGTCTAAACTTTGCTTTGCTGATTTTTTTTTTTTGTTAAAATATTCTTTAGATACATTTGTATCTATTGCAAGTACTTGCAAGTTATAAAAGATACGTTTGTATCTGTATTAAAAAGGGTCTAAAATTTTCTTCATAGCTTTTTTTATTAAAAAATTTTTTGTAGATACATTTGTATCTATTAGTTACTTGTAAGTTATAAAAGTATCTACAACTATCAGTTATCATTATGCAGCTAGAAGTATAAATATTACTCCTTTTACATTTTGTTTACTTGTTAAACAACATATTTGTATCTGCAAAGTTCACATGCCAAGCCCTTTTCAGCTACATAATACGTTGCGCTTCATTTGCGTTAGTCAGCATACGTTGCGTATGTACGTTCTACCTAATTCACGCACTTGACAAATATTTGCAATGTTGTGTTGCAATTGTGTGTGGCACATTTTCTTATTTTTTTTTTTTTGTTTTTATCTCGCTGCATGCGGCAATTTTTTTTTGCTTTTATTTGTTTGCTGCCGGCTTAAAATATATACACTATAGATAGATAGATAGAAAGATGCTTAACTCAATAGTTCATTGCACTGGCGCAAAACATTTAACATCGTCAGCAACAACTACAACAACAATGAAAAAGTTGCCAACTATACAGACAAAACTACACTACTACACGCCTTTCTAGTATTTGATTAGTTTTTTTTTTTTGCAACTTTTATGTTCAACTTGACTGCATTGTCATTTGGCAGCCTCCGCCTCAAACAGCTCTACGCCTTCTGCATCCTCACTGCTTTGTATTTTGCGTCTAACTGTTAGTTGCGATTGTGACTATATACATCCGCGCCTCATTCTTTATGTTGATTTGTACAGCCTACATCTGTCGCTAATATTGCAACTATTGCTGTTTTAGTTATTGCTTCTGGTATACAAAATGTAGGAATCTGAGTTTTATACATTTTTAGATAAATTTGTAAAAATTGAAGAGAAAAAGTGTATCTTAAAATTCAATGTTATAATACGCAAGTGGTTTTTACGAAACAAAACATTGATGTGGAAAAAAGATAAACGATAAAAATATATTTAAGTAATCTTCCCCTATAAGTGGTAATGTCTTACCAGGTTTTTCAAGGGCATAAAAAGAAACATGGAGAAAAATAGTGTCAAGAGCGCGGCGGATGGTCTCAATTTCACGACCTTGCTGAGAATAGGACAAGGTAAAAAACAGCAATTGCACCCTATGACCTGACATGACTTCAGAAACCGAAGATGGATCAACAGATCTACGGTCTATGAATCTTAAGATCTACAAATTTAAGGTGAAATCAATAATTCACAGACGGACAGACAGATGCAGCCAGATTGACACTTGTTCAGCCAGTGTTATTATATAGAACAGGACGTACATATATTTTAATGTGTATGATGATCAAACAATGAGAGTTCGGTTTTCTGCCGATTTATTTTTTTATTTTTATAAATCAAAAATCAGTTGTTACTGTTTATGTAGGGTATTGCATGTTCGCTCTTAGATATTTTATATACTTTTGATTTTATTCGCGTATCGAAGTGTATGCCAATGCATTTAAAAATCTCAGCCTCTACAACAATTGCTCTTGGCGCTTATTGTAGGTGCTCACATACTAAATACTCAATACAATGAGAGAGCGAGTCAACAACTTTATGCGAAACATAGTTCTAAACAAATTCTTGATTTATTACTGTGTCAAAACGTCTAATAGTTTTTTAAACTTAATGCCTTTGTGTGAGGCAGTCAGAAAATTCATTAAATTTAAAGCATTTTATTTGCCTTTAAAAAGTATAAAATATGTCATATCCGTGGAATGTTTTAGAACGTAAAGTAAATGATTAATATGAATAAATGTTTAAAATTTATTAATTTTGTAGGTGTTTTTTTGTCTTTTGTTTATTAAAAATACTGGGAATTGTTTAAAGAATTCCCTTGAAAGTATGCAACAGTTTTTAGACATTAAAGAATGTTAGGGAAAGTACTTGCACAGAACAAGAGCTCAGCTGTAACTCTTGCTGTGCTGTTACTAGACTTATATATCATTTTAAATTTTAATTAAACTTTCAAAATCAGTTAAACAACTTTTTTAAAGCATGCAAAAAAAAAAAATCCAAATTTAATTACTTTCAATTGCAAGCGCAATTTCTGATTGACACGATTTCACCCAAAACACCAACGATAACTTTGCAGATTAAGTCAAAATTTAATTATATAGCTATGAGGTGAGGCAAAATTGAGAGAAGGTGTTTAAATGCAATCAGACAACTTTGGCAAAAAAGGAAACTTGCAAAATATACACAAGTTTTTTTTTTTTTTTTTGTTTTTTTTTTAAATGCAAAATAGTTTATTGCACAACTTTACAAATGATGCAAGTACAAAACTATCGATAAATGTTTTTCTAACTAACACAATTTGCAAATTAAACAGCAACAAAAAACAACAACAACAGACTGACATACACCTACTGCGCTATATAATCGGTAGTCAAGTTACTCATTCAGAGCTACATTTTATATATAAAAAGCATTGCGTATGCGTTTTGTCTACGCCCCAACTCGACTGACTGAATGTCTTTGACTGACTTCAAACTAAACTCCCGCTGTGTCAGAGTGTTTTCTATAGAACAGCCTACGAAATTTGTTTTGTAGTTTTGCGGAAAGTTTTTTTTTTAAAGCTATTTACAGACATTATACTTGGGTGTGTGTGTATAAAGTCTTTAATTAGCCCTGAACCAGTTTGCCAACGTATAAAGAAAAATCAAACATGAAAATTATTTGCAGAAATGGAAACTTGATTGTATCAAATATCGTTTTTTTTTTTATTTGCTTCAAAACACCTCTTCTTAGTCATGCCAAATAGTTGGTCAACAAAAGAGTACCGTTTTGTACGGTCAAAAAAAAAAAAAAATAGTCACCGTTGTGCGCGCTAATGAACGCCCACACACGTTTTCGACGACTACGACGACTACAAAGACTTCATCAATGACGTTTACTCATATTTACTCATTCAAAAAACTTTGTCAATAAGCTGTCATTCATTCAATCATTTTATGGAGTCATTCAGTCAGTGGAGCACTTTTAAAAATTTGTTTATCTTAAATAGTGCCGAAGTGTGTTCCTCTAACTCACTCTACTCATGGTCGTTTTTATGTTCGGTTAGACTACTCGATTGGCTTTGTGTGTGTGTGTGTGTGTGTGTGTGTGTTAATAACTTGCTAAAACATTTCATTTTATTTGTATTTAGCTATTTTAAGTGCGCTCAAATTTAGCGGCGTTAAATTTTTCTTTTATTTGAGTAAACATTGTGCGTTGCTTTAGTTATTATTGGGTATATTGGAATGTTTTTGCGTAGTAAAGTTTGACACTATTTTGTTATATGATCGGCAACGAAATGCTCAATTCGCTGCATCTAAAACTAACGAGTAACGAATAGTAACAAACGTGCAGGGCTGCCAACTCGCTTTTTCTCCCCATCAATCCTAGCTTTTTTAGTGCTATTTGCGGAAATAATTTTGAAATTGAGGGAAACAATGGTTTTTTTACAAAAGGTTTCCACCGGTGGAAAAGTTGAAGCTTCATCATAATTTTGTTATCAATATTTACCAATAGCACCATCACTAGTTTAAGGAAAACTGAACACCAAAAGTGCGCTTTAAAAGTGAAAAAAAAAACATTTTGAAATGCCATAGAAATATAAGCACAAGTGCCGAGATGCTTGGCTAAAAAGCGTAGAATTCAAGGCTTGGATTCGCAAAGATGACACCATTGAGCATAAGACTTACTGCAGCTATTTCAAGATCAGTATCACAGGCAAGCTAATTGATTTGCGTGCTCACAGCACAGGAATCAGCGCTCTGTCTTTTTATTGCTCAACATACAGCATTGTCGCAAATAGATCATTTGGGCAACTTGTGCAATTGAAAGTCAAATTAAGCTTTTTTTCTGATCAAAAGTTGGCAGCTCTGCAAACAAGTAACTAATGTCAAGAAACGAATCGAAACAATTGGTAAAAGTTCAATTCCGCAAAAAAAAAACCGCTCCAGTCCGTTTGTCTTATACAAAATTATAGAATAAAATGATCAGACTCGCTTATCTCAAACCAACGAGTTATGAGTAGCTAGCAACGAATCAAATTGTCAATGAAATGTCGAGTCCCGTTCGTCCCAAAGAAACGAGGAGCAACGAAACGTTTCATTCCGGTCGTCTCAGTCAAAACGAACAACGGGTAAAAAACATATAAAAGTAATGCTTTGTCTCATTCATCTCAAGCATATGAGTAAAAAAATGCCATCCATTTCAAACAAACGAGTAGCAAGGAAAGATCAATTTATTTCGTGTCAAACAAACGAGTTGTACGAAACGGTCGATTCAATTCGTTTCAAACAAACGAGTAGCAAGAAACTACCAATTAATTGTTTCAACAACGTTTTACAAAACGGTCGATCAATTCGTTTCAACACAAGAAACGAAAAATTCGATTGCAAAAAAAAAAAACAATCAATTCAATTTGTTTCCAACTAGCGAGTAGCAAACAACAAGACTCTCCGTTAACCAAAAGCTCAATCCCGCTCATGGTAAACCTATCATGCATGCTTATACCGATATGCATATTTTATATTGGAATACTAAAATTATCTAATACATCCAATGTACATATTTATTTAGTAAGTTTAGTTTTCGAATTTCAAACCTACGTTAAAACAATTTTCATTTTATTTGTCTTTGAGATACTTTTGCCATAGATACATATACTATACAATACATAGAAGCCGGCATCGCCCACTTGTCGTTAAATTTATATTTATATATTTTGGACGCCTTTTTTGGGCGCCTGCAACAAATAAACAAATATAACAGATACGTTCCGGTTTTGGTTTTATTTTCGATTTGTTTTTTGATTTATCTAAAAAAAAACTAAGCTTTTTGTGAATTTGACTTGAGTATGTGTTAATATTTGATTGGTGTGTGCGTATCTTTGTCTTAAAAAACAAAAATTATAACGTTTTTGCTTACCAAATATGAAAGATCATTTATTTTATGTATCTTTTAATATTTTTGTTTTCTTTAATCTTTGCCACATTAATACTTTATAATAATTTTTGTTTTGTTTTGTAGGTGTTCGATTATGAGTTTTGACACCATTTTTAGTCGTTGTTGTCGCAAGTTCTTTATTTTTGTTTTTATTCATTTACAATTTTTTTTCAAATTTTTTATTTTTTGGCATATTGATAAAATATTTATTTTGCCATTTATGTATATCGCGTCGTTGCGTTGTTTAAGAATAAGCATAAGCGCTTATTTTTAGCAATTGTTATCATCGAGAAATTGCTTGTTTGGTATGATTTCATTCATTCACAAATTGAGACTTTGATTGTTTGAATTAAATAATTTATTAATAAATTTAAAAGTTTAAATATTTTGCATTCTATTTAGAACGTTTATAAAATTTGTATTCCTGGGTTTCTTGTATTAAACAAAAACTGTATGAGCAATTGTTCTTAAAAACAAATCTTCTTGATATAAGATTGAATGTTCTTAATATGAGATTAAAAGTTCTTGATATAAGATCGAATGTTTTTGATATCAGAATTAATGTTCTGAATCTTTTTGATATAAAAGCAAGTGCTCAAGATATAAGAACGAATGATCTTGACAGAAGAACGAGTCTTCTTGATTAAAGATCGAATGTTCTTACTATATGAACGAAGGTTCTTGTTAGAAGAACTAATGTTTTTTATATAAGAACAAAGATTCTTGATACAGGAACAAATATTCTTGATATAAGAACAAATGTTCCTAACATAGGAACGGTTCTTGGTATAAGAATGAATGTTCTCGATATAAGAACATATGTTCTGGATATAAGAACGAATGTTCTTGATATAAGAACGAATGTTCTTGATATAAGAACGAATGTTCTTGATATAAGAACGAATGTTCTTCATATAAGAACGAATGTTCTTAATATATGAAAAAAAAATATGTTCTTGATAAAAGAACAAATCTTTCTTACTATAAGAACAAAGATTCTTGATACAGGAACAAATATTCTTGACATAAGAACAAAAGTTCTTAATATAAGAACATTATATCAAGATCGAATGTTCTTGATAAAATAACGAATGTTGTTAATAAAAGAACAAATGTTCTTGATATAAGAACGAATGTTCTTGATATAAGAACAAATGTTCTTGATTAATGAAAGAATTTTCTTAATAAAAGAACGCATGTTCTTGCTTTTAAAAGAATCTTGTTGATAAAAGAAAAATGTTTTTGACATACAGGACAAATGTTCTTGATGTAAGAACGAATGTTTTTAAAATACGAACGAGTGTTCTTTATATAAAAACGAATCTTTTCGATTTAAAGAACGAATGTTCTTGATATAAGAACGAATGTTCTTGATATAAGAACGAATGTTCTTGATATAAGAACGAATGTTATTGATATAAGAACAAATCTTCTTGATTAAAGAAATAATGTTCTCGATAAAATAAAAAATGTTTTTGACCTAATGACGAATGTTCTTGATGTAAGAGCGACTGTTCTTTAAATACGAACAAGTGATCTTTATATATAAACGAATCTTTTTGATTTAAAGAACGAATGTTCTTGATATAAGAGCGAATGTTCTTGACATAGGAACAAATATGCTTGATATAAGAACGATTTTCTTGATATAAGAACGAAAGTTCTTGGTATAAGAAATGGTATTGGTATGAAAAGAAAAGTTTTTAATATAAGAGCGAAAGTAATTCTAATTTGACTGTTTTTGGGTTCATACCTGTAGAAATTCTTTTAGTTATCGTTATCAAATTACTTTTTACTAAAAAAATGTTTAATTTCGCAAATAAAATAACTCATTACATTCAATAACAGTATCAAATCAAAAGATAGCTACATAGCAACTCACTCTTTTCTTTTTTTTTTTTTTTCAAATTAGTTTCTCTCAATTATCAATCAAATAGAATATTCATAACTAATCGATCTTACACGCCTTGCATGTGCTGCTGCTGCGGCTGCATATCTTGTAAATGCAATCTATGCGCTTCAGTAAATTTGACACGAAAATTCTACATCAATCACGTTTTTTTTTTCATTAATAAATCTACTATTGCACAGCACAGCAACAGTTAAAATAGTTTAATAAGCATGCTGATCACAATTTATCGAACACTCAATTGAAGCGCCAAAGGCAAAAATATATTAATCTCTCAACTAGCTACTTTGATGAAACAATTCAATTTCAAAATGAATAAAATAGTTAGATATGTACACTAATTGCGTGTGTAGCGCTATTAGTTATGCAAGGCACATATAGAGAGAGAGAGAGACGTACGTATGTACGTTTATAATAATTTAATAGCTAATTAGCTTGGTAACAGCAGCAGCAGTTATACAATCAACCGGAAGTACAGTTGCCGCACCAAAAAAAGGAACAAGGAACATTTAATTGTAGTCAAAAAGTCTACAATGAAAAAAAAAAAAGAAGAAGCGATTGTGCAATGCGTTTTGCATATCTTGAACTTGAGTTTTTTAAAAATAGCAACTTGGTTCGGAATTATTTGTTATCGATTGCTTCTTGTTTTTCTGTTTTTTTTTTTTTTTTTTTTTTGGAAATCAAAAAACAAGCAATTTTTTTCAGTTTAATAACAAATTTTTGCGCTACTTAATTGTAAGTTTGGCAATCAAAAAAAAAAAAAAAAAAAAAAATATCACATTTATCTCGTATTGTTTTGAACATTGCTAACTTGTATCTTAAAGATACATTTTTTGTTTGTCTGTAGATACATAGCATGTTCTTGTTAATTGAAAACTGATAAATATTTTCTTTAGTTGCTGCTGCCTGCTGCTGCTGTTATTGTTTTTTAACTGTTGGCGTCTGACAATTTTTCAATAGTTTGATCATTTGATAGATGTCTCTATACGAACCGGTATTTTCTATAATTTATGCTGTCTCTCTCTCTCTCTTTCTTTTTATATAGCTTACTCTTTTTTAAATGTTTAATTAGTTTTCAATTTAATTTGCATTGAGCTTAGAAACGCGTGCGTGTATCTAATAGTTACAAAAGTATCTTAGTATTTGTTTATAGCATTCATTGCTATTAATGCTGTATCTGTATCTGCTGCTGCTGCTGCTACTATCAATGTTGGTGTTGAGTAATTATTTGTTTTAAATTATGACATTTTTAAGTGTTTTGAAATTTAATTAGATTTTAACAGCAACTCTGTAATGTTCTCTTATATATAATAAAAATTAGCGTTTAGATTTCATTTTGAGTGATAGGTTTTTTAATAATTTATGACGTTTTATGAAGGTCTCGTGTTACTAAATGTTGGTGATAGAATTTTTAAAATCCGGTTTTAAGAAATTTATCTTTTTTAATAAAAGCTGCGTTATTATTTATTTATAGTATTTATTGTATGATGTGTTAAAGCTACTTTGTTGCATTAAAGGTTTGGCTTTTAGCAAATAGAAAAAAACGATTAGAACATTATATATAAAAAATAGCTTACTAAATAAAGTTTCCATTTTGAGTTTGAAGTTAGCTGTTATTTCAAAACGAAATCTAAATTTAACTATTTCAAATAGAAAATAATAAAACAAAATTGAAATACACATTTTTTTAATTAACAAAAAAGGTGAAATTGAAAAGTAATCTAAATAGAAAATAGCACAACTAAAAACTAAGTCAAATAAAAAAAAAAAAAAAAAAGTAATTAAAATAGAAAATTTGCAAAACTGAAAACTAATTCAAATAGAAAACTAGTAAAACTGAAAACTAATTTAAATAAAAAATAATAAAAATGAAAAATAAATCAAATTGAAAGCAGCAATATTGAAAAATGGTCATGAAGGTACATAAAGAAATTAAATATACAAACTCTCCACAATAATAAAATGTATTTAATATGCTTAGCTTTACTTAAGCAAAAAACAGACATTATTTGTTTATTTTTTTTCTTCCCATTTAAAAAAAAAATTAAAGTCTCCAAACTCTACACCACAAGTCTACAAAGTCTCCACTAATATTTTTTTTAACAGTTTAATGTGTTTTTATAACCATTTTTTAAGTTTGTCATTAGAAAAAAACATTAAACCTCAAAAAACAAATTTTAACTTAACCTACAAAGTCTCCAAAAACTTTTTTTTTTTTTTTTGATGTGAAAAATATTTAAAAAGCTAAAACTCAAGACCAGTATTTATTATTTAAGAAAAACTAAATTTCCAGCCTAAAACCAAATTCTCCAACATCACAAGTCTACAAAGTCTACACTTATAACATATTTTTTTTAACAGTTTAATGTTTTTTTATACCAATTTTAGGTTTGTCATTAGTTAAACCTAAAGAAAAAAAACAAAGTTAAAACAAACTCTACAAAATCTCAAAATACATTTTTTTTTTTTTTTTTTGATGCAAAAAATATTTTAAAAGCTAAGACTCAAGAGAAATATTTATTATTTAAGAAAAACTAAATTTCCAGCATAAAACCAAACTCTACAAAAATATTTTTTTAATAAATTAACTTTATTTCTCAATGTAAAAAGCACAAATCTACAAAATCTACACAAATAATAACGAAAAAATAATGAAGCTATAAAAAATTAATGTTTAATAAAAAATTAGTTAAACGTACAAAGAGAAAATGTGCTTTAAGTATAACTAAATGAAAACTCTACAAAGTCTCCAAAAATGATGTAGCGCTTAAACTTTGTCATTAATAACTGATTATTTAAAATCATTTATACAACTCTCTTTGATGTATCTTATAAATCATTCAATTCATTCATAAGCGCAACATTAAAGATACAAATGTATCTCAACTCATTTGCATAGATAATTTGTCTTTCATCGGAAATATTTAACTGTTTTTTTTTTTGCTGCTTCATAATCATAAAAAAATATGTCGCACAGATACATTTGACATTAAATACAGTGAGAAAAAAAAAAACTAAAACTGAAACTTCAAAGCAAAAAAACCGACTCTGAAAACTTGACAAATAAAAAAAAAAATACAACACAAATATTTAATTACGCTACTAATTGCCTGGCATACACTTCTAAACGCTGGCTGCAACTTGACAAATTTTAAGGTCAAAAGACGACACACACAGACGACGACGACGACTACAAACTTCAACAAAAATAAAACAATACGAAAGGAAAAAAAAAAACAGATGTTAACATTTGTAGACTTTCGATTTTCGCAAAAGTTTATTGCCTTGAAGTGACACCTACAGCTCTTGCAGCAGCTCTACTTTAATTCTTTAAAAAAAAAAAATAAATATAAATTGGCTTTCTAAGAAATTTGTGCAATGATATCATACAGTTTCTTTAACAATAATGGTGATGATTTGTTATATTTTTTTGTCTGCCCCGCAAATTTTGAAAACTTTAAGAGACGCTATTATCAATTTATTTATTAGGTTATTTATTGTTGTACTAGACTTGATTCGTGTTTTATTATTTTTATTTTTATTAATACACGCCATATACATATACACAGCTGTTGCTATTCATTCATATTCAACTTGTCTGTCTGTCTGTCCGTCTGTCTTTCTGTAGGTTGCATGACGTCATACATATATATTTTATCGTGCAAAACTTGCTCAACAAGTTGGCCTTTTAGTAAAAAACAAAAAAAAAAAAAAAACAACTATTTAAACGACATTACACGCTAAGTACGCCCACGATTGCAACAACAAATCACAGTTACAATGACAATTACAAAAAAAAAAAAAAAATAATAATAAAAAATATTGGCAAGAAAACCTGTCTACAACAGACTCAAGACTTCAACTTACTCCCTCTGCTCTGTACATCTCTGTACAGTCTTGTAAAACAATCAACCCACTTGTCTTTCGTTTCAATTCATTTCAAGATTGCATTGCATTCCTTTGACATGATGTATGAATCTGTAGTGTAAAATAACACTCAATCTGAAAGTCTCCAATCTTGCATGCCGTCTGCCTTTGCCCTAAAATGTATTGTAAAAAATGATGAAAAATGATGTTTACAAAATTCCCATTCATTGTTTAAGTTTATGCACTACTGATTTTTAACTCTTCTCGTTGTTACTCTAATTTTTATTTATTTAGTTGTGCAAAAATTTTATTTATAATTTATTTTTGTTATACCCTACACTTAGCATCATGAGACAAGTTGTTTTAGCTATGGTTTTTCAAACGAACTTTCGGTCACGCACAGCTGAATGCACATTTATCGTTTAAGCATTTGATTAGTCTGTTAGAGATGTGTATCGTTCGATATACATGGCATTCATGACAATGGAAAGTTTTTTCTCATCCGATAGCAAACCGAGCAGATGAAATGAATATTGCTGATGAGTGAAGAGATTGGTAACTTTTTCATCGTTTTTTAATATGTTCTGAAATGTTGTGCAGTGTATATAAAAGTCGTATAGCTTGTTTATAGCACTTAATACTTAAATTTTATTTATCTTTTTTTTCTTTTGTGTATCTTTTTTAAAAAAACGCCAAAATGCCACATTGACATATTTATTTTTATTATTATTTTTTTTTTTTTTTTTTTTTGTAAAATATTTTTGCACTCAGTGAAGTTATTTCTTTTAAAAACAATTCACCATATGCATCATCTCAACATGAAGTCAGTCTCTATATAATTGTCTGTAAAAGTTGATTGGAATGATTGCATGAAGCACTTGAGTTGAAGTTCATTGCTGTTATTGTTGCAATTATTGTTTTGTGTAATTAAACTTGAAATGAAGAAGTTGCTGTTGCATTATGGTCGTGATTTATGCTCATATTGACATTTTGAAGAAAATTATATTACAATGTGTGCATATAACTGAAGTGAATATTATTTTTAGAAATGAAGTAAGCAGTTTAAATTTTTATGCTACGAAATTAAAAATATAGAATCATTATTTTAGTTTATTTTATTCCAAGTTAAAGAAATGATTAATAATAAAATAACAGTGAAACTTCAGCGAAATTGAAACATATTTTGTATGATATATCGACCGCTGCACATCTCTAGAAAACTTATAAAATGTATGAAACGTAAATATGCAGTCTGCTATGTGTACGGATAATGTTATTGATTTTTTATATTTATTTTTTTTTTTAATTTCAAGATTATTTACAATCTGTCTATTCGAGACAATAAGCAAATTGTTTCAATAATTAATACATTTCATGAAATGGGAACATCACAGGTTGGTGCCTATTAGCACAAACGATATGCATTAAAAATTTGTTACAATTACGGGTGAACCAATAAAAAATAATCAAGAACAAAAATTTCACCAGTTCAATTCAGGTCTGAATGGTAGGTCCAGGGGGTGAGTTCTTTTGAGCCGCCTTGTGTGTTGGCTGTTGTCAAGTAAGTTTATCGCTAACTGATTATCCTGCTGCTCCAGTCTGGAGATGTAGCGGGTTCCGAATTTACGAATTTCATTTCGTACAGACGGTTCTTCTAGGTCTCTGTGGATGACGAATATGATCCTGCGGAGCAGCTTGCTCTGGAAACGCTGTAGGATTTCGATGTTAGACTCAGCTGCCATCAACCAGAGTTGGATGCCATAGGTCCATATGGGCTTAAGCAGCACTTTGTAGAGCAGTACTTTGTTGCGAGAGCTCATCTCTGATCCCCTGCTGAGTAGCCAGTTTAATTTAGCTAACTTTAGGTTCAGCTGTTTTCTTTTGGCCTCAAGGTGAGCCTGCAAGTTTAGACGCCTGTCTACGATGACCCAGGTACCTCGCATTGTTCACCACTGGGAGGAGAGCACCATGAAGCGACTTCTCCGTATTCACGGAGATGTTCCATTTCAGCAGCCAAGGTTAAGTAATACAAAAAAAAAAAAAAATGGATCTAGCAATAAGTTGATCGAGATTGTATTATGGCAATTATTATCTTACTAAAGGGCAAATCGGAGTTCGTGAACATTATTAGAAAATATTAAATTTATTTAACCCTAAACAAAATAATTAAATTTTAAGAAAGAAAATAGCAAATTTAAAACTTATTAGAATAGAAAATAACAGAACCAAAACTCTCCAAAAATAAATAGAATTGTATATGCTAAGCTGCGCAAAAGAAAAATATTTTTTTAATAATTAAGGTGCTCATTTTTACATAATAAAAACTCTCCAAACTCTACAACACTAGTCTACTATGTCTCCGCTTATATTTTTCTGCACTTAATGTGCTATTTATTATATTTTTCGAGATGTGTTAAGTTAAACCTTAATAAACAGTATTAAAATAAACTCTACAAAGTCTCCAAAAAAAAATTATTTTAAGAAAACGTTTAACGCCTAAAAGCAAAAAGCAGACAGTTGACAAAGGCTATTTTTCAAACTCTATATTTCTAGTCTACAAACTCTCCACTTACATTTTTTTAATGATCATTTTATTATATTTTTCGGTTTGTGTTTAGTAAATCTTAATAAATAAATTCAAAATAAACTTTACAAAGTCTACAAACCGTTTTTTCTACATAAGCAAATGGAGACAGTTGATGTATGCTATTATTCTAAACTCTACACTACTAGACTACAAACTCTCCACTCATATTATTCTACAGTTTGATGTGCTTTTTATTATATTTTTCGAGTTGTGTTAAGTTTAACCTTAATGTACAGGTTTATAATATACTCTACAAAGTCTAAAAAAAAATTATTTCAAGAAAATGTTTTCCGCCTAAAAGAAAAAACAGACAATTGATAAATGCTAACTCTACACTAACTTTTTTATTTGTGTTTAGTAAACCTTAATAAAAAATTCAAAATAAACTTTACAAAGTCTCCAAACACTTTTTCTATATAAGCAAATGCAGTCAAGCTGTTCATTTAAACTCTACACTACTAGTCTACAAACTATCCAATTATATTTTTATACATTTTATGTGCTTTTTGTTATATTGTTCGGTTTGTGTTTAGTTAACCTTAAGAAACAATTTTAAAATAAAATCTACAAAGTCTCCAAATAGTTCTTTTAGTATACCCAATAGCTTCGAAAACCCAACGGCACCTCAAAACATAGTCGTTGTTGCAGAAATATATGTGGTGTACTACGAATTAGGTTCTCCCATACACCACATCCTCCGGTGTAGATCTCCTATATCGACTTTATTTAAACAAACTCCAAGAAATCGCTAGTTGAAAATTTAACCAAACTTAAAAATTGTGATCGTATACTTTTTAAACGAAATACATATTTTTGATTCATCTTCAGTACACAATACAAATAATATAATTGGTATAAATCAGCTTTTCACACTATGGCTTTGTTAGATTGAAGTAATTTAAAAAATGTTCCAAAATTTCGTGATTTATTTTTGATTCACACTAAAATTTCGACTGCAACGGAAATGTATCTCAATGAGTCAATTGTAATATTTTGAGAATTAGTCAAATCAAAGTAGATACATGCATATAATGTAGGTTGTAAAGCCAACCTGTAGATTTATATTAGTTGTCTGTGTATGTGTGTGTGTTGTGCGACTTATAGATTAAAAGTATTTTAATTTATTTTTTGTGTTGTTGTTGCTGCTGTTGTCTATACTAGCTTTGCCTTCACTAGACGCCTTCATTCATTTGCATGCGCAAGTGTTACACTCGAGTGATTTGAATCCAATGGTCGACGATAACAACAACAGCAAAAAAAAAAAACGATTTTTTTTTTTGTAATAAGAAAACTGTGTGAGCGTCATGTATCTAGATACATGTTAGCTAAAATACAAATACTCAGATACATTATTGTTGTAACATAGTTATGTACTGCTGCATGCCACCGCCACCGCAAAATTCAAAGACAACAACAATAACAAAAAACAACGACTTACAACAACCGGCATAATCTAGTTACTCGACTTTATAACTAGCGAAAAGCGAGCGTCCCACTTAAATAAGTTACAAAAAAAAAAAAATAAAACTAAAACCAATTCGATTGAAAGAGGGCGCCGTAAACAACTTCCTCAAGTTGTGCAGCACCACAGAAGGAAAAGTTTTTTTTAAAAACAAAATGTGTGTTGAAATGACTCTTTGACATGCATAACGTTCAGTTAGTTGGAAAACAAAGCAAGGCAAACGTCAGGGTCGTTAGTTCTTCATATTTTCTGAATCAGTGAGTGAGCGAGTGAGTAGGTGGCGCTTAGCCAGACTTGAATTTTTACCAACAAAGACATTTGTAGAAATTTAATTGTTCCAACTGTGCGAAATTGCTAATAATTGTTTGCGTTTTGTTTTTATTTTTTCAAAGATTTTATTAGTTTATAGCGTGATAAGCTTCATTGGTTGCCTGCCTGACTGCCTGCCTACTTTTTTAATAAACAAAATATTATATGCGTCTGGCTTTCAATTTTTAAGAGGATTATCACTCGAATTGAAAAGATTTTATAACTCAAGTGGCATTTGGCATTCATATTTTGTCTGTGAATTGTCTAATGTTTTTATTTTTTAAATGTTTTTAAAAAAACTAACCTAGGCCATTTATCATAATTTTGTGGTGGGTCAGAGAGCAACAAAAAGAAATAAACAAGGAAAAATATAAACGTTGCTAGAAGCGAAGCTCAAATACTCATCAAACGTAACTTTCAATAGGTATCGTGTAACGAATATCATTATCGAAAATAATATTTTTCGAAAGGGGTGGTTAGGGTCTAATGTGACCCAAGATTATATACTATGTTAGGGCACATTTTAAATTTTAAGCTAAAAAACAGAAATAAAAATAAGCTTTCTTGAAAAAAAAAAAATGGGATAAAAATTTCTATGAGCGACTATAGTGCTAAAATAGCTCGATCCTAGTCAAGCCCGTAGTGTATGCATGTGTGTATGTTTGAAATGTTTTGAAGTAATACTTTCATAAAAACAAAGAAAGTGGAGATGCTCGCCTTTTAGATGCCTTATGTACCTTCAGCTAAGTTGTATCTTAGTACCATACTTTATATTATTGGTTTTCCATACAAAAACTCAAAAAAATGGGGTAAAATTGTAAGGGCTTGTATCTAAAAAATTTTTGGTTCGACCCATTTTTGGATTTTTTTTGGAACTATCATATCCATAATTTATATAAAATTTGAATAAAAGAATCAAAAAAAGATGTTTTTATGCAAAAACCACAAATTGTGGGGTAACTTTGCATTGGAGACTACTACCTAAAATGGAACTAGAGAAAAACGTAACCACCTGAATCACACAGCAGAGTCTAAGTTTCAAATGTGGTGGCCCTATCTATTATTGTCTCCGAGATAATCGTTTTCATACGGCAGACAGCTTGACAGAAAGACTGACGTTTAGACTGACGGATATATACTTTACTAGCCGCTATTCTATGATAACTATTTTTGAAAATGAAACATATCATTCCAAAAATATGGCTTTTTCCGGTTTCAGGGCCCCCATTAGGCCCCGGGTCAAAATTTTCTAAGTGCTCACCTGTAATAAAAATAAAAAAATTGGTCAAAAAATATATTTTGGGTCCAAATATGGGTCCCAAGTCCAAATTCCAGAAATCCCTTGAACACCTTGAACGCTAAAAATGTTTTTTAACCATCTTTCAAATGAGCCCTGTTTCAAGTCTCTACGTCTATTCATTCCAAAGATATGGCTTTTCCGGTTTCAAGGCCCCATTAGGCCCCGGGTCAAAATTTTCTAAAATCCCGTCTAAGTGCTCACCTGTAATAAAAATAAAATAAATTGGTCAAAAAATCTATTTTGGGTCTACATATGGGTCCCAGGTCCAAATTCCGGAAATCCCTTAAACACCTTGAACGCCAAAAATGTTTTCTAACTATCTTTCAAATAAGCCCTGTTTCAAGTCTCTACGTCTATTCAATCCAAAGATATGGCTCTTCCGGTTTCAAGGCCCCATTAGGCCCCGGGTCAAAATTTTCTAAAATCCCGTCTAAGTGCTCACCTGTAATAAAAATAAAAAAAAATTGGTCAAAAAAATCTATATTGGGTTTAAATATGGGTCCCAGGTCCAAATTCCGGAAATCCCTTGAACACCTTGAAAATGTTTTTTAACCATCTTTCAAATGAGCCCTGTTTCAAGTCTCTACGTCTATTCATTCCAAAGATATGGCTTTTCCGGTTTCAAGGCCCCATTAGGCCCCGGGTCAAAATTTTCTAAAATCCCGTCTAAGTGCTCACCTGTAATAAAAATAAAAAAAATTCGTCAAAAAAATCTATTTTGGGTCCACATATGGGTCTCAGGTCCAAGTTCCGGGTCAAAATTTTCCAATTTTTTTTGCCTTAAACCATCCTTGTGTGAATACGAACACACATGCAAAATTTCGTGAAAATCCGTCCAGTAGTTTCCGCGTCCATCGATCAGCAACAGAATTTTGGACTTATTTTTATATATATAGATAGAGGGTAGGGGGTCTGTTACACACATTTGCACATTTGCTTTTAACCCTTGGGTACAGGGTAAAATATGCTTATTTTATACATAAACTCAAAAATTGTCGGTAGATTTGTATGAAGGCTAAAGCTTAAATTGGTTGTGGCTGTTATATGGAGGTAGCCGTTGCCGTTAATATGTTTTAAACTGATCGAGTGAAACTTGTAAAAACAACGACGGACATGGCTATCGAGCTAATAAGGTATATATGAATATACTTTATAGAGACTACGATGTCATCTAATGCGTTACAAACTAACCGATTATTAACACTGGACTGTGGAAATTAACTTAAAATTGGCGGGCGAGACGGCAACTGTTAATCCCGGAATTCCAATATAAAACTTATTTCAGCTTTAAAAAATTGTACAAAAGTTCAAAACTTCAAAGTAAAATAAATATCTGATTTAAGATGCAAATTATTTTTTACAAAAATAAATATACCCTGTTACATGATGCAGTTATATCAGATGACGTATTCCGCTACGGTCTCTTTCTAATTTGGCAACAAATTTTGTTGAGTATGCATTTTATGGTGAATTTATATAATTTCACCTTACTTGTGTCCATTTTTCGGCTTCTTGATTTTGATAAGACTCAAAATTTTGATTTTTTTACACTTTTGTTTTCGAAGTGTATATATCAGGAGTTTCGAGTGTGTATACCAAAACTTTAAGATTTCAGTGTCAACCCCAATATATTTTTTTATAAAATTAAAAAATTATGAAATTTTTCAAAAGCACCAAAACAAACCGAAACTCAAGTACAGGAATTATAATGTTTTTTTTACTATCTCTTTCGCAAAATTTCTCGTACTTTTCGCTCCTGTCGTGGTGAAATAAGTTCCTGAACTTATGAAAACCTACGGAACAATTTTGAAAAACGCAGACTGGGCGTATATAAGCCGGTTTCAGTGGGGTTCAGATATGTTGGATAATGCTCACGACGCGTTAATACTAATTTGAGGCTGGTAATGCTGTTCTTTGACTGAGTTGTTTAGTTTCCAGAAGCGCCTTCTTCGAACTTTAATAAAATATTTGCATATCTTAAAAGTTTTATAAATTTTACAGCTATTCTCTCAACCAATTTGAGCTCATTTTATTTTTGTATATAATCAAAAAATTCATTTTTCAATGTCTGCTCATTGTCAATTTGTTGCAATATACAAAGCTGCTATACCTTTAGTATGATTATTATTATTATTTGTTTTATTTTTATTTTTCGCTTGTTGCACAAGTGATTTTCATTTTCATTGCGTGATTTATTTGCCGGCAACAAAGATTGCTCAATTGTATCTTCTACTACATAAAAAAAAAAGCAAATAACGAAGACGTCGTCGATGCTGTGTTGTTGTTGTTGTGGTTAATGATGATGATGACGACGACAACAACGACGTCTGTTCCAGAGAAGACAATGTCACATCAAACACAAAAGCATTTCCTCAGAGACACAACTAAATGATCATTTTTAAGAGTGAGTTATATCTAAATGTACATTTTCATTGTGGCAAGTGTTTTTCTTTTTACTCTTTTACTCAAACTGAACAGCTGTATTTGGTTTTGTTACTCAATTTGAGTGAAATACATAAAATGTATCTTTTACTCATAGCGCTCTTCGTTTTTGCCACTAATGACTGCGATGTTGATGATAATGATGACTTGTTAATCTTTGCATACTACATTTTTATGGATTCCTCTATTTTTAACAAATAGTGCGCCTTCTTTTGCTGCTTCATATTTATTTTTTTTTTTTTTTTGTTTTGAAAACTACTTTGGCCAACATACAATATTATTGTATCTAGATACATATTTGCTGTACATACTTTGAAGGCAAAAAAAAAAAAAACAAATTGTTAAGTATCTTCTTATTTTTTTTTTTTTTTATTTGCTTAGATTGTTTATAAAAATTTTTTTCTTTTCCATGATTTTTAGATTTTTTGATTTTTTTCTTAATATTTATTTGATCGGTCATTGGTCGCTAGTCGTAGTCGTCATCAAGTTTGTATGTTTGCCTGTAATTGAGGCTAGCGTACTTCTATGTTCACACAAGAAAAAAAAAACTTGCTTGTTTATGATTTGTTTTGATAATTTGTGGAGAGAATTTTTTTTTTTTTTTTGCTAAAGTCTTGAAGGAAATTGATAATTAATTTAACAAGTTGCTATGGTAACAACAACAAAGAAAAAATCTATTTAATTGTGTGAATTTTTTAGGCGGAATCTATTTTATTGGAGTTTATTGAATTGCTGAAAGATTCTTTTGTAAAAACAATGTTGGGAACAGATGCAAAAGTTAGTGGTTCAACTAAGAATGGATGAAAAAAATAGATTAACCGACTAAGAAAGTAATCGATTTATCGATTATGAAAATAACCGATCAATCGATTAAGAAATTAATCAATCAATCGATCAAAATAGCAATCAATTTAGAAAGTATTCGATCAAGAAAGTTACCGAATAATCGATAAAGAAAGTAATCGATTAAGAAAGTAATCGATTAAGAAAATAGTCGATTAAGAAAGTATTGATTAAGAAAAATATCGATTAATTGATTAAGAAAGTAAACGATTAAGAAAGTAATCGAATAATCGATTAACAAATATTCGATTAAGAAAATATTCGATTAAGAAAATATTCGATTAAGAAAATAGTCGATTAAGAATGTCGATTAAGAAAGTAATTGATTAAGAAAGTAATCGATTAAAAAATCTTCGATTAAGAAAATAATCGATTGAGAAAGTAATCGATTAATCGATTGAGAAAATAGTTGATTAATCGATTTAATAAATAATCGATTAAGAAAGTAATCGATCAAGAAAGTTACCGAATAATCGATAAAGAAAGTAATCGATTAAGAAAGTAATCGATTAAGAAAATAGTCGATTAAGAATGTCGATTAAGAAAGTAATTGATTAAGAAAACAATCGATTAATTGATAAAGAAAGTAATCGATTAAGAAAGTAATCGATCAAAAAAATTCGATTAAGAAATAATCGATTGAGAAAATAATCGAATAATCGATTTAGAAAATAATTGTTTAGGAAAGTGATCGATGAAGAAAGTAATCGATTAATTTCAACTTAACGTTTGTTTTTTACGTTTCTATGTGTGACTAAAAAAAACTTGTTCTGATGAGTTAGTGGTTAGGCTACGGAGTAAATTTTGGGCGATGAATCGATAAACCGATTAAGAAAATTACCAATAAAAGTACCAATTTTACAATTAATCATGCCATACCTAGGCGTGACTCAAACAAACTTATTGTCTATAAACTACATCACTAAAATATTCAATATAAAAAGATATCTTTGTTTCTTTGTTGTATACAAAAAATTCAACCAGTTCTTAAAAGTAACAAAAGAATTTGTTGTGAACTGATGACGAGTCTAACAAACAACACTAAATCTAAAACACTGTTTGATATCTGCGTGTGCGTCTGCTTGTGCAGCTTCTTAGCATCATTACAGCACTCTGTGAAATGCAATTTTAACTCTTTCATTTTTATGCTAACTTCTTTGCCTTAAAAGCAACAACACTTTCCTAAGAAGTCTTTCATGTGAACTTTTTTAATGTTGGAATGTAATATTTTCTCTTATTAAATTAAAACTGGACTTATATTCTCTACAACAATCCTAAAACTAGAAACACTTTTCTAATTTGTTTAATTTTTAAGCCGGAAATAGTTAGCTAAATACTCTTTTTGTACTTCCTTCTGCCGTACAAGCAGCAATTATAACAGACACTGGCAAATTTTTTAGAAAACTTTATAATTAAGTCTTTAGCAAAAAAAAAAATAAATAATAAATAAAAACCACCATTAGTGGTCAGTGGTCAAATATAAGCCCACATGCCATACCGCTTATAACAAATTAAGCAGACCACAACCACAAAAATTAAGTTAATACCCGCATTTTGGGCACAAAAAATTAAAGCAAAATAAAAAAAAAAAAAAAAAGTACAATGATGAAAAGGCAAAAACTTTTACCAAATAAGCAAATTCCTACAGAAATTTTTAGTAAAGAAAGATTCGATTTTTTTTTTTTTTTGTTTATTTTATTTTTTTTCAATGAATGACATTTTTGGACATTTAATCAAGCGTAGCGTAGCAATAAGCAGCAAAACAAACGCTTAAACTGTATGACCAAATGCTGGCAAAAAAAAAAAAAAATATATATTACTTTTTACGAGTGTTGTATTAAAAGTTTTTAAAGAAACTTTTAAGATATGATATATAGCACTAATTTATATTACGACCCTCGCTTATTGTATTGATCATGCATATATGTATATGCGCTCCCACTCATTTACGCATTGCTTAGACTCTCACACACATATACATATGCACGCTCCCACGCTCAAACAAATGGTCTCTCTCTTTCTCTCTTTCTGTGTCATCGATAACTGCTCCCACGATCAGCAACTTCGTTAGATGTAATTCCACTCAAATGTTTATGCTCTTTTACAACATTCTTTGCACTCACTCTCTTTCTCTCTCTCTCTCTCTTTCACTCTATTTGCTGCACTACTACCCACATAGCTATGACATTTCTTGTTGTATTTCTTTGCTCAGCTGCTGCTGCTGCTTCCACTGCTGCTACACCTGTCTGCGTTGCCACACTATTTAGTTTTGCATTTACTAAGACAAGTTGTATCTGTGTATCTTTTCGTTTACTCAACACACATACAAAGCTAATTTGTATTTGTGTATGTTTTTTTTTAATTTTATCGGTTTGTGCCTTTGCGAAAGCGCTCATTGTGCTCAGTCCAATTTGAACTACGATACCGAGCGGTCGAGTCTTTTTTATAATTTATCTAAAAATATAAACTTTTGCTTGCTTCAAATGTTAGTAGTGAGGTAAAAAAAATTTAAAAAAACAACAACAATAACAGTTGTATAAAATAAAACAACAACAACAACAATACGCGAAGCAAAACAAAAAAGTTTTCATAAATTTTGTAGTGCGCGCAACGAGCAAAAAAGAAAGAAAAAAATAATAATAAATAAAATAAAAAGTAACTCGCTTAAAAGTGTCTAGAATATATTTCTTTTGAAAAAAAAAATAATAAAATTTAGCAATTTGTGTTTAACTTAAAGCAATGCAGTGTATAACAAGAAAAAATGCAGTAAAGATGCAAATAAATTGAAAGAAAGAGAAGATAAATAAATAAATTTATAAAGACAAAGTGCAAAATGTTTCAAAATTAATTTGCGTAAATTTAAAACTAAATAGATACGCCAAAGTAAAGGATTTCAACAAAAAGATACATAAATTTTTTGATTTTAGATGCATAGCTATACAGCAGAATTTATTAAGATACAAAATATAAATATAAATAAGTTAAATTTAATTGCAGCAATGCGCTTTAAGTGTGCAGCAGCTAAAATGCTATATAAATTGTGTAGTTATAGTTAAAAAGATACTTTACAAAAAAAAGATTCTTTACAAAAAAGATACTTTAAAAAAAAAAAGTTACTTAAAAAAAGATACTTTTACTAATTTATTTAAAAAAAAAAATAAAAATAAATAAAAATTACAAAAACAAACTATATAAGAAAACAAAAATTCACATTCTTTAAGAACCTGAAATGTATCTCATGCAAAAAAAAAAAAACAAAACGCACAACTAACTGACAAACAAAAACACAAAATAAACTTAAGAATCGAGCACAACACAACACATTCTTTTAATTTTTGTTCAACTTCATTTTTCATGTTCTGCTTATGGTGTGTGTTGTTGTATTCGATGATTCTTATATTTTAAGATACTTTGCCTTTTTTTTTTTGCCTTTGTGGCTTTTCATTCAATAACCAGTTTATGTTCCTGCTTATTGTCGCAACATGCTCCTTAGTTCTAAAAGATATTTTTTTTTTTTTTTTTAAGATACTATTGCGTTGCGTCTGCGTATTTTAGCTAGCATTAAGCTGCGCGCTTGCTCAAATCTATACAAAAAAAAAAAAAAAAAAAAAAAAAACAAAAACAACAAAACGCTGCATTAAATGCGTAGCTTAGTTTTGGTTTTATTTTTTTTTTTTTTTCGGTGACGCCAAGTTTGTTTGAAGTCGTCGTCGTCATCGTCGTCGTAGACATCAATGCCGCCAGCAATACAAATGTGTATCTAAAATACGTATAAAGTTTTTGAAGCTAGTAGAAGAATTCTAAATGTTTTTAAGCTACTAACTCTACCTGTTTTTTTTTTTTTTGTATTTGTAGCTGTGTGTGCGCCACTTTTCTTTTGTACAAAAAAAAAAATATTTTGACCATAGCTTGTGTCTCTCACGGCTTAAAACGACACATACCTTATATACATATATACTCTGTATACAGATACACGGCATATTTTTCAATTGAGTTTATGAGCGGAAAACGCAGAAAAAAAAAAATAATGCTAGAAAATGAGTAGAAAAGAAAAACAGCTGTATTTGTGTGTGCTCACTCAAAATAAATTCCTTTTCTCTGTGCTTATTGCATTATTGTATCTTTCACTTGCTGCTGCTGTCTGTCGTTATATACTAGTGGAAAAACTAGTGAAAACTACAAGCTACAAGTGGCACAAACGGAAATAAGAAAAAAGAAAAAAAAATGGCAAAGACAAAAAATTTAAATTATTGTGAGAATTTTTTCTTGTAACTTTATAAAAAAAAAAAAAAAAAAAACATTTTAAAAACTAAAGTAAAAGTGCGAAAAATATTTTAAAAATAAAAAAGTAGCTAAAACTCATTTGTAGCTACAACTTCAATACCTTAGCTACTGTCAATGTTGTCGTCGACGTTGAAGCGAACGCATGTCAACGACGTGCGAAAAGCAAATAAATAAATTTAACAAAAGTCCATAAAACGACAATAAATGTTAAAGAAAAAAAAATAAAAAATAAAGCTTTAGATACAAATACAGCAAACTCATTCACTGTAGATACTTTTTTTCTTATATATATATAAATAAACGCGCATATCATATCTAATCAGGCAAGCAAGCAAGTAAGCAACGACAATAACACAAAGTACGCCTCTCTACTTTTAATGCAACAAAAAAAAAAAATAGCTACAATGCTTTGGGCGTATCTGCAGCAACAAAACAAAAAAAAAAAAAAAAGAGTAAAAAAAATTGACAAAATATACAAATGAAAGTAAAAAAAAAAAAAGCAAAATTCTTCAATTTAAAATGCAAAATTCATGCGTACTTTTACTTGTAAATTGACAAAAGCTTGAGTTATTGAGATATATGTACATGTGCTGTGCTACTTTCTTTCATTTATTTCAATTTAAAAACAAAATTTAGTTCAGTTACTTTAAGTATCTTATAGATACTTTTTGTTGAATTAAAACGCCTGCAGCATACAATGCGCTTTATATCTAGTTTTTTCTGCTGCTGCTTCTTCTTAATTATGTGAATTTTTTTTTTTTTTATAAAATGTAGCGCAACAAAAAAGCGCTGAACTAAAGCAAAGGGATTGTGTCTGTGTCGAAAGTTTGTCAACTGCAGCTGCCTTTTTAGATACATTTTCTTGTTGTTATAATTATTTTAGCGCTGCTTATTGTTGTTTATGAGCGCACATACCACACACACAACAAGTTGGCTGCTATCGATGACGCTTTAGCCGGCAAAAAAAAAAAAATGTATCTATAAGATACACGCTAGCTGCTGCTAACTATACCCGTTGGCATATTGCCAATTGGAACAAAATGCCGGCTAAATAGCAACAAAAACAAACTAATAAAGACGATGAATTTTTTCTTAAAGACGCGCACGACGCGCTCGTTTCCTTATTAGACGACGCAGCAGCACATTGACTTTTTCTTTCGAGATACTTTTGTTTTTTTTTTTGTTTTTGTTTTTGTCTTAAAGTAAATTTAATTAAAACTGCATTTTTCTTGGTATTGCTTTAATTCAATCAACACTTGAAACTAATAGAGCGACAAAGAGTTGTTGTGCTGTTCTAGCTTTTCACGTTCATGAACAGCAGCAGGACGATATATATAAGTGTAGTGACTCACGCTAATTTTATGTCAATCTATCTTAAAGATACAACATTGTCGTCGGAAACAGTACATCGAATTAAATAGTGCCATTTAAAAAAAAAAAAATAAAATAAAGAAAAATAAATTAAAAGTGTATAACTGCAAAAGTGCTTTACGCAACAACAACAACAAAAAAAAATTGCCATAATCTTAAATAAAATAAAATAAAAAAAGAAAGTGCTACAAGTCAATCTTAATGTGCAATCCGGTTAAACTTTAATAATGACATCGCATGCCTACTATAAAGATCGTCTGGGCTTTGATCCCGATGAGCAGCAACATGATAGTAATATTGTTCAACAAACAACAACAACAACATCAACAGCAGCAGCAAATTCAACATCATCGATGAAACGTAGTAGCTCACGTAATCAGCATCAACAACAACAACATCATCAGAGCTATCATCATCATCATCATCATGCAACAATAAAAAGTGGCAGCGGTAGCTCACCAGCACGAATCTCTGTATCGCCTGGCATAGGCGTTAATAATGGTGAACTGCAATATGGTGTTTATGCACAGCAGCAGCATCACAACAATAATAATCATCAACAGCATCACCAGTATCAACATTCGCCGTCACCAGTTTCCGGAACGCTGCTTTATGCTGAAACTAGTCCCGCTGCCAAAAAGGCAAAACATTCGTCAACGCAATCACAGCCGCAGGGCGGTTATGAGGATGCTTTGACACAATTCAAAGGTACCAAAAGCATTTGGGAATATTTTATTGAAGATTGGGATATAATGCGTAAGTCAGGGCGTTGAGGTCTTTATTTCACGTTGGCAGGTAGTATATAGCATTTGTCGCGTTCTACGATTTATGCTATTTTTCTTGTTCTTGTTCTTTCATGGAGTTTTGTTTTTGTCTTGTTGTCTTGCGTTGTATATTTTTTCTAACATTAATTTTTTTCTTGCGAGACTCCTTTCTAAAAAAATATTTTTTTATTTATGCTGATTTAATGCTTGCATAACTAACACTGCGACTGCATTAATTTTACGCAATTTTTTGTTTCAATACAGTGCATGTCACACAAATATGGACGCTAGTTCGTATATAAAAGACAATTTTTTAAAATTTAATTAAATGAAATGACAGCTTCGATATCGATCTATTTAGATATACCAAACTTAAAATAAAAATAAAAAAAAAAAAATTAAAAAAAAATCAGTATCGTTATATTGAACTTTTTAAAAGTGTCGAGTATAGAAAATGAACGCCGAAATACTTGAACAAAAAGGAAAAAAAAAAGAAGTCCAGTTAAATTTAATGATATATTTGATATCAATACTATTTAAAAAAATATCGATTATCGATATATTGAACTGAAGAGTATCGAATAGTGTGAATAAAAAATAATAGTGTGAATAAAAAATGGAATTAAATTATTGTTTTTTATATACAATATTTTTTTTTTAAAATATAATTAATATAAAAAAATTTAGTTGAGTATTTTTTAGTTTTTTCAATTTTTTACCATAGTTCTATTGGGATCTTTTATAAGCTATCAAAATTTTATGTCTCATTATTGCATTTACTGAGTTTCTAAAATTTTGTTTGCATATTAGCATCTACAAAATAAACATACCCGCAAGAAAATGCTTTAGTTTAGATAATGTAGTAAACAAATATGAGTCGCAGACGAGTTTACATTACATAAAAAATATTTTATAATTTTTTGACCATAAATTTGTTGGGATCTTTCATAAGCTACAAGAATTTTACGTCTCATTATAATATATACTGAGTTCCTAAAGGCCAGTTGGCATTATAAGCAATTTCAAAACAAAAAACTACAAGTATTGTGTGAAAAAAAAAATAAAATTAAAATAAAAAAGAGACATAAAGAAATCCAGTTTAATACGATAACAGCTTTTATATCGATAACATTTAAAAGAATGTCTTGTATCGATATATTGAACTCAAAAGTATCGATATCAAATTTATAGTGTGAATTGGCGAATTACTTAAAGCAAATTGAACAAAAAAATTATATCAATTGTTGTTGATAAGGAGCGAAAGAGCTGGAATTCTTTGTTTTTTTTTTTCTCTAATTTTTATACAAAATATTTGTCTGGAAATTCCTAACGTACAATTTTGCACACTTTAAAAATGTAAAATTACTTCCATTGTTTAGCTGTGTTGATAAAAATATTTTGGTTTTTTCCAAAATTAATCACACCGGAAATATTGAAATAAAAATATTTTTATACACATCACACATATAGTGAAAAAAATCGTTAAAAGTTTTTCGAAATGTTTTTAAATTTTTACCATATTTTTTATTGGGATCTTTCAGAAGTTACAAAAATTTAAGCCTCAATATTACGCTTTAAATGAGGAAAAGCTTAAATATTTAATATTGTATTAAATCTTGATCTTGAGATATGAAGAGTTGATCAAGCTATGTCTGTCTGTCTGTCTATTTGTTTAGTTTTTAAGATATTATGCCGAAATTTTAAAATTTTAATTTTTTAAAACAGTTTAGATCTTTTTTTCAAACAAACGCCAATTTTGAACTCTAAATATATTTAAAAAAAATATATAATTTACACAATTTAATAATAAATTAATCAAATTTTTCAACATCTAAAACAAAATGTATCTATAAATATGCCCATGGCTGTGTTCATTTAACAGTTTTAGATTATACTACGATTTTTTTTTGTTTAATTTATTATTATTTATATTTTTATTTCAATTTGCTGTCGCATTGATTTAAAAGCAGCATACAAACTTGTGCTGTGCTTCTTTTCGTTTATGCCAAAAATAAAATTTATAGAAGGAAGTCATTTGCATATAAAATTAGTTAAATAAAATTATATATATTTTTAATTATGATACTAATATGCCTTTTTGAGTGTTGCTTCTTCATTAAAAAATTTATTATTATTATGTATATTCTTCGCTTATATGAAGAACAAGTTTAAAAAAAAAATAAAATAAATAGAAGATTGCCGGAAATTAAGCGCTTTGAAATTGTTTGAATGACTTGATTTATTTTTTATTATTTATTTTTTTTTTTTTTTAACCTGGGTCATTTTAGGTCGTGAGTAACGGTCAAGGTCGATAATTTTATCTTTTTTATATTTTTTGTTTTGTTTTATTTTTTTATTTTTTATAAAGCAAGTTTTTTTTAAAAAATAAAAAACAATTGTTTAAATAAATTGTCTATAATTAGTCATAGTATATAAAAATGTCGTAGTTGCAGCTGATTCATGCTTCAACAAAAAAAAAAACAATGTCTCAAGTCCGTTTTTCCAAAAATATCAAATGAATTGCTTTAAGTAATTACAAAGTTTTAAGTGACGCAAAGTTGGTTATATGACGACACTCCTTAAATAACATAAAAATTAGTCATTAATTTTAAAGCGTAAAACAAGTTTTTTTTTTTTCAAGTTTTCAAAATGTATCTTTAAGATACAAAATATGTTTGGTGCACCTTTCTTTGCATTTTGATAAAAGTTTGTAGCATGTTAAAAGTTTTTGCGTAATAATGACCCTGACCGTGAATATTTCATATGTATCTGAATGTATGTACGTCCTTAAATATATTTATGTATAGCGTACTAAAGCTTCTGTGCTACTTTCTATATCTTCCCTAACATAAATATTAACCAAAAAATATTCAAAGCATGTTCTTCTTTATTTATTTACTTCAAACTGGTTTAAAAAAAAAAAACAAATCGTGTGATTCAACTTCATTTCTTATGCAGTCGTCATAAATACCGCGCACCAATCAATTAAAGCTCACATTACAAATTAGTTTTCAAAAGAGTTAAAAAAAAAAAAAAACATCGAAGTGGTTAGAGATACATTTAAATAAACAAGTCAAGACAGCATAAAATTCCAAGAATCTTAAGTGAACTCATTTGCTTATTTCTATTTGAAGATGTTGTTGTCATTGTTTTTTCCCTGGTAGAACTTCAAGCTATGTTGGCTGGCGGTATTTTATAAAAATAAAAATGCAAACAAGTTTATAAATATTTTTTTATCTTTTTTATTAATTTATTAATTTATTCTTGGTTTGATTTTCTTATTAATTTGCGGCTTGAAGCTTAAATTATTTAAATTTATATTAAAAAAAAAAAAAAACAGATTTATACTCTAATTTTTCATTTCTTTGCACAGTTTTAATTGCGTAATGTGCATAAAATGTTTATAAATATCTTGGGAAGCTTATCAAATATGAATTTTTTTTGTTAACTGGAATTAAATCTCAAATATTTTCTGCAAAATTGCGTTTCACATTAGAATTGCGTAATTGAAGTACTTAAGAGATTCTTTGGAAATTCGCTTTTTATGAAATATTATTATTATATTTGAACAGTTTTAGATTGCTGGAATTGGCTTATTTTGAACCATAAATATGATTATATTATTTATGTAACTTTATAAAAATTTGCTCTCATCACGTATAGTTTTTCTATTTAATCAATTATTTACCATAATTTTACTGGGATCTGTCACAAACTATAAAGATTTTACGTTTCTTTATTACATTTACTGAGTTCCTTAAGACTATAAAAATTGCTCCATCATATATTTTCATTGATCAATTATTTACCATAATTTTACTGGGATCTGTCATAAATTATAAAGATTTTACGTTTCTTTATTACATTTACTGAGTTCCTTAAGACTATAAAAATTGCTCTCATCATATATTTTCTATTTAATCAATTATTTACCATAATTTTACTGGGATCTGTCACAAATTATAAAGATTTTACGTTTCTTTATTACATTTACTGAGTTCCTTAAGACTATAAAAAAGCGCTCATCATATATTTTCTATTTAATCAATTATTTACCATAATTTTACTGGGATCTGTCACAAACTAGAAAGATTTTACGTTTCTTTATTACATTTACTGAGTTCCTTAAGACTATAAAAATTGCTCTCATCATATATTTTCTATTTAATCAATTATTACCATAATTTTACTGGGATCTGTTACAAATTATAAAGATTTTACGTTTCTTTATTACATTTACTGAGTTCCTTAAGACTATAAAAAATCGCTCATCATATATTTTCTATTTAATCAATTATTTACCATAATTTTACTGGGATCTGTCACAAACTAGATTACGTTTCTTTATTACATTTACGAGTTCCTTAAGACTATAAAAATTAATATTTTCTATTTAATCAATTATTTACCATAATTTTACTGGGATCTGTTACAAATTATAAAGATTTACGTTTCTTTATTACATTTACGATTTAAGAAAAACTCATATATATTTTCTGTTTAATCAATTATTTACCATAATTTACTGGGATAGTCACAAACTATAAAGATTTTATGTTTCTTTATTACATTTACTGAGTTCCTTAAGACTATAAAAATTGTTCTCATCATATATTTTCTATTTAATCAATTATTTACCATAATTTTACTGGGATCTGTCACAAACTATAAAGATTTTACGTTTCTTTATTACATTTACAGAGTTCCTTAAGACTATAAAATTTCTCTCATCATATATTTTCTATTTAATCAATTATTTACCATAATTTTACGGAAAAATTTTTTTTTTATTTTATTATTCCTTAAGACTAGCAACTACAAAACAAAAAGCCGCTAAAAAAAGATTTTAGTTAAGATAACTTAGTTTGGACCAATGATCAGTTTATATTTCAGAGTGCTAATTTCTTTATATAAAACATTTTTGGACTATATTTTAGTTTTATCAATTTTTTACCATAATTTTATTGGGATCTTTTATATGCTTGTATTTTAGCAACTTTGTTGAAATAGACTAATTTTGAACCGCTAATAAGTTTATATTTTATACGAATTATTGCATTATTTTTATAAATAATTTATATATAAAAATTTTCGGTTATTATTATTTTTAGTTTTATCAATTTTTTACCATAGTTCCATTATTGGGATCTTTTCTTGTATCAAAACAAATTTTATGCCTCATTATTGCATTTACTGAGTTTCTAAAGTTTACTTTGCATGCATACTAGCAACTACAAAACAAATAACACCCGCAAGAAAATGCTTTAGTTTAGATAATGAAGTACACAAATATCGCTGATATATCTTATGCATAAAAAATATTTTATTAATAACATTTTTTGACCATAATTTTGTTGGGATCTTTCATAGGCTACAAGAATTTTACGTCTCAGTATAATATTTACTGAGTTCCTAAAGGCCAGTTGGCGTTCGACGCATTTTCAAAAAAAAATTAAAAAATGCTCCAAAAATAAAAAAACAATCAGCTTAATACGTCTTAAAAAATGCATTCGTTATAAAATATTTATGGCTTAAAATATAATTTACTTTTCAACATGAACGTACTTGAACTTTGTACTCAATAAAGTTTCTATAGTGAAAGTAATCAATAAATCACAAAATTCTGAAACAAATTTATCATAACAAAATGCTTAAAAGAATATTTACAAAAAAAAAAAAAAAAAAAAAATAAAATGATTAAGTAAAAAATGTTAATTGCAAAAAATTAAATGTACTTTCAAAATACGCATTTAACTTCAACAATTATTCAAAAGTATCTACAACTTAACTATTCTTTACTCTATTTATAAAAAATTGCATAATGTGCAAAATATACAAAACAAAAAAAAATAATAATAAATAAATTTAAAAGCGTTTTAAATAATCTTATCAATATTTGCATTATTATTTTTGTTGCTACTTTCATTTTATTTGTTTTTATTGATTTTGTTTTAAACTAAAATAAAAAAAAAAGTATCTATTCGCTTTTGGTCAGTCAAACGTCCTTCAGTTATTGTATTAAAGGCCATGGAAAAAACTAAATTATTTATTTATTTTATAAATTTATAAATCTATTTGCGCTTTTTTTATCATTATTATTGTTGTTTTTTTTTTTTTTTTTTTTTTGTTATAAAGTAATTCAAGTCACTAAAGAGCGTAAAAGAAATCAATGTGAAAAAAAATTGTTAAAAACGAAAAAAAAAACTTAGAACGTGACATCATCACGCGCTCGCATTCAAACACGTAATAATCTATTTGTATCTGTAGTTGTGTAGATACACATTTTTTGGTTTTTGTATCTATGAGCTGCGTGTTTGCATTAATATTATGCATAAGTATTAGTGCTTTGCTTACCAGTAAAATGCGATAGTTAAATGAAGAAAAAAATATATCTATTACGTTTTTGTATGAAATGTCTTTTAACTCTTGAAAAGCTACAACTTTGATTTAGGTTTTGACAGTTTTTTTTTTTTTTTTTTTCATTGCTAATTCATCAATTGAACGTTTTTGAAATTTATCATAATTATGTTTAGATAAGTTTTTGCGTTATTTGGCGCTATTTTGGCTACCATTTTATGGGTGTAATTTGAATGGTTTGATAAGATTATACTATGACATAGGAAATGATTAAAAAGTTAAAGAGACACAGCTGTACGCTCTGCTTTACAATCCATAGCCGAAAGTAGTTAAAAAGGATACTCGAAATAAAAACGATTCGAGTAGCTCAAGTGTACCTCAACTCAACTTGTTTAAATTTGGTGCTCGTAGTACAGCTTGGCTATGTAAAATATGTCCCCTAACTAATGATGCCTTAGTGTAAAAGAATAGCTTATCCCCAAGGCTAGTGAGTAGATATCTCATTTACCCTCACTTCAAGTTTCGATTCATCTGTAAATATATATGTTAATGGTGTTTATACCCTGTATCCAGAGGGTAAAAGGGTATACATACTAAGTTTGTGCAAATGTATGTAAGAGGTAGAATGGAGCATGTATATAAAGAATATTCTTGATCAGCGTTGAAAGACGTGTCGATATAGCTATGTCTTTTCGTCCGTCTGTCCGGCTATCTGTCGTTTAAGAAAGATTTTCTCGGAGACTATAAGAAATAGGGTTACCATATTTTAAACTTAGACTCTCATAAGTCGTCAAATGTGCACACTTAAACGGGTTTTCTCTAGTCCCATTTTAAGGTGTAGCCCCAATACAAATCTACTCCAAAAATTTCAGTTTTTTACTCTAGAACTTCAAATTGTAAAATTATGCCCATAATTATGTCAAATTCTTACTCTAGGAACTTCAAAAAATTTTAGTAAGCCCCATTTTTTTTTTCCCCATTTCTTTTAAATTTTTGGATGAAAATCCAATACAATGGTATTAAGATAAGACTTGTCTTAAGGTACATTAAGATTGGGTATAGGTTATCTTCCTGTCGAGAATACTCGACTTCAGCATTCTTTCTTGTTTTTATATAATGTAGTAGGATTCTCTAATGTTAATCTCGTAGGGATAGAACCCTTATGCACAGTAGTAACTGATGGGTGTGTATTTTAGATTTTAAGAATCATTGATTGCCCAAAGTTACTACTGCGCTAAGCAAGAATGCATGCGACTAATATAAGCCCCACGTTGTTTCCAGACGATATCAGTTCAGGTACCGATTCTTGTATGTATGTATTAGAATGAAATTTTTCAATTATTTTTTTTTTTTTTTTATGGTTAAAAAATTTTGATTATTTATTTAGGGGTTGAAATAGACTAATTTTGCAGCATTTTGTATGTATGTATAAAATTTTCTTGATTATTTTTATATACAAAATAGGAGGTCGAAAAAAAGTCATTTTTCAAGAATTTTCTCTAAGCAAACTATTTGGTTTATTGATTTGAAACTTGGCAGGTATATTATGACAACCTTAAACTATATTCAAATATTTTTTATTGCCAAAAATAATTATCGAGAACGTTGATTTTGCCAATTTTGCAGAGTTACGCAAAAAAAGGCCTCTTGCGGTGAGCACGATATCTCTGGAATGGATCATCTAAAATGCAAAAACCAAATAGATTTCATTAATATAATAAATAATCTACTGATAAATCGAAGGAATTCGAAAAAAATGTTTTTGACCAAAATGGCGGCTACTTTAATTGCTTAAAAAGGTACGATATTTTCATCGGATGGGGAAATCCTTCGATTAATTACTAAAAAATATAGTTAAGAAGCTTGTGAAAAATTTCAGACCGATCGGTTCAGCCGTTTCTGAGAAATCTTGCTGACCGAATTTGAAAACACCGTTTCGAGAAAAACGCGTTTAAAGTTTTGAAAGCACTAAGCGAGATCTCTCGGCGCGCCTTCACTAATGTGTTTATAACTTCGAAAATATTCGTCGGATCGACTTGAAGTTTTGTTTGTGTATACTCAGATATATATATATATATTAAAAAATGCAAAAAAATAAATTTTTTGAAAATCGTAACTGTATATAACCCCTTAAGTTTTAACAATTTTTACCATAATTTTAATGGGATCTTTCGAAAATTGCTAAAATTTAACGCTATCATTATTATATTTGCTGAGTTCCTAAAGGCTACTTGCTCAAAGTATATTTCTGCGGCAAACGAAAAACAACATTTAGAAGGCATGGTACATCAAGAGTAATTTTTTTTTTTTTTTTTGTTTCGATTAGCAATGCACTAAGTATGAGAGAAAGCTTTTACGAGAGAGTGCAAACGTTATTTTAACATTACTGTGTTGTTTGTTAAATACACATTCACTCCCTCTCGAAATAACTATGCCCTTTCAATTAAAATTTATTTACGCCTCCATACAGCATTCCAATTTTTTAATTAATGTACATTAATCTATACATATCAAATGACGCTATACCTATAATATCTATTATTTATTTATTTATTTTTTTCCAAACCATTTAAGCCAAGTTTATAGCTGAACAAGTCAATAATAGTGACATGCAAACACTTAATACAACACATAGGGTTCAAGTTTTCTAATTCTACAATTTAATATAAATACGATAACTACAACAACAACAACAACAAAAAAACGATAATAGCAATTAACAATGGTAATTAATACAAAAACAACAAAAAACCTAAAAATAATAATGAAAAAACAACAAAAAAAAAACAGTTGACAATAACAACGTTTATAGCCTTCATTTGTTTTGAGTGTTGTATTTATTATTTTGTTTTCTGTTTTTTGTTTTTTTTTCTTTATCTTATTGCAAGTGGCTCTCCCTTCTCCTCCTCACAGTTCAATGCGATTTAGTGTCTCTCGATCATTGTTTATCTCTAATTCATATTTATTACTCTTTGTCGCTCTCTCGTCTTAGCTTTTATACGTTATCTATAGTTATATTTTTGTTTCTTTATCCTAAAGTTTGTTTTGTTCTACGTTTTATTGCATGTTCTGTTTTTTAACTTTATTATTTTCTTATTTATAATTATTACCACTTTTTTTTCCATTTGCTTGTTCAATTGGCAGTTCTTATTGTGATTTGATTGGTAATAAATATTTGCTAACTACATCAAGTGTCGCCACCGTCATCCATTTTTTTTTTTTTTCATAGGCCTTTTTTTTTTAACTTGACTCAGCTTACTGCGAATTTTTTATTTATTCTTTATTTATTGTTTTATTCATTATTTTATTTTTTTTTTTTTATTTTTAATAATTATGCTTGTAAAAGTTTCAATTAAAATTTTTATGTTTTCTATGCGCAATTTCTTGATTGACAGATTTTTTTAATTTAATAGAAGAAGCGCTTTGAGCTATTTGCAAAGTTCAAGAACCTTTGGATTCATTAAATATTCACATACATATGTAAAGAGAAATATGAATCATAAACGTTGTAATTGTAAAACTATATATGGCATTATTAGTTGTACATATGTGTGTAAACATATAGAAACGATGACAGGGCAATATAACATGGAAATTCATAGAAATTCCATTGATTTCGATGTGGTGTTTTTTTTTTTTTTTTTTTTTTTTTAATCGATTACGCATGCCTACAAACAGAGACTGTATATAGCATATTGGATGAAATGTTGCCTAGAATTAATATATCACCATAAGCTTTCGAGATATTTTAAACTAAAAGTGTATCTCGAAAACCATGAAACATTTGAATAATTCTGATAATGATTTTTTTTTTTTAATCGGTCGAAAATTTTCAAAATTACAGTCTGGACATAGAACACCCGAGACATTTTGAATCCGTGTGCAGAATTTTTCCATCTCCAATGGTTTTCGAGATATTCAAACCAATAAAATTCAAAAAAATTGAGTTCTTAACGCGTTAAGTCCGAGAGATTCTGATTCCGTGTACAGAATTTTTACATCTCCAATAGATTTTGAGATATTCTAAACTAAAAAAATTTTACATCTCCAATAGATTTCGAGATATTCTATACTAAAAAAAATAAAAAATGAAACAGTTTCTAACGCGTTTAGCTTTAAATATCTCGAATAGCCGGGCGTGTAATCCCACTCATCTTGAAATTTTGCACAATTTTTTCTTTTGACCCGTTGTCCGTTGTCAACTCTAACTCGAACAAAAATCAAAGTTTGTTAAGTTTTATTAAATATTTTGAATGTGCAATTTTTAGCTATTTTTTGAGCTATAAATTAGCTGTAATTTGACAATATTTCGTGCTATGTGGACGTTATTTTTTATACATTTTTGTACAAATTTCCAATACATACAAAATATTTTTTTTCTGCTAATTTTAAGCTTCTTAAAACAATCTTTAGCTTTTTAAAGCTGTTTTTCAGCAATTTTTCATTTTATTTAGTTTTATGTGACTATTTTCAGCTATTTGTCAATAATTTTATCTAAATTTAGTCTTTTTTAGCTTTTTTAGAAAAAATCTCTTGATTTTTCAAGTTTTTTTTTTAAAACAAATTTTGTATTTTTTTTTTTCAGCTACTTGTTGCCTTTAATTTTAGCTAAACTCGGCCTTTTTTTCGCTTTTTAAAAAAAATATTTAGCTTTTTTAAAGCTGTTTTGAGCCATTTAAAGTTTTATTTAGCCTTTTTTGACAATTTTCAGCTATATTTTGGCTATAATTATAGCTTTTTTCAGCTACTTAAGCTGTTTTTAGCTAGATTTTAGCTTACAAAAAGACTTAGAATTAAATATTCAAAGTCACTGCAACTAAAATATTAACTTATCATTAACTATTCATTTAGACAACAAAATTATTTTTAGCGTCTTATGTCTTATCTAATAAAATTATTTTAGACTGGTTTTCTCATACCTTTTTACGAGAGAGAGTACGTTCTCAACTTAAGTAAAAATAACTACAGCTGCAATTAATCATTAACTAACTTGAATTTAATGAGCGAACAGCAGACTAATGTGTTTAAGAGAGAGTCCGCCGCATGTTACGCTCAACTGCTGACCGCTAGTCTCAGAGACTAAATGGAGTCATTTTTTTATTTCAGTTAACTTTTTTTTTTTTTTTTCTTTATCGCGCTTCGTATTCGCATTTAATGACGAAACGTGCAACAAAAATAAGCATGACTCAAAAAGAATATCAGCAGAAAAAAAACTGAGTTAATTGAACTAACATACAAAAAAAAAAAAAAAAATTCTCGCATGCTAGCGCAAAATTTCGCGCATGCTAGTTTTGTATCTTTTCATTTTATTTTCTTTTTATTTATTTTTTTTTTTGCGGAAATTAAAATAAAATTTCAACGCACGCCGTTATTTTTATTGTTTGTATGCTAATTTTTTTAAGATTTTTTTTTTTGTTTATTTGATTTTTTTTCCCCATTTATTTATTTTGTTACCTTTTGAAGTTATTATCAGCTGCTTCCATGATACTTCGATGGTGTTCTTTGTATTTTATTGTAATTAATTACAGCGAAGCAAAGCGAAAGACCTTCTGTTGATTGTTTTAAATGTTTTATATATTAATTACAATAATTATTATTAACAAATTATCAAAAAAAAAAAAAATTAGGTTTTATAGTGAAAAATAGTTATCATCTATATTTATTTATTTATATTTATTTATTTATTATTATTATTTTTTTTTTTTGATAAGATTTACATTTGTTTTATATTAAAAAATTTAAGTGGACATAGTGACGTACGTACATGATAAATTATATCAATATTATTATCATTTGAGTTACTTTATCATATTAAGTTTTTAAGTACCGAACTCTAAGATTAATTGTTTGTAGTGAAATCACCAAAATAAATGACAATTCAATCAGTTTTATAGTTCAAAAAGGTTAATTTAACATTTTTTAATAGAGTAACAAGCAACAACAAAGCAGTTATCAAGAGAATGAATACAAATGCAATATTTTCATTTATCGGTTATGTTCTCGCTATTGCAATCGAAAAAAAACTGAGATTTTCTTTTCAAATCGCAAAATATTTACGATTTTAAATCGACAGAGTTTTTCTAAGTGAAATGAAAATTTCATGCAAAACATTAAATAAAAAAAAAAAAAAAACATATTTCTCTTATCCAAGAATATTTTTTCTTTATTCTGTAAATTTTAAAGATTTATCTCTTTACTTTAAATAAATAAACATTTAATATTCAAGTTTAAATTTACTGAGCAAAAAAGTTTGCTAAAACAACAACAATTTGCAAATGATTTAGACCGATAACGTATAAGTTCATAACCGATAGTAAATCTCAAATCACTAAATTGCGTGATTACGGGAATGTGGCGATATATTGTTTTTTTTTTTACCCTGTACCCAAAGGGTAAAAGGGTATATTAAGTTTGTGCGAATGTATGTAACAGACAGAAGGAGGCAAGATAGACCCTATAAAGAAAATATATTCTTGATCAGCATTGGAAGGGGAGTCGAACTAACTTTGTCTGTCTGTCCGTCCGTCCGTCTGTCATGCTGTCTGCCGTATGAAAACGATTATTTCGGAGACTATACGAGGTAGAGCTTTCAAAATTGAAACTTAGACTCTCCTAGGCCGTCAAGTGTGCACTTACAAACGGTTTTTCTCTAGACCCATTTTAAGGGGTACCCCCCATACAAATGTACCCCAAGTTTTTGGGTTTTTGCATAAAAACGTCATTGTTTTTTATTCTAGGAAGTTCAAATTTAGTAAAAATTATGTCTATAATAGTCCCAATAAAATATCCCAATATGGATAGGACCAACAAAATTTTAGGTATAGCCCCCATACAAATTTACCCCAAAATTTTTAGTTTTTACATAAAAACGTCATTGTTTTTTATTCTAGAAAATTTAAATTTAGTATAAATTATGTCTATGGTAGTCCCAATGAAATAGACCAATATGGGTAGGCCCAACAAAACTTTAGGTATAAACCCAATCAAAGATATACCCGATTTTTTAAGTTTTTCTATGAAAATTAAATTCAATGATGTATGGTAGTCAAATAGGACCTAACTTAAGGTACATATAGATTGGGTACAGGGTATCTTGCAGTCGAGCATACTCGATTTCAGCGTTCTTTCTTGTTTTCTACTGCTTCTGTTGCTTTCTCTCGCACCATTTCTCTTTTCAACTTCATATTTTTTGATCTAACATTTGATAAAGTTTGACATCTTTTTCCAAAAGTTTATCCCAATATTAAAAGCCAAAATTCTGTAAACTTAGCTGACTGGAAGTCTATATTATGTCTCTGACTTAACTTTCTTGAATTGGACATTTGATGAATTTTAGACAGCATCAAGTCGGTTTATGTGTTTGAAGTATTTTAGAGCAGATGGCAGTTTAGCTCTTCTAAATTCCAAGCAATCTAAAATTCTATAGCAAATTACGAATTCTTGTTTTTTTTAAACACGTGTAAATTGTTAAGAAAAAATAAATAAAAAAAAAATTAATTACAAACCTGTTTTATTACTGATGTAAGTTTTGATTAGAAACATTTTATGAGACAACAAATTTTTAAGTGTTAAAATGATTAAAAAGATTGCGCTTTAGTTGACGCCTACGCGAGTTAAAAGGGTTTATAGATTTTTTCATATATAACTATTTTTCACTACAAACTTGATTTTTTATTGCATGCAAATTATTTTTTTTTTTGTATATATAAAAACTTTTAACAAAATTTTAATATTTTCTTTTTTTTTTCTCTTAATCTTTTCTCATGTTGTGCACCTACAGATGAACGCGATGCCATTCAGAAGAAGACTTTCACAAAATGGGTTAATAAACATCTTAAAAAGGTAAAGTCATTTAATGTATTGTTACGAAGAAATTTCATTAAATACAGACATTTAGTTTTTTTTTTTTTTTAAACCTGAACGCAGAGAGAAAGAGTAAACCTAAACCATAATTTGTGCTACAACATAATTCATTCATTCATTTTTACAACATCATCATCATTAACATCATTCGTTCCTATATTGCTACATATACCATCTATAGTGTTAATTCATATTAAACTGATATATGTACTTATATCGGTGTCGGTGTTCATTAAGTGTAACTTTTACCTGTCATAAATGAAAATATGTATGAGAAAAATTGTTCAAGATGATCTTCAGTAATTTAGTTTCTTTTTTTTTTGTTTTTTCAACTTCATTTTTTGAATGCAATTATGTAACATTTTCAAGTTTGAACTTATGAATTGCTTTATATCTTTTTTTCTTTTCGTCTACTCATAAATTTTACAAGCAGCATTGGAAGTATGCAAAGGTATAGAAATTATAACATTTTTTTTTTTTTTGAAAATTGTTAAAAATTAAAAAAAAATTAAATATTTTTTAATCGAAATATAATATTTCAGACTTATACAATGTTACATGTTTGTGTTTATACAAATGGCATACCATGTTGTCCTCAGACTGTAAGTTTTAGCAAAAAAAAAAAAAAAATATTGAAATTTGTGTAGTGTTTTTTTTTTTTTTTTTTTGCACGTATTTGCTTATGTTTTATAATTTTGCTGCATACTTTTAGGTAGTTAAGAGCTTTTTTTCTAAAATAGTAAAATAGTGTTGCATACTTTTAGTTAGTTTTAAAATTATATTTTTTATTTTATAACATTATTTGGCCTTATTTTATGAAGCTGTTTTCGAAAATTAAGCTTAAAAAATATTTAAAAATTTATTGTATACTCTTAGGCATGACATGCGACTTTTTTAAATTAATTAATGACATTTTAACAAATTGTAGCTACTCTAATTTGTTTTACGAAAAATTTTCATAGCATAATCTTAGGCTTACAAAATGACTTATTAAAATATTACACAACTATTGGGCAAAGTAGTCTTCAACTTTATAGTTTTTGGGAGTTTTAAAGCTAATAAAACCAAAAATTAAAGAAGGTTACAGACCGGTATGTTTTAAAGGTTAACCTGTAACCAGTACGATATTTGTAATTGGTTTCTATGAGGGCCATAGATAAGAAATGTTTGATCTACGAATTTGGTATTTAAATAACAAATACGTTTTTTAAAGAAAAATTCTATGATTCTGGAAGTATTTCAATGGCGCTATTCCTTAAAATGGGGTTCTGAAGAATATAATTTTCAGGTTAGGTGTCTCTATCTTTTATAGTTCACAAAATGAATTTTAAATTGAGGACAGATAAACATAGTTCTAAACATTAGTTCTATAAACCTATTTGATCTCAGAATTCTGAAGAGTTATGATAAAATAGTTAATACAGAAATAATGCATTTGGCTCAGGATTATGTTTTCTTAACATTTCAAACAATTTCTTGTATGTAAAATGGAATTAGTTCTATAAATCAATTTTATCTCGGAACTGTGAAGAGTTATTGTAATATTGTTAATCTCTTATAGTCCACAAAAGAACAACAGGACAATGTGTATCGACAAAGCTTTCGATGCTTATCAATAATGTGTATAAGAAGTTAATGAGCTATACCACTTTATAAGTAACTTAATATTACGCATATAGGATTTGAAAAAAAAATGTTGCATACTCTTAGGCGCGTAACAATTTTTTTAAAAACAACTTTTCACAACTTATTTGCTTTCAAAATATAATTTAGAGTGAAATAATTAATAATATTAATCTAGTTTACATTCTCACAACAAATTTCGTTTATATATTTCTTTTTAACAACAATTTAACGCCTATTTGTATGTATATCTAGCATGCCTTATAAGTATATTCATTGTATTAAACACATTTGCTCATTAATATGCACTTTTACTGTTTGTTGCTGTCGTCAAACTGTGTGTGTTCTTTTTTTTTTTTACTTGAAAAACAAATAAACTAATATAATATTTTATTTATAATTTAAATTATACAACACAGGCCAATCGACGTGTGGTGGATTTATTTGAAGATTTACGCGATGGACACAATTTACTTTCACTCTTGGAGGTGCTTTCTGGCGAACACCTGGTAAGCATATTAAAAAAATCATAATAATCTATGTGAGAGCTTAGCAAAATTTAAACCGTTTTGTTTTTTAAATTTATTTTTTTAAAATAGCCACGTGAGAAAGGCAAAATGCGTTTTCATATGCTACAAAATGCACAAATGGCGCTCGATTTTCTACGTTATAAAAAAATCAAATTAGTTAATATACGCGCCGAGGACATTGTTGATGGCAATCCAAAGCTAACGCTTGGCTTGATCTGGACTATAATTTTACATTTCCAGGTAAGTGCGAAGTAAAAGAAGCTTATGACGAATGGAAAAATATTTATGAAAAATAGCGCAAAACAAAGAATGTAGGTGTATTATATGTAGGCTTATATAATTTGATTATCTATTTTAAAGTTAGCAAGCAAGCAAACAAAGTCAAAACGCCCACAATCAAATAACGAAGGTGACCCTCAAAGTTGTACATGTTAACCTAATTCAAAAAAAGCAAATTGAAGTTTATTGAAATAAATTTCGTTTTCATTCGATTCGATTTGTTTATTTGTTTTCATATGCAATCGATTTTGCAATCAAAACGAATAATTCTTCAATGAAAAAAAAAAAAATGTTTTTATTTCATTGAGTTTATGTACATCATAAAACAAACATCATCAACAACAACATCCTACACATATTCACTGATTTGAAGATACATTCATGTAATATTTTTATACAGTGAAACCTGTTTAAAATTGCTGATATTTTTTTCTGAAAATTTTAGTTCGCCTTGTCTTGCTGCCTGTGTTGTCGGCTTGTTACGTTTTTTTTTTTTTTTTTCTTTTTTGGCGAATGCTGAATAGCCTTTTATGGTAGCCAGCTTGCCTTCTCTGTACGGATGGCAGCGTTGCTGACACAGATACACGGTGGCAAGTCATTCGATTGCTCGATTACTGTTGTTGCTGCTGCTGCCTTGCTACAGATGAAACGCTTTAACAGATTTTTTTTTTTTTTTTTTTTTTTAAGCGCGAATTGAACAAGCGAATAAGCAATAAAACAACTCAAAAGCCACCTACACCAGGCAGCTGTGCTATGTTTTTTAAAAAAAATTTTATTTTGCGTTAAATACACTGTGAGAATTTTTGTGCATTTAAATTGATTTGGAAAATAGAAAAGTATATCTAAAATATATCTTTTTCGTTTACAAACATTTAATAGACCATCTGAACTCAGAACTGAACTAAGTTCTTGAAGAGAAATACATGTAGAACTCACGCTGATTGGTTACGATAGTGTTTTCTTAATATATCTAACATATATTCCAGAAATAGTGCTATTATTCTTTTAGATTTTAGAATTGTGAAGTGATATTTTTTAATAATTTAAGCACAAATTATGCAGAGTGCTCAGAATAAAGTTTTTTTCTAGCATTTCTTGTATGTAGAATGAAATTAGTTCTAACAACCTATTTGATCTGGGAATTGTGAAGTGTTATTATAAAATAATTAATGCAGAAATTATGCATAGTGCTCAGGATCATGTTTTCTACACATTTCAAACAATTTCTTGTATGTAGCATGCAATTAGTTCTATAAACCTATTTGATCTCGGAATTGTGAAGACTTATTATCATATAGTTAATGTAGAAATAATGCATAGTGTTCAGGATCATGTTTTCTTGACGTTTCTTGCATGTAGAATGAAATTAGTTTTATAAACCTATTTGATCTCAGAACTGTGAAGAGTTATTATAAAATAGTCAATGCAGAAATTATGCATAGTGTTCAGGAACATGTTTTCTTGACGTTTCTTGCATGTAGAATGCAATTAGTTCTATAAACCTATTTGATCTTGGATTTGAGAAGAGTTATTACAAAATAGTCAATGCAGAAATTATGCATAGTGTTCAAGATCATGTTTTCTTGACATTTTAAAAATTTAAAAATATATGTTTGATTTTTGGAACCAAGCTGCTAAGCAGGGTTTAGAAAAAAATTGTTTAAACTTGGAATCGGATGTTATTAGTCATAATTGATCATTTATAAATTGATTTAAGCTTGAACGCTTTTCAAATTAAAAATTCCTTATAGCTCTTGAAATGCGTTGTGAAAATTTGTTATAATTTTTTTTTTTCAATTTTCGACATCAATAAAATCTCAAATTTCATCAATTTACGCAATTACTCAAACCGGAATATAAAATTCTTAATAAATATCTCAAATCTGATTTATTTGACCTCAATTACGCACAGTGTGCTGTTTAATAGTAGTGGTAGACTATGTCAAAGCTGTTAACTACACAAAAGCATGCAACAACAACAACAAATCTTATGTTGTAACATTTGCGCATGCCAAGTTGCACTTAAACAAAAGAAAAAAAAACAAAAAACAAAACGGGCAACATTGATGGCGACAATATATAAAACAGCAGCAACAAACACAACAACAACAACAATAAAATGACGGTGGCTGGCTGCCTGACTGGCGTTTGGTTTAACTGGCGGCAGCAGCAGCAGCTTCGTCATCAAAAAGCTTAAAGATCACTTGATCGATTGTACATTACGATTGCTCAATGACTCTGCCAATTGTTGTCGCACATAATTCTCAATCAAGACCATGAGACAAACAGACGTAGACAGACTGACAGACAAATCAAGCAAAGTAGTCAACAAGGCGAGTTAAATTGCGAGCAACAAAAAAAAAAAAAACGAAAATAATAAATCGAGCGGGCGTTCGTTGATTCGTTCAGTTTTGTTCACTGGAATCTGCTGGATAGATGGATGCGTCCCCACTTTGTATTTTTTTTAAATCACTTGACAATGTGTGCAACTGAAATTGTTGTTATTTATTGTGTATCATTTTACTTAAATTGTCTAAACTGTTCAAGGATTTATTGTATTGTGTTGTGTTGTGTGTACAGCGACAGAGTAAGACTTATTGCGGGCGTCGTTGCTGATGATTTCATCGTCTGATCTGAACTGATCCCAATGAGCGACCATCTGTCGTTTTCAATTTAACTAAATGCAAATTTGTTTTTTTTTTATAAAAAAAAAAATATTTCTTTTGAATAATATTTAACATAAAAGGACATTCTCAAACGCAAATGCATAAATTTTATTTAATTTTTGTCATTTTTTTTTGTATAAAATAAATAAATTTGTTTTCTTTGCGCATTAAATAATGCATTCAATGTTCATGTATGACATAATTTTTATTTATTTAGCACAATCAATGCATTGTTAAATTGCTGCTGAGGTGTGTCTGTCCGTCCGTTTGTCTGTCTAACTATCTTAATCACTTGCATAAATATTTTGCAGCATTTTTTATTTATTTTTATTTTTTTTTTTTTTTTTTAGGTCAACTTGACTTTTATAATTGATATCATGCATTTTTTTTATATATTATTTTACTTGCGGCAACATTTTACAATTTATCGCGATTTACTGCTTTGTTTCCATAGAGTTAACAATATAATTAAGCTATAAATAAATTGTGTGCATTCGATTGAACAATTGATTGTGTCTGATCTATCGCATCATAATCAATTTGATCGCGCTGACCCACCCACATTAGATTATGAGTGATTAAAAGTTTTTTTTTTTTTTTAATTTTTAACACGCTTGTTTGATTGTTATTTCCGTTGTAACTTGTTTTGTTGTTTGTTAGTGATGGCATAATTTCGATACATTGAAATATTATAACAATATAATGTTAATTTATTGTTTCAGTAGATAAAAGCATTTAATTATTTTTGTAGTTATCAGAGGAATATGAAAATATTTAAATGAATGTCAAAATATAAAAAATTCATGAAATGAAACTTTGAAACGGACCGATAAAAATAAATAAAAATTCAGTTAAGTCGCTATGACGTGTAACTTTAACATTGACTATACTAATTATAAGCAAACCAAAAAGAAATTATTAGAAAATATAAACTGAATAGAAAACTGAAACTGACATCATTTCGATAACTTTTTATATGCTAAACTTATGACAAAGCTGTTCTTATATCGCTTAAAGAGCTCATAGCGCCAAAGCGCAACATAAAATAGTTTCTTAAAATAAACAAATGCGTAAAAAATAAAGTTTCTTAAGCTAAACACAGGCTTAAAACATTTTAAGACCGATAACGATAAACATGAATAAATATATCACAGTAAACATAAATTTTTGTTACTCTACAAGTCTCAAAAGGAGAAAATGTGCATGTCTTCTACATTTTTATGTTGTTTAAATAAGCATAACAATGAAAATAATGCAAATTAAACAAAAATATTAATAATTAATTTTATTATTTAACACATCACTAACTCAAGAACGCTTGTAATTTTACGAAATTATTTTTTAAATGCTTTAATTGAAAAGTTAGCTTGCCAAATAATTAAAATAATTATACTAAAATATTGTAGGCGGCTAAATGTTTTGTGGTGCAGCTTATTTATTAGAATGCAAGACAAATTCATTTAGCTTTTAAATGCGACTACGATATAGCAGTACAGTGAAGGCTGCTGTAAAATGGTTTAAATAAAATAAAAAAGTTTATTAAAAAATTGTATATTTTTTTTTAAATTTTTTTCTAAAAACAATATAAAAAAAAAATTTCACTGATGAGTAATTAATTTCGATAACTTTCTTTTGTATATCCCAAAGAATTCGCTATACATTAACCCTTATTTCATGGATAAAATAATCTGTTTTTTTTTTTTTTTTTTTTTTTATTTTTGACTGCACAGCTTGAAAGTGTGAAATCTATGACGAATATTTTGCAATGCTTTAAAATCAAAAATCGAGAAAAAAAAACAATGCACAACAATAACAATCAACTTCATTATAAAGCAAATTTTCCAAACAATTTACTTGTTAAAAATATTCGAAGCGTAAAAGATAAAAAAAAAAAAAAACAAAAAAAAATTGTCGAGACAAACCGAAAAAACGTCGTCATCAGTAAACCACCAAACCGCAAATCGAAAAGATATATTTAACTTTTGCCCTCAAGCGTTAAAATTCCTTCTGACACATAAAGCACAAAAAAAAATAATAAATAAAATAAGCTTCTCAATTTATGAATAATGCTTGAAATAGATATTTATTTTTAAAGATTTAAAATTAAACCTAAAATAAAAATTCCTAAAAAAAGTTAAAAATTATAATTATAAGAAGCGCTTTTCAATAGTTCTCACATCATTAAAAACATTATATAGGAGGTATATATTTTTATTTATTGCCTTTATCCGATGTCTTATTTGTTACAATAAAATCAACAAAAATGAAATAAAATTTAAAAAGTCTGCAATACTTTGCTAGAACCGAAGCTGTAATGCTTGTGAATATTGAGAAAAAAAAATGTTTTCCGTCTGACTGCTTAAATAAACAAAACAAAATTAATAACTATTTTGATATTTATAGTTTCTTTAATTTTGAAGTTAAGAAACAAAATCTTTTTGAATATGTCCGTCTGTCCGTATCATACGTTTGGTGACTACTTCTGACTTGAAGTCGGGCAATATAATTTTAAATATTCAGGATAAAGTTTTTTTTTGCATTTCTTGTACGTAGAATGCAATTAATTCTATAAACCTATTTGATCTCGTAATTGTGAAGAGCTATCATAAAATAGTTAATACCGAAACTATGCAAATGGCTCAGGAGTATGTTTTCTTGACATTTCAAATAATTTCTTGTATGTAGAACGCAATTAGCTCGTATGAACCTATTTGATCTCGGAACTGTGAAGACTTATTAAAAAATAGTAAATGCAGAAATTATGCAAAGTGTATAGGATCATGTTTTCTTGATGTTTCTTGTATGTAGAATGCAATTAGTTCTATAAACCTATTTGATCTCGAAACTGTGAAGAGTTATTACAATATAATTAATGCAGAAATTATGCATAGTGCTCAGGATGAAGTTTTCTTGACATTTCAAACAATTTAAAAAATATGTTTGATTTTTAGAACCAAGCTGCTAAGCAGTATTTTAACTATGGGTTTAGACAAAAATTGTTTAAACTTGGAATCAGAAAGTATAAGTCATAACTGGATTTACAAATTGACTTACAAATTTTATTTCCATTAAAAATTTAAAGAAAAATCGGTTTTAACTATAAGATTAGTTCTAAATTTTATCTATAAACAGCCAAATTGTGCTCTGCTTAGACTATCAAAATTAATATACAATACTTTCCAATTTGTGTAAAGCGTACAATAATAAATAATGAAGCTGCTAATAATAAAGTTTTTATTTTGGCCTTCAAATTAAAACAGGTGGTTTCCTCCAAAAAAAATTTTAAAAAAAATATTGTCTGTAGACAAAAATATTTTAATTCATTCACTGCCACAAATTGAAATGACATCACTGACACTTTTTGTTGTTTATTATTATTATTATTTTTTTTTTCTTTTGTTTTTTTTACTGTCTCAATTTAAGCCGTATTTTTACACAACGGCTGCCAAAAGTCATGACCAAAAACAAAACAAAAAAAAAACAAGGAGGAAAAACGTTAACTTCGGTGGAACCGAAGCTTAAATACCCGTCACACGAATCTTTGAATAGTGGCTAAAATACATTTATAAATATATATTTGAAAATAATTCCTTTTTCATACAAATGTTCGAAAATAATCAATAAGTTTGTATGGGTGCCTTAGCTAAAAATGGGCGTGGCACCTTGGTTTTGATATTGAATGTCATTAGAAGTGTTTTTACCCAAATTTGAGTGAATAGTTTCATAAATAATACCTATTTTAATACAATAATTCGAGAATGGGCGGTAAGTTTGTATGGGGGCTATATCTAAAAATGGGCGTGCCAGCTTGGATTTGATATTGGATGACATTAGAAGTATTTCTTTCCAACTTCGAGTGACTACATTCATAAAAATACCTATTTTCATGCAAAAAATTATAAAAAAAACGGTAAGTTTGTATGGGGGCTATACCTTAAAATGGGCGTGGCACTTTGATTTTAACACTTGAACTGCTTAGGACTGAGAAAAGCTTAAGTTCCGAATTTCAGGTCAATATCTTTAAAACTGACCGAATGAATCGCATAAATACAGACAGACGGACAGACGGACGGACGGACGGACAGACAGACAGACGGACATGGCTAGATCGACTCGTCTCGTCGTGCTGATCAAGAATATATATACTTTACAGGGTCTACGACATCTCCTTTAATGCGTTACAAACTTTCTGACAAAATGATAATACCCTCCCCACTATGTGTGGCGGGTATAAAAAAGCTAAGCGTATACGTCACAAAACGAAAGACTTCAATGTTATCAAAATAAGCAACGAACTTACTGACACTCTAAAATATTTAAAATAAAAGTAATAATGCACTTATTCGTCTAATTTATGACATTGCTGCTTATTATAAAATTTTTTGCTTTTCAATAACTTGTGGGGGTTGCAAATACATATTTAAAAAAAAAAAATTCAATAAGAACAAAAGTCGTAACATTTTCAAAATACATTTTTATTGTTAGATCAATAAATCTTTAACGAACAAACAATACCACAAATGTCTAAAACAAGTTGTCGTGTCTATAAAGTTGGGGGCTGCTAACAAAACAGCATCCACGCAAAAATTCGAAACGAAACATATGCAAATCTAGACTGTTTGACTCTAGACTTTGCTATATAAATACATATCGTATATAATTGAGTTACATATCTATAAATTTTATATAGCTCAATTACTGCACTTGAATATTTATATTATTGTAGGTATACTCGTATGTATATCGTTTATTTATTGTATACGTAGGTATATATCAAGTTAAACTTGTTCTAAATGACATATAATTAATGCGAAAACTGTTTGATTGCTTTAGTGTTGAAGGGTTCTTCCCGTTTCTAATAGTTTTAATCAATATTATTTTCAACCCACAAGCGCAACAAAACGCGCTTAATGCGTACAAAGTACAGCACAAGTACATATTTGGTTATACAAATGTTGTCTGAAGTGCACAAATCGTTCAAGTGACGTTGACGACAAGTTGAGTGACAGCTGAATGATCATAAAATAGCAAAAAAAAAAAAAAAAAAAAGAATAAAATAAACTGTCTATTGTTATTTAATATTTTATTAGAATCAAATGTTAAGTAGTTAGTAGGTTTAGTTTAGTTATTTCCGTTAATTAAAAAAAATTCACAGTAAATATTAAGTTGTACACACTGTGTACTTATTGTACTGCACTCTTGTACAAGAACAATTTAAGCTAAACTGTAATTTCTTCTAATAAAAATTGATATACACAATGTGAAATGAGTGATTATAGTGCACAACAATCATTCAGTTGTACACAGCTGTGTACTTATTGTACTGATCTCTTGTATGTTTTTTTTTAATTAAAACTGTAGTTTTTCTTATTAAAATTGAGTTTTTTTTTTATATACAATGAGAAACAAGTACTCAACAATCATTCAGTTGTACACACTGTGTACTCATTGAACTGAACTCTTTTTTGTTTAAAGTGTGAAGTGTGTAGTAAATTGATTTCAACGCGAAATTCAGAGCACAGTCTGTCATTTGAACTCACTTATTTCAATACGAGAGTAAATGGTTTTATTTTTATTTATTTTATTTTACTGTGCAACTATTTTAATGCTAGTTGCCATTTTTACTGTGCATACATTCCATGCAAGTCACTAACTAATTAGATTTGCAATATTGCTATACTATTCTAACTCTTTTTTTCGCTCACTCATAAATATTTATACCAAGCCACATTGTTTGCCATACAACTGACAGTAAACACAATTTATATTGACCATTGTAGCTCGTTTTTTTTGTTGTTTATATTGTTGACTTTAAAGATTTGCGCACGTCTGTGAATTAAGTATTTATTACGAATACATTTGAAATTCTTCATTACTAAATGCCTACTTATATATTCGCCGACAAGCCGATTCATACACTCATTTATAACTACCAAAGCCATATATAGGGCGCATGTAACATGCTAATTAGCCAATGTAGCTAATTATTTTTTTTTTTGTGCTGCTTGTGTTTTATAAGCCAACAAAATGAGTGAATGAGTGACAGACATATAGGCTAACTGACTTGACTGGTCAATGTTTCCTGTCTTTCGGTGACTTACTTATTTGTTAAGTACACATTTTAAATACTTAAATATTAAAATTATTTTACAACCTACGCCAAACTATTTAAGCTCCATAAGCACAGTTTTGCGCAAATTGATCTAATTTTATGAGAGACAGCAACTAAGTTTATTTTTCTAGTACAGCGAAATATTTCTATAATTTTATTTTCTAGGTTAATTAATTTTAACCAGCCCAAAACAAATGAACATTCATATTTTTGACCTCATCTTCTTCTTTTTTTTTACTATGTTACTTTTCATTATGCTTACGTAATTTTATTTACTCGTCTTCACTTTTTGTTTTTTTTTTTTTTTTTTTTTTAGGGTAAATTATTTCTTGTTTTTTTTTTTTTCCTCCTTGATTTCTTTTAGTTAATGACTTTGTCGTGATATGTTATGAGTCGGAATTTGTTTAGATTTTGCTGTGATTTTTCTTTTGTCAGTCTGTGTGGTTGAACATGAATGAAGACAACTTAGAATCATTGTTTGAAAAATTGGTGTTAAAGTTCAGCTATGTTGTCTACTTGCTTTAAAATTGGCTTTGTTCAAGGAATAGTAGACTACTATGTACGAGTATATTTACAGTGTGAGCAAAAAAGCACTAACAATTTTGAAATATTATACCCAGATAGAAAAAAGTTGTGAAGTTAAGAACACATTTAGGAATCTAAAAACTTACGAAAACAAGCACGAATTTTGTTATTGATTTTTGCACTACACATAATGTGCTTGTATTGAGAACTATCGTGCTTAATTCAAGTTTCAAAAGCTTGAATTACAAAATGAATGAGCTAAGTAATAAAGAATGTGATCTATACTCTCGTCGAGTGTTCTTGATATGAGAACGAATGTTCTTGATATAAGAACGAATGTTCTTGATATGGGAACGAATGTTCTTGATATGAGAAGGAATGTTCTTGATATGAGAACGAATGTTCTTGATATAAAAACGAATGTTCTTGATATAAGAACGAATGTTCTTGATATAAGAACGAATGTTCTTGATATAAGAATGAATGTAAACGAATGAACGAATGTTCTTGATATGAGAACGAATGTTCTTGATATGAGAACGAATGTTCTTGATATAAGAATGAATGTTCTTGATATATAAACGAATGTACGAATATTCTTGATGTGAGAGCGGAAGTTATTGATATGAGAACGAATGTTCTTGATATAAGAACGAATGTTCTTGATATAAGAATGAATGTAAACGAATGAACGAATGTTCTTGAGAACGAATGTTATTGATATGAGAACGAATGTTCTTGATATGAGAACGAATGCTCTTGATATGAGAACGAATGTTCTTGATAAAAGAACGAATGTTCTTGATATAAAAACGAATTAACGAATATTCTTGATGTGAGAACCCATGATCACACACAATTGATTAGCATACGTTTACCATTTTGGAATATATGATACACAACAAGTTCATGCAGTTCATGTAAACTCATCACTCGTTACAGCTAATACCTGAGCTTTCGTAGAATAGTCAGTAATATTTTTAATTTTGAAAGCATTTGTAAATCTTTAAAAAAAAAAATGAAAAATTTGTTTATAGCTCACAGCACACTGTGCCAAATATTCTTTTGAATTAGGCAAAAGTAGTAAGCTACTTGTTATTATTATTTTACGTTTATTTTTTTACAAAGCCTTAAAATATTTTAAACCCAAAACCGCAAAAAAAAAAGTATAATGAAAAACAAAGAACAAATTCGCAGAGGTATAAAGTAAAACAAAACAAAAAAAAAATAAAAATTTCGCACGAAAAATAATGGTGAGGATGACGTTGTCTTTTAGGCTTTTTATAGTTAAGCTTAGTTCAAAAGTATTAGAAGTAACACATAAAACACAAACAAAAGCCATTAACTAACACAAAAACAACAATAATAATAAGAAAAGACAATAAGAATGTAAAAAAAGTGGCAATAAAAAAAAATAATTGTGTAAGCGAATTATGTGTGGCAACCTTCAAAAAAAAAAATCAAATTTCGTTTTAATTTTTTGAAAATTAATTTTTTTATTGTAAACTTTTGTTTCAATGTTGACAACATTTTTTTTTTTTTTTTTTTTTGCGTTGGCAGCGCTGCGTTACAGCGTTGCATTTTCTATGTTCTTATTATCTTTGTTATTATTGCGTTGGTGTTGCCATGACGACGACGTCATTAAAAAAAGTGGCAGTAGCGGCTTAAAAACGTCAAAACAGCCACGACCACGACGACGACTACGAGTACGACGCGCAACAACAACAAACAACACAGCATAATATACAACTGAATCAGGTGGAACTGTGAAAATCAACTAGCCATAACGGGGATGGCCATAGAAGAGATATATTTTCATATATATAGATACAGATACATTTATATTTGTGTATCTTATAGATACATTCACTACTGTGCTGTGCTGACATGACGGCGTACCGCCAACTGCTGTCGTTGCTGGCTGCTGCTGCCTTTGAACCGCCAACGCCGGTTATTATTAGTTGCCACCGCGTTCGTTGCTGCGTTTAACTCTTTTGTTTCATTTCTCATTTCGTTTCGCTAAACATTTGCTAAAATAACAACATTTTTAGAAGCCGCCGCCGACGTTGTTGTAAATAGCAAAAAATAAAAATAAAAAAAAAATAAAAACGTTGACTTCGCTGTCAACGCTATCGCCGCTACACCTGGCTTGGCCGTATTGCTGCGTCGCTGCTTGAAGCATTTCTATTTGGCTTAAATACTTTTAGTCGTTGTCGAGACGCCGTACGAATTTGTTGTTAGAATCGGTGAAATTTTTTTTTTTTTGTTTAATTGAAAAGCGCGCACACACGTTTAAAAATAACACAAACAAACAAAAAAAAAAAAGAAACATTCTCTTTTTTTTTTTTTTTTGATTGTAATAAAAATTTAATAACAATAAAGCAAAAAATATTTTTTTGTATTTGACTAATTCAATGTGCCGACACAACAATTGAAAAAATGATGAATAAAAATAAATAAAAAAAAAAAAAATAATTGCAAAAAGTTTAAAATGAAAAACTGTTTTGTATAAAAATTTAACTAAAAAAAATCAAGAAATAAACTTTAAAAAAGGGTACAAAAGGCAACAGCTTGTTTAAAAAAAAAAAACAGATACTTTTTGTATAAAAAAAAAAAAAACACACATAAAAGATAAAAGCACATTACACGCACAATTAAACGCTTAATTTTACTTAAATGCATAATATTTTTGACGCTACTGTAGAATGGTCTATTAAGGCAACATACATTGCGACTGTTTAGCCAATTTGCAAATTGTTTAAATTATTTCTTGAGCCAAATTTTTAAAGCAATTTAATTAGCATTTTTAACGTATGATGTCACTAAACGTTATTAAAAAAGAGTTACAAAAACAACGAAAATAATAAAGTGAGATATGACGACATGAAAGTTGCTAAAGTAATGTCAAAGAAATATGCGGTACAAAAACTAAGGGCAGCAAAAATTATTTAGTTTTGTGCAGCATAAAATACCTTTTTAAATTTTGAAGTTATTGTGTATAAAATTGATTAAAGTGACTTTGTTTTGGAGATATTATGCACAATTTTTCATACAAATATTTCGGTTTTATGCAAAATGCAATGAATTTCGCTTGTATTGATCATAAATTTGTGAGAATTTTGAAGTTGTATAAACTTTGAACATTTATTTATGTCATTTTGGAGATATTATGTTCCATTTGTTTTATATAAAATGACTACAATTGACTTCTGCAACTTTTATTACGGAAATATTTAGCAGAGAATTCGAGCTAATTTCTTTTTGAAGTTATTGTCTATAAACTTTTTTTTTTTTTGAAGTTATTTGGCCTATTTAATTTTAAGACTGTGACGCTAGTTTTATTTAATTTGATTAAAATACTTTTTAAACTAAAGTGCATCAATTTAATTTATTAAAATTTTTTCTCTTTTATATTTAATGGCAATCAATTCAATTCAATTTGTAAATGCCGCATTGCCAATGTTGCATTTCAATTGATTTCAATCTTGCAAATGAATTAAAAATTTTGTTGCAATTTTTATTTTACTGCTTTTTTATTAAATATTTTATAATAGAGCGCAGCGCAGCGCTGCATTGGCTTATTAAAAGCAGAAGCAAGCAGCAGCAGCAGTACACAAGCAAAAGCGTTTGAATTGAATGCTTGTAACGAGATTGCAGTTATAGATACATTTTTAGGCTGACGAGTTTGTGTTTGTTTTGTTGTTGTTGCTGGTCGTGATGCTGCTAGTCTAATGATGACGTTAATGACGTTGGAAATTGAAACTAATACAAAGATAATAGTTACAGATATACAAAATTTCATATACATATGCATGTATTTTGTGTATTACATTACACTGTGCGTATGTGTAATATTCTGAGTGGGTTGTTTCAAAGGTGACATGTTACAGACTATAATATATGTAACAAATTATGGCCATATGGTATTAGTTTTATTTAGTTTTTTTTTTTTTTTTTTTTTTTGTATCGTTTATCGTAAGGTACTATACGAGGTGTGTTCAAAAAGTATCGCATATTTTGAGTTTTTTTTTTTTAAATTATTTATTTATTCATGAATATCTATTTTGTTCCCTTTAAAGTAGTCCCCTTCCGATAAAATACACCTATGCCAACATTTTTTCCAATCCTCGAAACATGCCAAATAGTCCCTTTCCGGTATAGCCATCAGCGCCTTCTTCGATTTAGCTTTTATCTCCTCAATCGACTCGAAACGCGTTCCCCGGAGTGGTCTCTTGAGTTTTGGGAATAGCCAGAAGTCACACGGTGCCAAATCAAGCGAATACGGTGGTTGCGGAACGATATTGGTTGAATTTTTGGCAAAAAAGTCACGAAAAATCAGTACAGTTTTTAAAAAAAAATCATCATTTTTGGTACCAACCGAGACTTGCAACGTTTGAGGCCCAAAACATCCTTCAAAATTGTATTAATTGATCCTTTCGATACGCCAATTTCATCAGCAATGTCTCTCATAGTTAATCGACGGTGTGCAAGCACTAATTCTTTTACTTTTTGGATGTGAGCATCGTCCGTTGAGATCGATGGTTGATCAGGGTGCTCTTCGTCTTCAACACGTTCGCAACTTTCTTTCAACAATTTATACCAATCAAATGTTGTTGATTTTGGTAGAGCTCGGTCCCGCGATTCGCGATAATGTTTGAACACACCTCGTAAATTAGTTTTATACAAATGTAGTTATTGTTGTAATAGCTTTTTTCAGTAACTCATTACTTTTTCCCTTACTAACTAGTGAAAAAGTAAGTAGTTTAGTTGTTTCTTAATCAATCAGTTTGTGATTTCAAAAATAGCGTTCCTATTTCATTGTTCCTTATTCTACGAGAACTTACTATTTATAAACACATTATTTTTTCCCTTACGAACTTGTGAAAAAGTAAGTAGTTTAGTTTTTTGGTACTCAATCAGTTTGTGTTTTCGAATGTACCAGACAGTTCCAGAATGATGCTTTATTAAGCAATCTTTATAATATGCACACATATAGTTTAGTTTAATATGTCGTAGGTGTATTGCAGTCGTGCATATCTGTAGCTATTTTTTTTTTTCATAGTTACACGTTTTAGTTGAGTAACTTCTTTTTGTTGCACTAAAAATAGAATTTCTAGACAATAAATTTATTTACGTGCAAAAAAAAAAATTGTTTTTTAAATAATCATAAAATTCTCGAAAAGCTTGGCATAATGAAAGGTTTTTTTTTTTTGTAGCTATTTTAAATTAAAATAATTTATGCACTATTTTTTTTTTTTTTTTTTTGTTTGTTTGTTTGCAGTTTGGGTACTTAATCAATATTTCTAAATTTCTAAAAGCCTGACAAAATTTATTATCGCTGTTTAAACAAAGAAAATTAAAAACCAAGAATTATTAGCTGAAATAAATTAAAAAATTTTTTTGCAAAATTTCTTTAATTAATTTTCAAAAAAAAGTTTAGAAATATGCATAAAATTTTAAGTGGCATCTTTTAAAGAAAAAAAACTTGAAATTAATGAAACAGCTTAAGCCCACACTTTATATATTATGCCAGCTGTTTCAAAAAGCTTAATTGAAGCGCATTAAAAAAATAGCCAAAACAAATCAGTACACATCTGCTTTAAAAAAGAGCTACACAGTAGCTGCCAAAATCAACAGCTCAAAAATAAACATTAACGCCTTCGCTGCTTGAATTGCATTACGCCTGCGCGCATCGTTTTATCGTTTCAAGTTCGACTACAAAAGTTGTTCATGAATTATAGCCAATATAGAAATTAAGCTATAATTTTTTTTTTTGTTTGTTATTTCTGCAGCTGTTGAAATATTTATGCACAAAATTTTTACATTCTAAAAAAAAAAAAAAGTATCTTGTATCTCAGTTGTGCATGCGTGGGTGTTGTTTTTGGTTATGCGCGCGATATCAGATATTAATGAGTGACATTAAAATAAAAATGCTTAAATAATAAATAGAATATTTTACTAAATTTATTTAAATACGTTTTTGGTAGCTTTGTTGTAATCGTTTTGTGTGTTTCGTTTTATTAAGTTGACAGTTGCTTGCGTGACGTGCTCGCTAACACTTCATAGTAATTATAAAGATTAATATTTGTATAAATATTTACTTCTAACGTTTGTTTTGTTTGTTTGCTAAAGAGATTTTGTGTTTTTTATAATTTTTTTTTTTTTAAGTTTGTGTATATAGAAAAGTAGTTAATGTGTGCAAGATAAATAAATCAATAATTTTGAAGATTAATTAATAAAAAATTAAATGTGGAGTTAACTGAGAAAATAATAATACAATTTTTAATATAATAAATAAAATTAAAATAAAATAATAAATACAAAAAAAAAAAAAATAAAATAAAATAGTTGAACTTGTGATCCAAACTAGTGTTGGCAAAAAGAGCGATTTTGTGAGTCGCAGTGTCTATAGCGACTGCGACTTAAAAATCGGAGTGACTGTAATCAGTGCCAAAAGCGCAGCTCGCGAAAAAACTGAACAGGTTCACTGTTGATTTTTCGAAATTAACTAAAATTTTTTTCAGTGAATTGCACGTTTTAACGAATCAAGTGACTGGCAAATGTACAAACGAATTTGTACAGGTTCAGTGTTCAAGCGAGTATGAACGATTCGCGATGAGTGATAAACGTACCAATCACTGATAACTAAACAGTTTCACTGTTTGCGAAGTGCGATACAAAAAATCGCCAATAACTGTACCTGTTCACTGATGTACAAGAAAATCGCAAGTTGCTACTTACAGTTGCAGTGTAAAAAATCACCGAAAGTGTTTTTTGCCAACACAAATCTAAACTCTTAAATAAAAAATAAATAAAAAAAATAGTGTGTTGAAAAAAATTTATTTGAATTTAATGATGAATCAAAAATGGAGCGCTCCATACTCATTAGCAATTTATAATAAAAGACAAACCAAAAAAATGTATCTATTGCCAAACAAAATGCATTTAAAAATTAGCATTTCAACAGTTTCAAGAAAAAGAAAGTAGCTTAAAAACTACAACTACTCATTTGGACTCTTATTAAATGTATACGACTAAGATCTTCTTTAATTTTAACTAGATCTATTAGGTATACGCTTTAATCATGCATTTAATTAAAAACTATAAAAAGCTACGAAATTTCCAACTTATCTGTGCTAAAAACACTTTAAAAATACTTAAACTTTAAGTAGCTTTGGTATTGTACAATTTTCTATTTGTTCTGTATAAACATTAAAGACTGCCAATTTACTTTAGATATAATTTATAAGCTGCAATAAAACGAAAAACACTTAATAGCTTCTACGTATCAATTATAAACAAGAAAGAACGCTGAAGTCAAGTATGCTCGACTTCAAGATACCCTGTACCCAAACTTTCTAAAAGTTAAATTCTATCTTGGTACTATGCCTTATTGTATGGGATTTTCATATAAAATCCTAAAAATGGGGTAAATTTGAATGGGGGCGGGCTATATCTAATTTTTTTTTGTATTGATATTTTTTAAAATTTACTTCCTAAAATAAGAAACCATGACGTTTTTATGCAAAAACCCAAAATGTTGGGGTGAATTTGTATGGGAGGTACTCCTTAAAATGGGGTTAGAGAAGAACGGTTTGTAAGTGCACACTTGACGGCTTATGTGAGTCTTAGTATTATATATGGAAGCTCTACCTGTTATAGTCTCCGAGATAATCGATTTCAATCGGCAGACAGCATGTCGGACGGACAGAAAGACATAGCTAGTTCGACACCCCTTTCAATGCTGATTAAGAATATACAATATATACTTTATAGGGTCTATCTTGCCTCCTTCGCACAAACATAATATACCCTTTTATCCTCTGGGTACAGGGTATAAAAATTTTGACCATAAAAAAAAAATTAAAATAACTAATAAATAAAATAGGGAATTTCCCTTAAATTAAAATTCTGCCATTGTTTTTCAAAAAGAAAATTCATTCAATAAAACTTTGCTCAAAAACAAAACAGAAAATGTTTCATTTCCAAAATATTCCCTTCATAAAAAAGCATATAACTTGGCTTAATTCCAATAAGAATTTCTATATAAATAGTAGTCGCAAAAACATAACTTTGCGTGTTCTACAATAACTACCGGCAAAAAAAAAAAAAAAAATGAACAATGAAGTCATGAATCAAGCGCTCTGAAGAGTTATTCATTAATCAGTTTGCCGCTATATTGTTGTTGTTATTGTTGTTTTGATCATGACGATGTGTACATGAACTTTAATTACAAGCAAACAAGAGAATAGTAGAAAAGAAAATAAAAATAAATAATTATGTACAATATAAATAATTCGCGTACTGCAATAGTTTTAGCAAAACAGTAGGTGTTGTTACTGAGCGCAGCATGAAGAGCGTTTTTTGGGAAGCTAGGAATGGGAATGGCCGGCTAGCGGAACACCCTGATATTTTTATTTTTATTTGTTTCAATTTTCGAGTTATAAACATCCGGCATACCGGCAACTCTATTTTGCTTGATAGTTGGCCAAACCCGAAATTTTCTGTTTCGGTTTGCTTTTGTTAGAAAACCAGGTTTGATTTAAATGTTTTAAAGTGTGCTATATAAGCTTTAAAGTGTTATGTTAATGAACTTTTAAAACAATTTTTGTAAATTAAAAATTTGTTGTGGCACTATAAATTCGAAAGTCAAATACAAGAAAAAAATTAAAAAAAAACAAATTAAACATTTTTTTTTTTATAAATAAAGCTCACAAGAAACGTAATTAAATTAAAAGCAGAGCGTAAACAACGAAACGAATTAAAAACGAAACGTGCAAAAAAAAAAAAAAAAAAGTAAAACAAATTAAAAATAGAACACGTAACGAACGAAATCGCGTGAAACGCGCAACGACAACAACGTCAATCAACGTTAACAAAAAAAAAACGTACAAAACGTTGCGTGAGTGGCATGCGTAAAACGCATTTGTAGGCGGAATAGTTTTTAATAAGAAAAAAACAAAAAACGATAAACGGTTAACTTTTAACCGTTCTATTGTGTGCTGTGCCTAAAATTCTATGCAAATCATAACAACGACGACGCATGAAAAAAAAACAACGAACAACAAAATCGTACTCCAAAAATGCACTCCTCAACAACGTCATCGTTGAAACGTACGCAACAACTTGTACGTTCCAATGCGAGTGGCATCGGAGAACATGGCTCCTCAACAGTTGAAATAGTGCGTGGTCCTGCTATAACCACTAATCTGGATGATCGTAATATTCGCTATCGACATGAAATGAAACATGAGAAAACTATCGAAGCGGTTATAACGGATTATCCGGGTATAACACAACCGCATGAACGTAGTAATTATGAGCGTACGGTTACGTTTAAGGAAGGCAATCTCGGGCGTCGTGATAGCAATGGTGGACGACGTGATAGTAGTCAATCACGTGCACTTGTACCATCAAATGGTACTACCGTCCTCCCCATTGGACATGAGTCGTCGTCGTCGCATGCAACGTATCAGCAAGTGACGCGTAATAAACGTATTTCAACGGAAGTGCTCGGTTCTAGTTTGGAGAGCACAAAAACATCGCAACGTGCACCAAATGGACACCGACGCATAACAACGCATATTGTACGTAAAGTGACAACGTTAAGTCGTGCTGAGGAGAATCAGCAACCGGCAGAAGATTTATTGCCGCCATCAAAGATGCTGCGTAGCACTGTAGAATATAGAGCAGCACCACCGCTGCCGGCAATTGAATCAAGTACAGCAACGACGAAGCGCACCAAGGTAAATGCGAAAAAGTAAAGGTATCATCGCTAATTATAATTAAAGCGATACGTAGACAGACGGACAGACACACAGTCACAGACAGAGTGACAGTGATCAATGTGCCATTGTGATTTTGAATTTGAGTTAGTTTTTTTATAGCTGCGGGTGTGAAAAAAAATGAAAGTCTTGAGAATGCGAGCTTTGTTTGCGCTATTTGAAATATATTTTTTTTATTTATTTAATTGAAAAAATCAAAAAATTTTGTACAATCATTAATTTTAATTTTTAATCGTAGATCTCCGATATTGTTGTTGGCAAAGAGGACAACGTATCCGCACGAGAGGCACTCTTGCGCTGGGCTCGTCGCTCTACTGCTCGGTATCCTGGAGTACGCGTTAACGATTTTACATCATCGTGGCGTGATGGTCTCGCCTTTTCGGCGCTTGTGCATCGTAACCGACCTGACTTGCTTGACTGGCGAAAGGCAAGGAATGATCGGCCGCGTGAGCGTTTGGAAAATGCATTCCATATTGTGGAGAAAGAATATGGTGTTACGCGTCTATTGGATCCGGAAGGTATGTAATTATGCTTTTATTAACTTTTTATTTTATATTAAATTATTTTTTCAAAATTTTTTTTGTAGATGTCGATACGAACGAACCGGATGAGAAATCGCTCATTACGTACATTTCCTCACTATACGATGTATTCCCCGAGCCACCCTCAATACATCCACTCTTCGACATGGAGTCACAACGTCGCGTACACGAATATCGCGATCTTGCACAACAATTCATCTATTGGTGTCGCGAAAAGACCGCCTATCTGCAGGAGCGTTCTTTTCCGCCCACACTCATCGAGATGAAACGTTTGCTCAGTGATTTGCAACATTTCCGCAGCGAAGAGGTTACCGCACGCAAGCGTGAAAAGTCAAAATTGATACAAATCTATAAAGAATTGGAGCGTTATTTCGAGACAGTCGGTGAGGTCGATGTTGAGGCAGAATTGCGTCCGGATGCTATTGAAAAGGCCTGGTATCGCATGAATACTGCATTGCAAGATCGTGAAATGATATTGCAACAAGAGATAGAACGTCTCGAACGTTTACAGCGTCTCGCTGATAAGGTGCAACGTGAAATTAAACATGTCGATCATAAATTAAGCGATCTGGAGACACGCATTAGCGAAGAAGCACGTCGCATTGAACGTTTGCATCCGGTTGATGCTAAGAATATAGTCGAATCATTAGAAACCGAAATACGGCATTTGGAGGAACCGATTGAGGATATGAATCAAGATTGTCATGTGCTCAACGAGGAGACGCTATCCACATGTCAGTGAATTGCACAAGAAGGTAAATAAATTACATCAACGTTGGGCTCAATTGCGCACCAATTTCCATACAAATCTGGTACAAAAACTTTCCGGTCTGAAATATCCCGTCCATGAGACAACAGTAACGCGTCAAACGCGTCATGTTGTCGAATCACGTCAAATTGAAACAAATCCACACTTCCGTGATCTACAAGAACACATTGAATGGTGTCAGAATAAATTGGTAAGTGCATTTTATAAAAATTTTTTATCGCTTTTTTTTTTTTTTTGACTAAATTCTCATTTTTATAGAAACAATTGCTTGCCGCCGATTATGGCTCCGATTTGCCTTCGGTTAAGGAGGAACTAGATCGCCAACAACATGAACACAAGATCATTGATCAATTCCATACAAAAATACTCAACGATGAACGTCAACAGACTAAATTCACTGGCGATGAGCTTAATCTGTATCAGCAGCGTTTGAATCAATTGCAAAAGGTCTACGCCGAGCTGCTTAGCACCTCGACGAAGCGTCTTTCCGATTTAGATTCGCTGCAGCACTTCCTTAGCACAAGCCTCCGCAGAGTTGCAGTGGCTCAATGAAAAGGAACAGATTGAAATTACGCGCGACTGGGCGGACAAAAATCTCGATTTGCCTTCGGTGCACAGATACTATGAGGTAAGTGTTTTGTAATATGTTAGCTGCTGCTGGCTAATAGTAGAGTATGTAGTTGAAAAAAAATGCTTGTTATGTGTCTCGTTAATTGAATGTTGCTGTTGTGCTTTATCTTATTTCTTGCAAGCGTGCATTTGGTAATGGAGACGAGGTAAGATTGTATTGAGAAAGAAAATTTTTTAAAAGAGAAAGCGATTGGCGCATAAACTTCAGACCAAGTGCACTACTATATTGTATTGGTTTTGTATTTTTATAATCTATACAAACTAATATGTGTATATTCTCTTCCAACAGAATCTCATGTCCGAACTGGAGAAACGCGAAATGCACTTTGCTACAATTTTAGATCGTGGTGAAGCATTACTGAATCAACATCATCCCGCATCCAAGTGCATTGAGGCGCATTTGACTGCTTTGCAACAGCAATGGGCATGGCTGCTACAGCTTACGCTCTGCCTGGAGGTGCATTTGAAACATGCCACAGAATATCATCAATTCTTTGCCGAAATTAAAGATGCCGAACAATGGTTAGGCAAACGCGATGAAATACTCAATAGCAAATATTCGCAATCAGATTTTGGTTTGGATCAAGGTGAAGCGCTACTACGTGGCATGCAAGATTTGCGTGAAGAGTTAAATGCTTTCGGTGAAACTGTTGCCAATCTACAACATCGTGCACAGACTATAGTGCCACTGAATAAGCGGCGTCAACCAGTGAATCGACAATGTCCAGTACAGGCAATTTGTGCATACAAACAGCAAGGACAGGTACAGATTGAAAAGGGTGAAACATGCACATTGCTGGATAATTCCGGACGCGTTAAATGGCGCGTACGCACGCCAAAGGGTCAGGAAGGCTCAATACCTGGTGCATGTCTATTAATGCCACCACCCGATCAGGAGGCTATCGATGCTGCCGAGCGGCTAAAACGTCTCTTCGATCGTTCTGTTGCCTTATGGCAAAAGAAACATTTACGTTTACGCCAAAATATGATTTTTGCAACAATACGCGTTGTCAAGGGTTGGGATTTCGATCAGTTCTTGGCTATGGGTCCCGAACAGCGTACTGCAATAAGGCGTGCATTAAATGATGATGCAGATAAGCTGCTCAGCGAAGGTGATCCCAATGATCCGCAATTGAGAAGATTGCGTCGTGAAATGGACGAGGTTAATCGTTTGTTTGATGAATTCGAGAAACGCGCCAGAGCTGAAGGTAAGTGTGGGCGTACATAATGGCAGACGAAAAAATTAAATTTAAAAATAATTTAAGTCAGTTGCGTTTTAATTGAAATGCGCAGGCCTAACGCCAGCTGTCAACCGAGTGTCGGAAACATGTTTAAGGCCAATTAATTGGCTTAATTGAATTTAATAATTTACTTTAGAGCGCAGCTGTTACGTATAACGCTTTGTAGTATTTTTGACAAAAGTAAGAATTTAGTAATTCAGTTGTTATCGTAGCAGTAACGCGGTATACTAAAAACAGAAAAAATGAAACATCTCTTTACAAGTCGTAAAACGCGCGGTAAAATTTAATATTTTAATAAATATGCAAAGAAATACATACTAAAACTATTTTTTTTCCATTTTACAGAGGAAAGTAAACAAGCCAGTCGCATCTTCACCGAAGAATGCATTGCTATCAAAGGTAAACTTGAGGATATGGCACGTGAATTGGATCAAATTATACTTGCACCACTGCCACGTGATATTGACTCGTTGGAGCATGTACACGAAATACATGCCGACTATGAACGTAGATTGGCACAATTGGAACCCGAATTGGAACATCTGCAAGAAACATTCCGTACCATAGCACTTAAGACGCCAGTGCTTAAAAAATCGCTCGATAATCTGATGACATTGTGGAAAGAATTGAATACACAAAGCGGTCTGCATAAGGATCGTCTTAAATTGCTCGAAACATCTCTGGCGGGACTGGAAGATAATGAGCATGTTATATCCGAATTAGAAAATGAACTTGCCAAACATCAAGATTTACCCTCAACGCCGGAAGGTTTGCAAGCGGTTTATAAACAATTGACGCACATGCAAGATATTATAACGCAACAACAGCCACAAATGGATAAAATGAATGATGCAGCTGATCAGCTGGGTCGTATGGGTGTACCAACAAAGGTGCTCGGTGATCTTAAACGTTTGCATTCGAATGTAGAACGTTTAAATACGCGCTGGAGCGCTGTATGTAATCAGCTGGGCGAACGGTAAGTCATATTTTGTTTCAAACCAGGTGTCTAGACGCGGTACACAACCTGTGCTCATATGTTGCGCTTCATTAGCGACCATTATTAAAAACACTATATCATCATCATAATTCGAGACTACCTGTCGTCTAATGTGTACGTTATCGATTTTTATTTTTTAGTATGCGCTCATGCGAAACAGCAATTGGCCTAATGAAGAATCTCCAATCAAGCGTGCAAGTCGAGGAATCATGGGTGGATGGCACTACAGAACGTTTATCAGCCATGCCTACAGCGACTTCAGCTTATGAATTAGATGTGAGTAGTGCACATGTTAAACGAAAAATAGAAAAACTTATTTGCCCTTAGTTTTTTTTTATGATTTTTTTTTTTATATTAAACACATTTTCCCTTTAGAAGATTTAGAAAAAAAAAATTGGAATATTTTTAAATTCAGAAGTTTTGTATGATTAAATTTGAAATTCGGGAAAAAAAGAAATGCTTGATATAAGCAGTACCCGCTGCAAAAAAAAAGCTATTCCCAGCAGCTACCATAAAAATTTCTGAGAGTATTAAAACAGTAGAGGCCAAGCTATGCCTATATGTCCGTCCGAGACTATTGAAAAGCGTCCTAAAACGTAGCATTACCAGATTTAAAACTAAAAAAAAAATTTTCATATCATAAAACTAAACAAAAATAATAATAAAAAAATCGGACTCTGTGGGGTTTGAACTTGGGCTACAAGGACATCAACCAACTGTCTAACCCTCAGGTTAAGAGTTGTCTAGTAAACTTTGCAGCACAATTTCAAGAAAAGAAAGCGAATACATTGTATTTAAATTCAATTAAAAGTACTCTGGGTACTTTATTATATCGTGTTATTTCTTGAATTTATTTAATCATACAATAACTTCATAAAGGTTTAATTAGGCACCATAGTTAATATTGGTATAAACTTATAAAATCCAAAATTTTTATAGTATGTATCAAAATTAAAATTACACAGAAATTATTTAGAATTGTATAAAATATTTCCAAAATTAAAACAGGTTTTAGTATAAATTTGGACCCAAACAGAAAAAAAAAAATAAAACACAAAGTATATATAACTACAAAAAAACTCTATCCAAAAATATATAATTAGTTGTTCCCTTTTGTCCCAAGTAATTGCGTACCCAATAAAAAAAAAAAAGTAAAGTAGTTAGAAGAAAAAAAATACCAAATTGTTGAGTTCAAAATCCTGGTGTCGGACAACAACATTTAAACGTAAAGTAGTCCATTTTTTTTATACTTGTATATCGTATAATTTATTTATTGATTTTTATGTGTATATTTTTTACTCATGCCTTTACAAGTGTCTTCGTTTTATGTAAATTTATTGAAAATTAAATTCATTTGTCCCCTACAAAGTATTACCTTAAAAAAAATATATAATATAACGTATTTTATATAGTACGGTGGCAGTTAGTGGATGAGAAATATACCGGAAATATCTACTACACCCACACACATATACATATCTATATTATATATATACATAAAAGCGTACAGTATTGTTCAAAAGTGAACATACACCCACATATATATTGAATTTATTTTTATTGTATGTAGAATATTATTATTTTGTGTTGTAGTATTTTGTTTTTATTTTTTAGTTTATAAGTTGCACTGTTTTCTAGTCTAAAAAGAAAAAAAAAATTTTTCAAAACGTAGTCAAAACTAATTGTATATGTATTTTTGTCTAATTTTTGTATTTTCACACATCACAAAAAAACAATTTTACACACAAAAAAAAACAAAAAAAAAAACCAATTTTTTTTAAACAAAATTAAATCATAATTTGTAAAAAAAAAAAACACATCAATTAAAAATTATGAACAAAAAAGAAATTACTTGGCGCTGCAATCGAACGAAAACCAAAAATCGAAAATGTCAACGTGGCTGGAGGACGTCTTATACGCGAAGCTAAGGTAAAACTTTATTTTTGAATGCAGTCATATTTTTTTTGAGTGTATGTAAATTGAGCTTTTTTTTTTTTTGAAAAAGATTTTTTAAAATTAAACAATTTTCTAATAGTAAACATGCTTTTTAAGTCGCACTGTATTAGTGTTGCCAGGTATAAGTATTATTAAAGAAGCACTGTCAGCTGTTCTAAAAATGTTAAATTTGAAAATAATTTATTTAAAAGAAAAATAATAACTCAATTTACATAGCGCAACTGTTTACAATGAACTCAACAACATCAAAATTTATATTTAATGCTTTTTAAAAAAAAAATATATTAAAAAAAAAAATGAGAGGATTAAAATTATTTTAAAGAAAATATAAGAATACTAAATGCTAGTAATTTGGGTAAAAGGTGCGTCAATAACAGAACTGCCAACCTAAAAATATATTTTAAAAAAAATCGAACTGACCAACAACAAAGTACAAAGAAAATAAATTAGTTTAGAAAAAAAATTTAAAAACTCAAAAATTTAATTAAAAAGCACTAAATATGGTAAACGTATTAAAAAATACCAAAGAAAATCTAAAATTGAACAAATTTAATTTTGTTTAACCACAAATAAAACAATTACTAACATTTAACTCAAAATTAACCAACCAATCAAACCAAACAAACAACAACAACAAAAAAATTTCGAAACAAACGAAAATATGCCGACCGTTCGTTGCTGCTACGTGGGATGTTAGATTTATGATAGTAAATGCCTGCGTTTCGTCGACTGGTTACTTGAGATACGTCCATCATTTTCACCGCCGCGTCGTGATCTACGTCCGGCCGATAGTGATCCGGGTGCAACACAGTATTACAGCCAACGTTTAGACAATCTTAATACGAAATATGACAGATTGCTGGAACAACTGTCACAGAGGCTTAAAACCGCAATCGAAGTGAACGGTAGTGATGGACTGGTAAGTTTTTTTTTTTTTTCTTCCAAATTAATCTCTTTATACGAAAAGTGATTTTCTATTGATTAATTTCTTTATTAATGTGACAAAGCGTATTATGATATGTTAATGAAATCGCCATTGTTCAGTTTGATTTTTTTTTTTGATAAATGTCTTTGTTGAGCTGTTTAATTTGCATATGAAAACAAAGCAAAAGAATTCGCTGCACAAAAACAAACGATTTAAGATATTCGTTTGTGGTTTTTTTTCTTTTTTTTTGTTTGTAAAAAAAATTTTTTCAAATCGTTCTTGATATAAGTTAAATTCGTTCTTGATATAAATACAATTCGTTCTTGATATAAGTTAAATTCGTTCTTGATATAAAAAACAGTTCGATCTTGATATAAGTTAAATTCGTTCTTGATATAAATACAATTCGTTCTTGATATAAATACAACTCGTTCTTGATATAAGTTAAATTCGTTCTTGATATAAATAGAATTCGAATTTTCTGATATAAGTTAAATTCGTTCTTGATATAAATACAATTCGTTCTTGATATAAGTTAAATTCGTTCTTTATATAAATACAATTCGTTCTTGATATAAGTTAAATTCGTTCTTGATATAAGAAAAATTAATCTTTTAATATAAGAACAATTCGTTCTCAATATAATTTCGATTCGTTTTTGATATAAGTAAAATTCGTTCTTAATATAAGTACAAATCGTTCTTCATATAAAGTACAATTCGTGCTTGATATAAATACAATTCGTTCTTGATACAAATACAGTTCGTTCTTGATATAAAATTCTCTTAATATAAGAACAATTCGTTCTCAATATAAGTTATCGATCTGACGATTTTTGAATAAAGACAAGTACTCAATATAATTCGTTCGTTAGTGATATGTACAAAACGTTCTTCATATAAGTACAAATCATTTTTGATATAAGCACAAATTGTGCTCAACTTGAGATAAATTTGTGCTTACAATTAGCACACGTTCTTAAAAACATAAAAGCTAATTTTATGTAGTAATGTTCTGACCTCTCTCGTTACCCTTAATTTTATTTTTTTAATTTCAAGTTCAAATTTTTTTTTCACTTTCGTTTTCATTGAATATAAAATATTTCTATCTAAAAAAAGCTGAGCTCATATTTAAATATTTCTTTTTGCTGCTTCATGCAAATTATCCAGTATCTATTACGTTTAGATTGAATTAACCTTGAAAAATCGTGTACAAAGTGATCAAGTTATGACATCAGTACATCAATCGAGCAGCAGCAGACAGGAAAAAACATACAGCACAACAATATATTAAACATTCAACTGGTGTACATCATTTGATTGTCGTTAGATTAATAAATCACAACTTGATTAATTTATAATTTATGATTTATTTTCTGAAAAATAGTTTAAATATTGTTAAATAGTTAATTGTTTATGTTATTCGTGACTTCTATTTAGCAATCGATTCGATAGTTTCTGTTTTTTTTTTTTTTTTTTTTTTTTGAGCTACATAATTTATAGCTTTAATTTTATATTTAAAAAGTGTAGTGTGGGTGTTGAAGGCTTTGTTTTTTTTTTTTTTTTTTTTTTTTTTTTGACAATATATGTTGTCATGGCTTTAATTATTTTGTTGAACAAAAAAAAAAAAGTTGAGCAAAATAAATAAATGCGCTACGTGCCGCTAATTGATATCAGTTATAAAATGTGATATCATTTATAGAAAAAAAAAAAAAATTAGAGTTTACTTTACTGCATTTAAACCTATTTTTCAAAAAAAAACAATATTGTTTATTTTTTTTAAATTTTTATAAAGGTCGTTAAATGAGATCAGCTTTTATAGCTTAACTTAAACTTGACAACTTGATTTATATTGTAGTTAGACTGGATATAAATTTGTCATGGAAGCATTAAAATATATAATTAAATTAAAATTATATTTAAATTGTTTTAAGACGTTTTTGTACTCACTTTAAAATCTTTTTAAATCAAAAACTTCTATTAGGTTCCAAAACATATGTTTTTATGTTAACATTACGTTCCACACGTATGTTTTAAAGTAAATGTTTAATGTTTAAATTCTTATTTTATGAAGCATTTTGAGAATAAGAATTTAAAAAGATGAAACAATCTTAAAATTATGTGTGGAACGTAATGTTAACATGAAGAAAACATATGTTTTGGAGCCTAATGTTAACATAACAGCGCTGTTAATTTTGCTACCGCTTCTTTTAAATAGTTTTAAAAAGTTTAGCATCCTTCTACATGCTTCAACTCTGCTTTTACTTCAATTTATTCATTGATTTTAATATTCCAGTATTCCACTTTAAAAAATATCATAACACAAGTTCCACACGCATCACTGTCACAGTACAGTGATTAATTGTTGCTATTAAATTTAATTAACCAATTTAAAAATAGTTTTTTAAAAAAACTTCAAATTGACTTCATTGATATACTTCAATATCAAAATAAATAAAATTGCATTACGTCAGCTGCAAGCATATTTTATTTTCGGAAAATAAATCATAAATCATGTTTGCAAAAAAAAAAAAAAAAAATAAAGAAGAAAAAATTGTCACACCATAAAATTGTATGACTTCACCCGCATTAATTGTGTTTAATGTGTTTTTTATAAGATTTGTTTTTTTTTTTTTTTTTTTTTTTTTGCAGGCGCTTAAAAAATAAATACGCATTTTTTCAATACATCTAACTATTTATTTGTCTGTCTGTCTGTCCGTCTGTTCGCCTGTCTGCTTTTATTTATTTATTTTATCAAATTTGTAGGAAATCTATTGTATGCTGCGTTGTTTGTTTGTGGCGTCAACTTGCTATAATTATTTCATCTGTCAACTCAAGCCTTTTTTGTTATTGTCGCTTTTTGACCGTTTTTGGCAACTGGTTTTTAATTTTTTTTTCTTTCTTCTTAATATTATTAATGTTGAACAACAATGTTTAGCTTTTGACTTCATCAAGAAAAAGAGCAAAATCAAAATAAATAAATTCAATTAAAAATTCGACAAAGCAGTAATTTTGTAGAAAAAAAAAAAGGTTTTTTTTTTTTTTTAAACTGGTTTCTGTTCGTAAGCATTGAAATCATTTTTTTGTAATTTTATTATTTAATTGTATAAAATATTTTCGTTGTTAATTAGCATAATTGATGAATGTAGAAAGGAAATATTAAAGATGAATTTGCATACACATTAAAAAAAAAAAAAAAGAAGAATTTTGTAGAAATTTAAGACTAAAAAAAATTGCATTGATATATTAATGACGTAGATTTTTTTTGTTTAAGACTGGCTTTGTTCAAAAAGTATCAATTTATTGAAAAATTTTATTTTCGAATCAATTTAATCAAATATCGATATATTGAAAAATTTCGATATCAAAACAAAGTTTCGATTTATTGCTAACATTGCAAATCAAAACAAAGTATCGATTTATTGCTAACATTGCAAATCAAAACAAAGTATCGATTTATTGCTAACACAAATTAAAACAAAGTATCGATTTATTGCTAACATTGCAAATCAAAACAAAGTATCGATTTATTGCTAACATTGCAAATCAAAACAAAGTATCGATTTATTGCTAACATTGCAAACAAAACAAAGTATCGATTTATTGGTAACATCGCAAATTCAAACAAAGTATCGATTTATTGCTAACATTGCAAATCAAAGCAAAGTATCGATTTATTGCTAACATTGCAAATCAAAACAAAGTAATTTATTGCTAACATTCAAAAAAAAAGTATCGATTTATTGCTAACATTGCAAATCAAAACAAAGTATCGATTTATTGCAAATCCAAATAATTTATCGATTTATTAAAAAAAGCTACGTATTGATTTGCTGAAAAAAATATCAAAATTAAAAAAAAATAGTATCGATATATAGAATTATCAGTATCGATACTACTCAAAAAATTTAACAGATTTAGCACAGTGGCGCTTGGGTATGCTGCATAAACAAAAAATAAATTTCCTAGAATATTAATTCTTTGGTATAAAAAACTCTAAAAATTTCTTCTTACATTTTCATTGTTTTTTTTTTTTTATAAACCTGAAAGGTTGGTTTTTAAAAAAAAATATGAACTGAATAATGAAATGAAAAAATATAGATCTAATTTTATCTATTTTTTTTTTTTTAATTCGAGATTTCTAAAAAAAAATAAAAATAGAAAAAAAATAATTTGCATATCAACTTTAAATATGCGCCCGCGCTCTACTATTTTGATTTATTTTTTTTTCTCGAATATCTCAACTTCTAAGGCAAGTTAGCGCTTCAACGATTGCTACCTTCAGTACGAGTGCTATAAGGCGTGACATCATTACTACTGCTACTGTTGTTGTTTATAAGACAAAACAAGGTCTAATGTGAATGTACGCCTGCGTTCCTAGCCTGAAGTTCTTGAAGTCATCTTAGCATGTTATGCATAAAAGATTATATTACGCAGAGCAAATAGAAAAAAAACCAGTTTCACTTTTTTATTTTAAATAAAATTTTAGTAAAGAATTTGGGAAAAAAAAAACAAAAAATTAAAAAAATTTGAAACCTAAAAAACTATTCAAAAATAAAAAAAAAAAAAAATGTTGCCTTGGACTTCCGCGTGTTGCTTTTGTTTTTTTTTTTTTTTTTTTTTGCCTTAAAACAATACAAATTTGTTTATGAACAGCTGAGAGCGACGTAATAGAGAGCGAGAGAAGAATAAACTATAAATTTTTTTTTTTTTTGTTGTTCTTTTTTGTAAATTAGAGCGCCAGCAGCCGGCATTTTTGTAAACATCAAACTTCAAGAGATAAAAAAATATGCCGCAAAAAGTAGCACAAAAAAAAATGAAAGCTTAACATTTCATAAAAAAAAGCTCGCTCACTCTCTCTTGAGAGAATATTGCGCATATGTCGCATATTGCTCATACGCTCAGTTTGTCATAGACGAAAATTTAGTCTTATTAGCAACGCGATTGTGTAACGACGTGCTTGACTTTGCTTTGCTGCTGCTCTGCTGCTACTGTTTGTGTTTGCGAAAAGAACAAAAATAAAGAAAAAAAAAAAAGAGAAAAATTAAAGAGAAAATTTACTACATATATAATTTTGTTAAATCTAAAACGTAAAGAATTTAATTATATGAAGTGCGCTTTTAATTAAGTAATAAATTTAATTAAAAAAGAAATTTAAGAAAATAGAAATGTGAAACCAACAAAAAAAAAAACATAAAAATTTAAATAATTTATGCCAAATAAATTTAGTGCGCGTAGTTTACTGTTTTTTTCGAAAGCTAAAAAAATCAAACAAAATGAAATGAAAACGTGTCACTCATACGCCGCGTTGTACTTTGAGTATTTGTTTTTTTTTTTATTTTATTCAAAACGGAAATTTATAGCGGAGAATAACAGCATTGACGAAATTATTAATGATGTCATTTAGTTATTTAACTAAAAATTTCAATAATTTCTATACAAAAAAAAAAAAAAACGCTTATCAAGGCGTCGTGAAATGCTATTTTTTTTTTTTCGTTGCAGTGTATTTTGTTGTTTGTGTTAATTATTATTATTATTAATGTTTTGTATAATGCACAAAAAAAAGAATACTTAATCATAAAAATTCACAAGTCTTTTGCAATCTTAAAATGAAGTCAGCTTTAAATATTTCAAGAATAAAAACAAAATTTTTGTTCAATATGTTAGCTGTGAAGCAACAACAATAACAACAACAAAAAAATTGAAGTGTGAAACTATAAAAAAAAATAAATACAAGAAGGCGAAATGTCTATTTTTTAAATAACAAGGTTTTAATACACTTCAAAGCTAAAATAATTATTTGCAGGTTGAGACAGGTTTTGTATTTTTAAGCAAAAATTTAGACTCGCAAAATCTTAAAACTTGAGTTGTAAAAATTAAAACTTTACTTATAAATTTAATATTACTTCAAAAGTAATGTTAACTATGATACAAAAAATTTAACTGCAGGTTGAGACAATTAGAACGTCAAATTTCTATTTTATGCTTTATTTATTCCGTTCGAAGTTACAATTATTTCAATTATTCAATATTAACTACGATTAATTGAAATTTTAATTGTTGGAAATTGTTAATTATTCGAAATTGTTTATTTTCGAATGTTGCTCCAATAATTCCAATTTATTATTGGAAATTGTCTCATTTTCGAGTGTTGCTCAATTTCCATAAGTCTCAACCTTTCAATTTTTAATAAAAAAAAAAAATATAATATTTTTATATATTTCAAGCAAATATTTCTTCAGTTCTAGTTTATATTTAATAAAATCGTTTTTTTTTTTTTTTAATTTTTCAAAGAGTCTCTCTAACTCAACCTGCAAAAGTGGAATTCATGCACAAACAGACTACTAGCATATACGACATTTTCTTTGGCGTATTACAAACTTTATGTTAAAACTAATATACTCTACACTGGTTGTAAGGTGTAGAAATTTATTAAAATAGCCTTGAATAGCTTGCGCTCTTAATGTAACAAAGAAGCTAAGCTAATTGACTATATAAATATTTCTTTAAACACAAAAACAAAAAAAAAAACATTTTAGCAAACTTTAAACTGAAAAAAAAAAAATAAAATAAATACTTAAATAAATACATAAATAAATTAAATTAATTAAAATTTCTTGCGTACAAAATGATTCAAGTGCTCAAAAAAATGTTGAAAAAAATTAAAAATTAAAATTAATTAAAAAAGTTGATGTCAGCTAATGGGTAGCGTTTGTAATTTTTTATTATTGTTTTTTACTTTCATTATTTTTACGACTTTTCTATAGTCGCTTTACACCTATTCTAAAAAAGGTGAACGCCTTAAAAAATTAAATAAAATAAAAATAGAACAACTAAAAAAGAAACCTACTGACCTAAACGTATAAAAAAATGTGTCGTTTACTTTAGGACTAAACAAACTAATAAAAAAATAACGAATACAAACATACTGCGACATACTGTAGAATAGTTTTAAAGAGAAGTCAAAATTGAATAGAAAAAAAGAAATCAGTTGTCGTCATAATCTAATCTAACCTCGAAAACCAATTAATCAAGATAAGGTTATAGCTAGCCAACGTCTAATTGAGTTGCAAACAACTAAAAATAGTAGAAATGTTTTTGACAAACTAAGCACACACACATACACACACACCTTTAAAAGAACAAAATTTAAGAACGCCGGCGTTTTTAATAAACTTAACAGAATTTACTTTGATTTTTTTAAATAATTTATCTATAAATTTTTTTTTTCATTCTGTTGTTATTTTGAAGGCATTTAAATTGTTCTTAAATTTGTTTATTAGATTAATAAATTTTTTTTTTTTTTTATTGACTTGATAAAAATAATTAGATTTAGACCTGAAAGAGTTTTTGCTAAATTTTGAGATGTGCCTTCAAATTATATATGATACTGATTACAAAGTGTTTGATATTGGCACAAAGTATTAATTTAAACATAAATATTAGTATCGAAATGAAGTTTTGATTTATTTAAAAAAGTATCACTTTGTACAAAAATATAAGTATCAAAACGAAGTATCGATTTATTCAAAAAAGTATTCAATACTTTGAAAAATGCCAAAAAAAAATCAAAATGAAGTATCGATTTATTTAAAAAAGTATTCGATAGTTTGAAAAATACAAAAAAATCAAAATGAAATTATTTAAAAAAAGTATTCGATACTTTGAAAAATCAAAAAAATCAAAATGAAGTATCGATTTATTTAAAAAAGTATTCAATACTTTGAAAAATACAAAAAAAAATCAAAACGAAGTATCGATTTATTTAAAAGAATTCGATAATTTGAAAAATACCAAAAAAATCAAAATGAAATATCGATTTATTTAAAAAGTATTCAATACTTTGAAAAATACCAAAAAATAATCAAAATGAAGTATCGATTTATTTAAAAAAGTATTCGATACTTTGAAAAATACCAAAAAAAAATGTAAACGAAGTATCGATTTATTTCAAGAAGTATTCGATACTTTGAAAAATGCCAAAGCGAAAAGTCGATTTATGAAAAAAATTATTGATATTGATTAATAACGAAATATCGATTTATTTAAAAATCTCAATATTAAAACTGATTTATTGAAACTGTCAATATTCGAACAAAGTATCGAAATATTAAAAAAATTTAATTATTGATAAATGCCAAAATTAGGATGAAGTATCGATTAATTGAAAGAAATTGAACATCAAAACAAAGTAGATATTTATTGATAAAAGAGCTCAAGTCGGAAAGTATCAATTGAAAAATCTTTATATCGAATCGAAGTATCGATTTATTGTAAATAATGCAATATTAAAACAAAGTATCGATATATTGTTAAACTCTCAAATCAAAGCACAGAATCGATTTATTAAAAACTCTGCATAAAGAAAAAATAAATTTCGTACAAAAAAAATTTTTTTTATGCCAACTTTTAGTGCAGTTTTGAATTATTTTATTAAATCCTCAAATCCTTTTTAAGGTTATAAAAAAATGAATATCACAGATCACATTGCATGTTCTGCTATTTTTGCTTTATTTTTCTTGTAGGTACCAATTATATAGTTTTTTTCACGTTATTTTGTGCTTTTGCGGTATTTTCTTTCATGCTTTTTTCATTTGTGTATTTTTTTTTTTTTTTAATATTTTTTATTGCTTGTTATATTTGTTTCTACTTCTATATCGATTAAACGCTTTTGCATGTTCTTTAGCATTGTCGTGTGTTTTTTTTTTTTCTTCATGTAATAAATTAAAATTTATCGAGCATACTCAAGCAAGCGCGGCAATATATAGAATCTAGACAGAAGCAAAAGCAGACGAGACATAAATTTTTTTTTTTTTTTGTGTGACTTTGCCTATTTTTGTGCCAAGGCAAGGCGAGGTCCATGTTGTTGTGTAGCCGGCTAAATGCACTCGCGTGCGCTCTTCTTTTTTTCCCTAATGGGCGCTTTCACTCTTAAAATTTTTTTTTTTTTTGTTTCTTACTTTTCTATTTATTTGTCTCTCTTGCTTTTTGATGCTTTCATTCGTTGCACTATAGTATAGTTTTTCTTTTTTTGTGTCTCCTTTAAAGAAAATTAAGTTAAATGTTGCAGCACAGCATACGCTGCGTATTAGTCATTTTTTTTAAATGCTTTATTTTTTTTACAGCTGCGCAAACTTTTCTTATTTTATGAATGAAATATCCGACACAATATGTTGCCGAAAAGAAAAAAACAATAATTTTTAATTTTATTATTATTATTTAACTTCATTTTCATGTTTTGTTTTTTATGTCCTTCAAATCAGTTAGCACAACAGATTAAATTGTTTTATTTAAAAAAAAAAAATATTTAAAATATGATGACATCATTATTTTTTTTTTTAATTATTTTTTTTTTTTTGTGACGCATAAAAAAATGCTTATTTTTTTTCTTTCGCTTTTTGTGTTACTATTTGACTTAATTATTATTTATTTATTTTAAGTAAATTTTTCTGTTTGTCTCTTGTTATTTTTTTTTTATACAATGCGACCTTTGTTGAGAAACAACAAAACTATTTGAATTTCAAAACAATTTGCGTTTGGTTTTTTTACTTCAACGTATTTGCTTAAGAAAAAAAAAAAAAATGCGCTAAAAATACTTTGTTTTTTTTTTTTTTTATATATAAAAATTTCAAACAAATCCGAAGCTGCTGCTGCTCTGAAGTCGCTATACTTGAGAGATGTAACGATAGCGTTTATTATTGACTATTAATAGCTTCAAAAAAAAAAATAAAATTATCTCAATTACTTTTTTTTTTATTTGCTTTAATGTTCAATTAAAAAGTTTGCAATTGTTTTTGGTTTGTTTCTTTGCATGCAAATTTTTCATTAAGTTGAAGATGCAAGCAAAATGATAAACTCGAAAATTGAATTAAAATGTGTGCTTGCCTGTCTATGAAAGCATTGGCTTTGTTTGAACTTGAGGCATATGTTCTTCATTTTTATTTATAAAGCGCAGACAAAAGCAATTTACTTTTCAAGATAACAAAAAAATTGTCTTGTAAATTATTATTTGAAGTAAAGTTTAACATTTTCTGTGAAATTTTAAGACGCTATGGCAATATGTTATGCCCTTTCGATGAGTGAGTTGTATAAGTAAAATTATTATTGACGTTGTAAAAAAAAAAAATATTTATAACAGCTGTCGTCTGTTCTTTATGTTTGCAAAATTAATTGAATTGATGTGTCACATTGATTGAAGTGTTTGCATAAGGGAAAATATTTAGTTACGGAAATGGAAAAGAAGAAAATTTTTCAATCACAATCTGTGAAGTGTCTGAATTAGAACTATTTTTTGCTATTTTAATGTCACTTTCATTTTACAATTTATTTAATTTTATTTTCAAATTCTTTTTAAATACTAAATTTTTCTTTGTATATCGATATTCTTTATAAGATATCGATATTTTTGCAAAATATCGATATTTTTGCAAGGTATCGATATTTTTATGAAGTATCACTATTTTTGTAAGATATCGATGTTTTTATAAGGCCACGATAAGTTCTTAAAGTATCTATATCCTCTTGAAGTATCGATATTTTCGTAAGGTATCGATATTTTGATTATTTTATAAGGTAGCTCCGTAAAGTTTCGATATTTTGATTATTTTATAATTTCACAATATCTTCTTAAAGTATCGATATCTTCGAAGTATCGACATCTTCTTAAAGTACGATATTTTGATTATTTTATAATATCTTCGTAAGTATCGACATCTTCTTAAAGTATCGATATTTTGATTATTTTATAATATCTTCGTAAGTATCGATATATTCTTAAAGTATCGATATTTTGATTATTTTATAAGGTAGCTCCGTAAAGAATTACGATGTTTTGATTATTTTATAATGTAACAATATCTTCTTAAAGTATCGATATCTTCGTAAGTATCGACATCTCTTAAAGTATCGATATTTTGATTATTTTATAATGTCACAATATCTTCTTAAAGTATCATATCCTCTTAAAGTATCTATATCCTCTTAAAGTATCGATATTTAGATTATTTCATAAGGTAGCTCCGTAAAGTTTCGATATTTTGATTATTTTATAATGTCAAATATCTTCTTAAAGTATCATATCCTCTTAAAGCGATATTTAGATTATTTCATAAAGGTAGCTCCGTAAAGTTTCGATATTTTGATTATTTTATATTGTCACAATATCTTCTTAAATTATCGATATCTTCTTAAAGTATCGATATTTTGATTATTTTATTAGTTAACTCCGTTAAGTATCGATTTTTTTTTTTTTTTTTGATAAGGTTACGATATATTTTGAAAGTATCAATATTTTGAGTAGTTTATATTTTTAGTAATATCAATACTATTTTGAATTTTAAGCATTCGATAGAAGTCCAAAATATGCTTTACTATTTAATCAAAGCCATATATTATATAACTACTCAATTAAAAATGTCAATATTCATTTAATAAGTATCGAATTGTTTATTGGCTCAAAGTATTTTGTCTTTTTAATTGATGCTGAAAAGATTCTGTTTTAAGTAGCTGTTTAGACTTTAAAGTGTCGTATTTAAATGTTATTGTAAAGTATCGATTCTTTATAATAAATTTCAAAAGTATCGATATTTGTTAAAGAAATAAAAAAAGCGTTTTAAACTTTTTTTTTTTATATAGCTATACTTGCTTATACGCACAAACTTTTGATGAATATTTTTCAAATGCTTTTTATGAAATATATAACGAAAGTATCGAAATTTTTGATGTTTATCTGAAAGTATCGATTCGTATTTGACAATTTTTTATTTTGCTTATTCTATGGAGTTCCTTGAGCGTTCATAAAACTGTTTTGTATACGCTAATTCTACAAATTTCTATTTGACACTTTTTGTTCATTTACTTTAAATAATTTAGCTACTTCAATTTAATGTATTTACCTAAAACTTTTTTTTTTTTTTTTTTAAGTGTAAAATCTACACTTAAATCAATTTGTTTCACTGCTCGACAAAATGTGATTGACTTCAAAAGTGATCTCAGCCTACGTTCGTGCATATTTTTAATATTTATATGTAGATTTTTTTTTTAAAAAACTCAACCGACAAGCCGGCAAAATGAATCAGTAATCGAAATTACGCTCACTTTAAGTACAAATGGCGCGAAAAGATTTCATTATTATTTTTTTTTTTATTATTGTACAAGTATTTCTCGTCGTAAAGTTAGAATGAAAACTTGTTGATAACGTCATGACTATTTTAGGAAATACCAACTTGAATTAATAATTATATTTTTTTAAGTTTCTCAATAAATACATAAAGAATTTTTTACGATAAGCGAAATAAATGGTCAGGAAATGTTATTTTTTTTTATATACAATAAATAGCTTTCTTAGAAAAACTTTGCAGAGTAGCCATAATGTCTAAAAAAAAGTAATATATTATTTAATAAATGATTAATATTATGCTGCTGCACTTTATAATAATTTCCCAAAAACCAAAATAATAAGTTCCACGCTTATTTGTGGCTAATTGTCAACTTTATCTGTGTTGTATGCTAAATAAAGATATTAACACATGCCATAAACATTTTTTGAGCGCTTTCATAAGTAAACAAGAAATTTTAATATTGAAAGATATGTCGTCGTATAAGAAAAAAAAAATAAATAAATATTGATTGATAACAAAAAATTTTTACAGTGCAAAAAATTCTTTATTTAAATTAAGAAAAAAAAATTATAAAAAAATACTCGCAACAATATTATTGTCGGCAAAGCAAAAAGGAATAATAATGATTGTGTTTAGTTAAAAACGAGGTTAAAACCCTTCGCACAAACAAATAATTAAGCTCAGTTAGCATATAGATTAACCTATATGCCAAGTATTGTAGCTCAAAACACTTAAAAACTTAAGAGCACAACACAGCAAATAGAAATAAAAAAATAAAGCTGAACAATGGCAGACGAAAGTGAATATGATTTCGCATTCGAATTTCAGGTAAAAAAAAAAAAAAAAATTAAATACAGAAAATTACGCCCATTTTGTGAAATATTTATAAGAAACTATTTCAAAAGAAAACGCTTTAGTTTTTTGTTTCTATTAATTTTAACTAATGATATATTATTTTATTTATTTTTTTTTTTTTACTTAGCAATATGCTGAAAGTCTGCAGAAACCGCTCAAAACTTTTAGAGTTGACTTCAGCGCGGGCGGCGTACCAACTGGCGATGGTTACGTTGCGCGTAATGATGAACTATATACAACAACATACAGCACAACACAGTGAGTAGCATATAAATTAAACAAAAACAATTTTTTTTTTTTTTTAATTATAAATTTAATTTTTTTTTTAGATTCAGCTCAACCAAGACAACGAAAAGCTCATCGAAGAGCATTTATAGTGACAATACAGATTTTGCACAACAACAACAACAAAGTACAACAACGACAACGACAGCAACAGCTGGCAACAATGGTATTGTCACTATTTCTAGTCAAGAACAACCAACAGCAACACATGAACAAGAACAACAAATACAATTTAATGAAATACGTAGTTTGAAACGTTTACAACAAAATTCAACAGATTCAATAACAACAACGAAAAAATTTACTCGATATTGCCGGTATACGTGATCCAAATACTGGACGCATACTAACCATTGGCGAAGCAATACAATTGCGTATACTCGATGTGCGCAATGGTGAAATGCTTATTGGTGAACGACGCATTACGCTGGAAGATGCAGCGCAACAAGGTTTTATCGATGCAAAATTAGCATATCAATTATTACAACCCGGCGCAGGACGCGATGCTAACGGTAGAGAGCTATCATTATTGGAAGTAATACAACGTGAACTAAATGAAGCTGAAACGGGTTATGAAACTGCAGAGAAGCGTATAAAGGTAACAATCGCTGCTAACGATGAAACAAACAAAGATATTTTGAGTCCTGAAAATCCACGTAATATTGCCGACGCCATTTCTGCTGGCAGCGTTGATACAAAAACCGGATTATATCGCGTCAAATCGGGCAAAACAATTAGCCTGGCAGAGGCGTACGAGCGTGGCTATTTGATACGACACGAATCGGTGACAATCAAATCGAATGCACTGTGTCTGAGCGATGCAATTGCGCACGGTTTAGTCGATGGTGCCGGTTGGATAGCTGATCGTAATTCTGGTGATAAATTTAGACTCGATTCGGCCATTGCAAATCAATTAATTGATGCACAATTACGCGAAGTAGTCGATGCAAAACGCGATGTAAAAATAACCTTAAACGAAGCGTTGCAAGCGGGCATATTTAATCCGAAAACGGGTCGTTATTTGAATGAGGTGACCAAAGAGAAATTAACTTTCTTGGAGGCAAAAAATCGTCAATTGATTGTAAAACCGTATACGTTGAAAGATGTTTGCGATCTGAATCTACTTGATAAGCAGGCACAGATCACAAGTCCAATGCGTCGCGAAAAATTAAGCATTATGCAAGCAATCGAAGCGGGCGTTTTAGATGGTAATAATCTTAAGTGCATTACGAAGCGTAAGGGTGAGCTAATCACTTTACAGGAAGCTATTGCCGATGGTATTGTACTGCCGGCCGAGTCGAAATATCGTGATTTTATGACCGGTGAAGTGATTAGCATACCAGAAGCGGTAGAACGTGGTTTGATTAGTTCCGTTGCGCAAAAATCAATTTTTGATATTGATGGTTTCAAAGATTTACGTAGCAATGATTTTGTTAGCTTTAATGCAGCATTGTCACGTGACATTTTAAGGCGCAAGAGTACTGGCTTTGCATTAGAGACAGGCCGCGATACGTATGTGCCACTCGAATTGGCTGTGAAAGAGGGTCTGGTGCGTCAAGAAGTCTATGAGATGTTCAATCGTGGTATTGGTGTACACAATGCTAGTGGCAAGGAATTGAATGTTTTTGATTTAGTTTATCACAATTTAATTGACCCTAAAACAGGTTATTTACTTGACCCAAAGACTGGTGAAACTGTGCCTCTTGATACCGCCATCGAGCGTAAGTTTATAACGCCCGAAGGTGCGCTGCTATTGAGCAGTCTATTGAACATTACACTAACCACAGAGACTGTGACACGTACTATTAATCGTTATGTAACAATACGCGCTGGTTCAACAGAACCAGGAGATACAGTGCTGCTTACCTTTACGGAGGCAGTGCGTCAAGGCTTCATTGATGAAGAACGACAACTATTCAAGGACCCGGCAACGGGCAATGTATACTCAGTACAACAGGCATTAAACTATGGACTGCTAACACCGGATACAAATCAAACTGTGCCCGAACTGACTAAGCGTAAAAAGACAAAATCAACCATTACAATAGTTACGAAACAAATAATACCCGAAGCTGCGCCAATACAATTGAATACACAGAAATATGTAGAGAAATCTGTAGAGATACCAATTACACATGAATTGATTAAACCTAATCGCGTTGTCTCGGAATTTATAACATCCGAGAAGAATTCTTACATTGAGCAAAATGTTACCGAACGTCAGATTATGGAATTGCCGCCAGGTGGTTGGCGTTTAAAAGACGCAATCGAACAGCAACATTTTAATGCTGAAACAGGCGTATTCCATATGCAGGGTACCGATCGTTTGGTTAACTTTGAGGAGTGCATTGATAAACAGATTATTAATAATCTATCTGTCTCAGTTATTGAACCCAGCACAGGCGATAAAATTTCGGTAAAATCTGCATTCGAACGTGATATAATCGATAGCTATGGCAATTATACAAACAGTAATAAACAGGTAAGCAGCATGCGTAGTGCTATCAACGATGGCAAGATTATTTTGGAAGTGGTGCCCGCAACGCGTGGTGCAACACAAAAGACCATACTGCGTATAACACGCGTAAATAATATGCCTGATGTTGTTGAGATTTCGACACCGCTCAAAGATGCGCCACCCAAATTTGTTGAAGTTGCAACATGCCAACGTGAGCTGGCCTCACCGGAACCGCTGCAGATAGCACCCGGCGCTATTTACGATCCTTCCACGTCGCTTGTCATATTTACACAAAGCGGTGAAACTGAAAATATTTTCGAAGCAGCGCGTCAAGGTTTAGTCGATGAACAGCTGATTAAAATAATCGATCCGACGACAAAGAAACCCATATCCATAACAGAAGCAACAGCGCGTGCTATATATGATCCACGCACAGAGACAATATTAACCGCAGATGGACAACCAGTTGATCTAATTACTGCGACAAAACTTGGCATCATAACTGTTGTTGGCGCGCCACTCGTTGCAGCGGAGGGTGCACTACGCACTATGCGTTTTGTTACTGATCCACGCACCGGTGAGCAAATACCTGTTGAGGTAGCATACGAGCGTGGCATTGTTTCACGTGATCAGCTGCAGCGCACACGTTCGTTTGAAAGCGAAAATGCTGAGGAAAAAGTTATTGTGCTGCAAAAGATGCGTAAAATAATCTTGAAGCCAAAAGATGCGCTGCACAAAGGCATAATCGATAGCGAAACATGTGAGCTGCTTGATAACAAAGAAAACTTTACAGCTGCAAATGGCGATGTGGTAAATATATCTGAGGCAATACAGCTTGGTTTAATTGATGGCCGTCGCGGTAAGATTAACGATCCACAACGTAATCGTGTGTTAAATATACGTCAAGCCGTTGAGGCAAAGATACTCGATCCGGAGGAAACAAATTATATACATATACCACTTGCTAAGAGTTTATCAATACCAAAACTTATGTCGCAAGGTCTCATCGATCCACAGACGCTGAAAATTGTACACCCAGAGAGTGGTTATCCATTGAGCATACGTGAAGCAATTGTTTGTGAAATCTTGGATCCATATTCTAAATTGCAAAAACCTGTAAAGTGTACACTGGAAGAAGCTATTGAAAAATCAATTATAGATGCAGATGAATCGACATTCAGAGTAAAAGATAAAACACTCAACATTCTTGAAGCAATCGATGCAAAACTGTTCGATACAAGCAGTGACAAGCAAAAACCGAATGTGGATATACCACCAGTTGGCATGATATTCCCAGTAGCTGTGGAGAAGTGTTTGGTAGAACCAGGCAAAAAAGTTGTTTTGCATCCGGTAACAAAGAAACAATTGCCCATCAAAGAAGCCATTGAAGAAAACTTTATAATGTCCATACCATATCCGCCTAAAAAAGATTCTATTGAGTTAGTAGAAGCATTGGATCGTGATTTGATTGATGTTGCGGCGCAAACATTTACGCAACCAAAAACTGGTGAACGTCTACCGTTGCGACAGGCATTGGAAAATGGTGTACTTGTGGTGAAACCTTTATCCGATTTTGTCATTACGCAGAGGCCTATCGCTAAAACTGAAGTAATGGAAACAGTTACAGCGGTACATACCGTAACAACAAAGACAATTGAACTAATGCAAGGCTATGTCTTAGTCTCAAATAATGAGGTACAAAATGTTAATACTGGTGAAATATGTTCGATTGAAGAAGCCAAGGAAATGGGTATACTACGTGAAGAATCCACTACAAAAGAGACAAAATCGGTTGCATCGAATAATGGCGAAGATATTGAACCACAAACCATTGTAACAGTAACAGATGATAATGAGTCTATAAAGAGACCAACAGAAAAAACCGTTATTGTCGAAGAACGTACACAAACTGTGGTAGTGGGCACTGATAAGGGTAAAGAAGAAATACAGGTAACAAGTAGCAAACAATCGACAAAAGAAATACCTACAGCAACTACGACGACGTATACAGTTACTGAAAAAATTACACCCACAATAACAACAGCAATAAAACCAACTACAGCTGATGTTGCTGCATCATCGAGCACATTAAAAACTGTTACAGATGCCGCTAAATTGGGTGCACTTGGTGTAATTGCAGCACCAGTTTTGGCCGGAGGTGCTATTGTAAGTGGTGTCAAGAATTTAATTAAATCAAACAAAACGCCAACAGATACAAATACAACAACAGTTACAAGCACATTGTTAACTACAAATGAAAAACCTCAGGATAAACCACAATATTCGAATGTTGCGTTTATTGAACAAGAGACCAGTAGACCAGTTTTAGTGCCAGAACAAGTAGCAAGTGAAGTTGATAATATTATTAAAGATGCAGAAAACTTCATTAGTAGTACAACAGCCAACTTTATTGCCAATGAACAAAAACAACCAAGTGTAGCAGAACAGAGTAATGTGACTTCAGTGACGACTGAACCAATTGTCACAGAAAATCAAACAACTACAACAACGATTACAACAATAACTAGCTCAAAAACTGATGTTGAAGTGAAAGTCGCGAAAACTATTCAAGAGGTTCCAAAAACAGTAGAAGAACAAAAGCAACCTGCAAGTGAGCAGATAGATCAAGTTATTCAGGAAAAACAAGAAGAAACATCAACAGAACACAAACCAATTGAATTGCCAAGCACCACCGAAGAGTCCAAACCAGATTCAACAAATATCACTGAAACAGTTAAAACTATAGAAACAATAACTACTTCCGTGGTGAAGGAAAATGCGCCAAAATCTGCGGAAACTAACGAATCTGAGAAGCAAACAAAACCGGAACCTACACCTAGAACAACGCCTTCTAAAGACGAAACAAAGGAAGAACCATTTGAACCTCTTTTTACAACACCACTTGCGCCTTTTAAGGAAGATGTTAAAGTCGAGACCAATATCGAAATTAAGGAGAATGTATCTGAGTTACCGGAAACTGTTCAGACCACAATAAGCAGTGAAACTACAAAGGAGGAGAATGTATCTAAGTTACCGGAAATTGTTGAGACCACAACAAGCAGTGATACTACAAAGGAGGAGCCTGAAAGAACAAAAGTAACTGAGACGGTTACAACCGTTGACGAACCAGTTACTACACATTCTCAAGTAATTACCACAATAACAACAACGCGCACAAGCACAGAAACTATTGATGAAACACCAGTAACTGAGACAACTGACACAAAACAAATACCTGAAGAGGTAGGAAACATAAAGGAAACCGAGCAACAGAAATCAATTGAAACTAACAATCAACAAGAGCCTACAATTGAAACAATAACAGTAGAGGAAACAAAACCAACAGAGGCTCTGGTAGATGCAACTATTGGAGAGAATGTTGTTCAGGAACCTACTGTAAGCACTGAAACCAGTGAATCAACTACAACAACAACCTTAACAACTGTTACGACCATTACAAAAACGTTGACAGAAGATTCAACTACTGAACCGTTACAATCAGTTGAAACCTCTGAAAATGTGTTGCCAGTGACTGAAGTAAAGAAGGAAGAACCTGTATATACTGTCGAGGAACCAAAAGTTGTTGAAGACATTGTTACAGTTTCAAAGACCACAGAGAAACCTACTACTGAGACAACAATAACGTCGGTTACAACAGAAACTATTACTACAACTTTAGCTGAAAAGCACAATGAACCAACTGTTCAAGATACGCTTAGCTCGAAACCTGGTGCCCTGGAGCAAATAAGCCAAAAACCAATTGCATCCGAAGCTAACAAAATTAATGACTTCCTTGATAATGAACGCAATGCGCAACCAACAAATCAGACGAGCACAAGTAACATTATGCAAAATGTTAAGGATGCCGCAAAACTGGGTGCTTTAGCTATAGTTGGTGCTCCAGTGCTAGCAGGTAAAGCTTTAGTAGATGCATTAAGCAGTGATAAGTCTGAAAAGAAACCAACAACAGAAACATCAACGACTATTTCAACAGTTACAACCGAAGAAAAGTCACTACCTCTTCAGAGCACAACTACCACAATTGTCAGAGAAGAAGAACTTCCAGCTACTGAAGCCACAATTGTTGAGGAACCATTCGACACAACTTCTTCTTCCTCCACTACGCTTATTACTAAAATTACAACCACAACATCTACCACAACAACTACAGATACAAGCAGCACTCCAGATGATGAGTCTCGCGATACTGTACAAATTACTACTCAGGAAACCAAAACAGAACGTAATGTCCCACAAACACTGCCAATCGGTGATGCTATTTCACAAAAACTTATAAGTCCAGATGAATGTCAGATAATTGTAGACGGTGAACAACAGTCGCAAACAGTAACAGAACTGCTCAAGGATGAACAACTAAGTCCGTTGGATGAAGTGCAAATTATTGATGATAAACTGATTGTACTGCAACAAATAACTTATTTAGTAGATGCTGACACTGAACTGACACCTGAGAAATTGAGTGAACTGCATATTTACGATCCAGTGCATCAGTATTTCATTGACCCAACAACCGGACAGAAAATATCATTCCAAACACTTGTCTTTGACATGAATATCTTTGATCCCGAAACTATACTAGTTAAGAACTTTAGTACCGGTAAATATGAAACTTTGACCGCAGCGCTAGAGCGTCCATTACTTGACAAACATACGGGACATATGGTTGATCCAAAAACTGGTAAGAAAATACCGTTCTTTGAGTGCATTGCACGTAATTGGATAATACGCGCATATCCCGAACAAGAGAAACCTGCAGCAATTGAGAATGTTATTGATCCGAAGACTGGCAAAGTTGTGCTTGATGATGGTCGAGTTTGCTCTATTGTTGATGCCATCAATAATGGCAAACTCGATATACAGTCGATATCGGTACGTGATCCGGTTAGCGGTGAAGTAATTCCGCTGCGTATGGCAATTGAGTTGGGTGTGGTTGATATGCAGGCAGGAACCGTCATTGACATACAAACTCTTAAGGAAATACCTATGGAGGATGCATTCCGCCTAGGATTCCTTGTACCCGGTGCACGCAAACCCATTTCATTGGAGGCTGCAGTGCGTAAGGGTCTTTACGATCCTGAAACCGGTACGCTTTACGATTCAGAATCTCAAAATCAGGTCGATGTGCAGAAATCCATTGAAATTGGTCTTGTTGATCCAAAGATTTCATTGATTGTTGATACAGTCACCAAGAAAGAGCTTAAGCTTGATTGTGCCATTGAAGATGATTTAGTGGTACCGAAAACTGGACAGATTAAAGATAATGCTAAAAATACGCTGGTACCTTTCGATGTTGGTGTGCAACAGAAGTTGCTAAAAACAGATAGTGTCACTTGGAGCTTGCCAGAAGTTTTGCAGCGTGAGTACTATTCACCAAGTACGGGTAAAGTGCTTAATCCGGTTACGGGTGAAGAAATACTTTTGCAACAAGCCATCGAAATGGGCTTTGTTGAATTGGATAGTTGTCTAGTGAAAGACAGTGAGCACAACAAGATAGTGCCTGGTAAGCAAGCAGCTAAGGAGGGTCTATTAGATACGGTACGTGGTACACTAAGTACGCCGAACATTAGTTTGGACGAAGCATTCGTTAAGGGCTTCCTAATAAGTACTAAGAAACCATTGTCATTGGTAGATTGTCTACTGCGTGGTCTGTACGACCCAGAAACGGCGAAGTTCGCTATTGAAGATAAAAAGATTGATTTAAAGACCGCTATTGCGCTAAAGCTCATTAATTCCGATGAACTTGTGCTACTGGATCCAAAAACAGAATCAGTTATTTCAATAACCGAAGCCATTGCTAAGGGTTATCTCGATCCAGTAGCCGGTTTCGTCATTAATCCCTATGCATCGACCAAACTTTCGCTAAATGAAGCATTGGAAAATCGTGTACTCATACCACCAAAACGCAAACGTAGTCTGCCTGATGCTGTCTATCGCGGTCTATACGATCCAAAGACTGGACAGTTTAGTAACACAGTTACACGCGAGAAACTCTCAACTGAACGTGCCATTCGTAGAGGTATACTCGATCCCGATTCGACTATCGTCAATGTTGCCGGTCAAGTAATACCATTCGGTGTTGCTGCACTTACTGGTATCGTTGACAGTCAACAGGGCACAGTAAAAGATGAACATGACAAACCAATTGACTTTAAAGAAGCCTTTGATCGTGGTGTGCTGGTAGAGGCCAAGAAACCTATGCGTCTAATTGAAGCTGTAGTCAAGAATGTCTATGATGAAGTTGACGGACACTTTGTTGATCCCAAGTCGGGTGAAAAACTTTCATTCGCTGAAGCACTCGATATAAATCTTCTGGATGAGCATAGCGTACAGATTAGAGACTTTAAGACGGGACTATACAAGACTTTGAATCTAACACATGCCAAGGAAAGTGGTATTATTGATTCAAACAATGCCAAACTATTGTACAACAATCAGACAATGACACTTAAGCATGCCTTCGATATTGGCATATTGATGGATGTGAATGCACCCATCAGTATACAACGTGCCATACATCAAGGTCTCTTCGATGACAAAACTGGCAAATTGACCGACACCAAAACAGGACGCAAAATTACGCTGCTTGAGGGCATGCGCAGCTTTTGCCATAAATCCACAATTACCTTGCTACTTTGACGAACAGAATGAGCAGATGTATAGCCTCAGTGAAACATGCCGTAATGGCATTATCAACAGACGTGAGGGTGTATTCCGAGAACCAGGCAGCAATACATTTGTGCCCTTGGGTGAAGCATTAAGCTTGGGACTGATTGTAGATATTGAAAATGCAGGTTTCGGTTTGTACGAACTACTTTCAATGCACTTCTATGATGTGCCAACGCGTAAAGTTTTACATCCAGTAACTGGTAGAAAGTTGAATTTGAATGAGGCCTGTGTTGAGGATGTCGTTAGTCTCTCCTCAAGTCTGGTAAAGCAACATGAGTCGGGCAAATATTTAAGATTGGCTAATGCTATTAAGGAGGGTCTTATTGACGATACTGATGGTAGCTATAAACTTGGCAACGAGAAATTAGATCTACAAGAAGCACGTTCGCGTGGTTTAATAGTATCGAATAGGCGTCTGCTCAGTCTTGAACTGGTTTTGCGTATGCAACTATATCGTTCGGAAACAGGAAAATTCTGTGACCCAACCACAGGCGAATATCTCGACTTAATCGAAGCAATACAAACAGGTTTTATAGATCCAGCAACTACGGTATTTAAGAATCAAGTTACGGGCAAAGAACTACCACTTAATGAAGCAATCGAAAGTGGCGATATTGATGTGTCGAAAGGACGCGTATTTGATCCGAAAACCAAGTCCGCGTATAATTACGATGTAGCACTTAATCGCGGCATACTTGTAACGGTAGTAAAACCATTAACCGAGCGTCAAGAAGTTGTTAAGCGTCAGGATAGCGTAGAGTTATTAGGACAGACACCAGTTAGTGTTATAATTAGCAAACCGCGTGAAATGTCGCTAGAAGAAGCAATAAAATACAACATAATCGATCCAAAAACCGCGCTTGTACGTGATTTCGATAATTTTAAGTTTTTGCCATACGAAGTGGCACTTGAACGTGGTTTAGTTGATCAAAGTAAACGTACGCTCGTCGATCCAAAAGCATTATACTTTGCATTCGATGCAGCGCTAGTTGTTTATGTACGCGAACCGTTAACATTTGAACAAGCGGCCGAAACGAAATGTCTAGATTTGCAAACCGGAATGCTTAGCTACCAGGAACCAACGATTATAAACGTCATCGATATGGATGCAAAGACGCCAAAGCGTAGCGACGATGACAGTGCAAATGATTCTCTGACTGTTAACGATGTGCCAAAGATCTATACGCTGAAAGATGCTGCTACAATGGGCATCATAGATCCAGACTCAGCGCTTGTTAAAGATCTGGCCAAAGCAAAGCTTGTACGTCTACCGGAGGCATTCCGAAAAGGACTTATGGATGCAAATAAAGCAAATGTACTCAATACAAAAACATCGAAACTTTGCTCATTGCAAGAAGCTTATGAAACTGGGCTAATATGTACACCGAAACGTTCATTTGGGCTACTCGAAGCCATAACATTTAATTTGTACAATCCCACAAATGGTTGCCTTGTTGATCCCTTCCAAATGAATCCTGACATAATTAAACGCAAGAAATTTACACTCTCCGAAGCAATAACAAGCGGTTTAATTGATCCCTCATCGACAGTGGTACGTGATCCCAATACGGGTGTCATACTACCATTGGCGGCGGCCATAAGCAGTGGTCTAGTTGACGCTGTCGCTGGTCGTTTGATTGATGTAAACAATGCTAAAAATAACCTTGATTTGGTTAAGGCCGCTGAGAAAGGGTTACTCTTGCCAGCCGAACAAAGGGTAAGTTTTATGAGATATTACTTCAGAAAAAAAAGAAAAAAAAATATCTGTCTGTTTCTCTGTAACTGAAACTGAAAATGCAAATTCTAGTTGAAATTATTGAAAAATTATTCAAATTTTTTTTTTTTTCGTTTAATTAGCTTTCAAGAAACAAAGAAATTTTCTTTCGTGGCATGTTTTGGTTTAAAGAAACAAAATTATTTTCTTTTTATTTTTTTTTTTTTTTTTTAAATTTAAAGCGACTATTTACTTCTAATTATTTATCTCATTGAACTAACTCTCTCTCTCTCTCTACTATGCTTCATAAAAAAAAAAAAACAATTTTTTTAATTTGCAAATCATATTTATTTTGTTTGCCTTTTGTTGGCAACTTTGCTCTTTTTTTATTCTTATATTGCAGCGCATGGCATTGAGTTTTATGTTCTTCTCGTTCACAATAAATCTATCTAAACAAAAAAAAAAATATATTTAAAAAAGATACTTTTGTATCTCTTAAGTTTAAAAAAAGCGTTTAAGTTCGTACAGTGATCTTGCGTTATGTTATGTTCGTACTTCACATCAATGAAACAAAAAACAAAAAATGAATGTCTGCTCAGTTACATCAGAACACATACATACAAACCAATACATACATAAATATCGGATGATTCATAAACATATATATACATCATCATTACATAAACTTTATATAAATATATATATCTCTCAGATATATATAAAAAAATATATATATATGTCGGATTGGAACCACGCGCCCGTATCATGCATACTCAACATAAATGTCGTCGGCAATACATGATTTATACATAGCAATTCATCAATATAAAATATTTTATACGCTACTATTTATCTTTTATCTCAGTATACATTTATGCCATATCCCAGATACAATTTTTCAACAATTTTCCAAATACTTTTTTTTTTTTTTATTTATTTGTAATTGGCGTGATTTTAGATTGAAATGCAGCGTATTTCAATTTATTAGTATCAAATTAATAAGCTAATTTATCAAAATTATAACTGCATTTTAGTCTAGTTTTTAGTATTTTATATTTTTTTTTTTCAAATTTTTCTCTACCGTATCCATTTTTTTTTTTTTCTAATTAGTTTCTATTTAATTATTTTTTTTTTTTATGGATAAAGGTAATATTTTTTATCATATTTTTGAAACAATTTTATTTTAGCCTGAACATTTTTTATTTATTAAATTTTTTTTAAATACAATTTTCTACCTTTTTCAGCATATTTCGTTTGCAGTTTTGTTTTATTGAAACAAAATACTCGAAATTGTAATACTAACCAAAAAAAAAAAAAACAAATAAAATAAACCCGAAACCAAACCAAAAAAACCCTAATCAACCAAAAACAAAAAAAAAACATTAAACCCCGTAGTTAGTCTAAACTAAACTAATGCTTAGTACTAGTAGTGCTTGTATCGTAGTTTTATTTATAAATATTATTTTTTTTTTGGTGTTTGTGTAGCTGCTTTTTTATATTATTTTATGTTTTATTATTTTGCTTTATATTTTTTTGTTAATGCTTGCTTTTTTTGCTACCAAAAAAAAAAAAATGCTTTCCTGCTCCTTTTTTGTTTTATTTAAAAATGCGTCTTTCCTTAAAAAACAAATTTAAGTATATATTTTGTGTTCATTTTATGATTTATTATTTTTAAGGTCTCTATAGAAACCAAAAGCTCCCAACAAAATAAAAAAAATATATATTTTTTTAATTTATAGTATAGCGCAACGCCTAAAATTATGCTATAGAAATGAAACTAATTAATTTTTATTATTTATTTTTTTTTTTTTCAACTATTTTATTTTCCAATTAAACAAAACTATAGCAAGCAGTATTCGAGAAGTTTAATATGTGCGAAGAGAATGTCAATGAACTGCTTAAATGGGTTTCGACAATCGAATTGAAAATCTCAAATGTCGGTGGACCACGTGAGAAGATTGATGAACTACGCAATCAAATTAATGCGCTGAAGGTTTGTGTAGCGCATTTTAACTAAATTAAAAATTAATAATTCTTCTTTCAATTTACAGCAAATTAAGGATGAAATCGAATCACAACAACGTCCCGTGGCTACTTGTTTGGAACAAGTACGTCAGATTGTGCTCACTGGTGGCGATGTGCTGTCGGTACCAGAAGTTACAACTTTGGAGAATGCCGGACGTGAGCTGCGTACACGTGTGGATCGTGTTAATGATCGTACCGTGCGTTTATTGCGACGTCTTGAAGCTGGACGTGATGAACTTACTAAATTGCGTAGCGAAGTAGACATATTCTCTGATTGGCTACAGTCAGCGTCGTCGTACACTGGAAGATAAGGAACACTCATTGTCTGATTTGACACGCCTGCCTTCGAAGAGCGATGCCATACGCGATTTTGTCAGCGATGTTATTAATCATCAAGCTGATTTGCGTTTTATTACCATGGCTGCACAGAAGTTTGTCGATGAGAGCAAGGAATTCTTGGCTATACTAAATGATTTCCGTACATCACTGCCAGAACGTTTACATCATGTTGAGCCATTGTCGAGTGCAGAAAGTCCCATACGTCAGGAAGTATCTTTGGTATCCGCACAGTATAAGGATCTATTGAATCGTGTTAATGCACTACAAGAGCGCGTTTCCGGTTTAGGTGGTCGACAGCGTGAATATCAAGACGCTTTGGACAAGGCCAATGAATGGCTGCGTAGCGCACAACCGCGTGTTAGTCGCATAATTACTGAACCAATTGCCGGCGATCCGAAGGCTGTGCAAGATCAAATGAATGAAGCAAAGGCATTGCACAATGAGCTGTTGTCATCGGGACGTCTTGTCGATAATGCACAGCAAGTATTGGATAATCTGTTACGTACGCTCGGCGGTCAGTTGAACCCTATGGAAATCAAGCAATTAGAGGTGCCTGTAGCTGATCTAAAGGATAAATATCAGAAACTGCTTGACTCGCTTGGTGAACACTGCAAATCACTTGATAAGACGCTTGTACAGTCGCAAGGTGTACAAGATGCACTCGATAGCCTGGTCAGTTGGGTTAATCAGGCTGAGGACAAGTATAAATTGAATTTGCGTCCAGCTTCGCTTATCAAGGAACGTCTTCAGGAACAAATACGCGAGCACAAAGCACTGCTGTCCGATTTGCAATCACATCAGGCAAGCATTGACAGCGTACAGATTTCTGCTAAACATTTATTAAGCACTGCCTCGAATGCACGCATTGCTAAGAAAGTTGAATCTAATTTGAACGATGTCACTGGCAAATTCGAGAAGCTTTACGAAAAGGCAAATAAACGTGGCGAATTCCTTGACGATGTCTATGACCGTCTAAGCAAGTATCTCGATGACATTACCAATATCGAACATGATTTGGCTAGTCTTCAAGAGGCTCTGGAAAGCCGTGACGCCAGTCTGCTTTCGTCAGAAGAGCTTGCACGCCGCATGTCCGATTTGGCACGTCAAAAAGAACATATTGCACCGCTTTACGAAGATTGCGTACGCAATGGCAAGGATTTGATCAGCTTGCGTGATGTTACCGATACTAGTACATTGCGTGATCGTATCAAGGCACTTGAATCTCAATGGCGTAACATCAACATAACGATTGATGAGAAGCTTAAACTTTCCAAACAAAAGGCTGAGCAGCAATTGGCCTACGAAAGTTTAAAGGATCAGGTCTTATCCTGGTTGGCTAGCACAGAGGCGCGTGTTAATGGTTTAGCGCAAGTGGCTATTGATTTAGACAAGATACGTCAGCAAAATGATGAGCTGAAACCGATTTACAAGGACTACCGTGACTATGCGCCCACAATTGATAAGATTAACGATATTGGTGCTCAGTATGATGCGCTCATACGTCCCGAGAGTCCCGCACGCAAACGCTCTACCTACAGTCCCATCAAGCGCGTAAGTCCATTGCGTCGTATGTCCGGAGATGCCAGAAGTCCGAGCCCAACCAAAGGAGGTATTCTGTCGCCACTATCAACTGGTTCCAGTGGATTTGGTAGCCGCAGATCCTCTCAGGATGGTTTCCAACTATCTGAGCTCTCCCCGGTGCAACAACAGCTTAGCGAGATCAACAACCGCTACGGTCTTATTGGTGTGCGTCTAAATGATCGCCAAAATGAATTGGACAACATGAACGAGGAGGTGCGCAAGCAATATGAAAACCTCAAGGCACTTTCTCAATTCCTTGATCGCATTCAACGCCAAGTACCCAAAGAGTCAATTTCTAATAAGGAGGAAGCTGATAGATGCATTAAGCAGGCACGTAAAATACTCGAAGACATGTATGAGAAGCAAAGCTTGTTGGATACAACCAAGGCGCAAATCAAGGATATATTGCGTCGCAAACCGGATGTTGCTGGTGCTGAACAGTTACGCTTAGAAAACGAAAATATACAGGATAAGTGGAAGAATCTCAACGATATTTGCAAGAATCGCATAGCATTCTCAGAGAAACTGCGCGATTTCCTGGATACGCACAACAATCTTAAGAACTGGTTGGATAGCAAGGAACGTATGTTGACTGTTCTCGGACCTATCTCTTCCGATCCCCGCATGGTACAGAGCCAAGTACAGCAAGTTCAAGTGCTGCGTGAAGAGTTCCGCACACAACAGCCTCAACTCAAACATTTCCAGGAAGTCGGTCACGATGTAGTTGACCATCTCGTTGGCACACCTGATGCCCAAGCTGTCGAGAAAAAACTAAGCGATGTAATGAGCAAATGGGATGATCTGGTTGGCAAACTTGATGATCGTGCCAATAGTTTGGGTGGTGCCGCTGACAGCTCTAAGGAGTTTGATGCTGCAGTTAACCGTTTACGTGAAGCACTACAGAATATTAGCGACAATCTGGACTCGTTGCCAAACGATGGTGATCACCAGGAGAATCTTCGTAAGATCGAAAATCTGGAAAGACAACTGGAGGGTCAACGTCCACTGCTAGCCGATGCCGAACAGTCTGCCGCAGCGCTATGTAATATTTTGGGCGATCCAGCATCGCGTGCTGATGTTAACTCACGTGTTGCTGCGCTCGAGAAACAGTATCAAGCACTGCAGAAGAAACTCGACACCAAGAAGGCCGAGACGGAAGCTTCCTTGCGTGATGGACGTCACTTTGCCGAAAACTGTTCCAAAACTTTGGGTTGGCTCTCTGGGGAACTTTCCAATTTGTCTGATCGTTTGCTGGTATCGGCACACAAGCCAACACTGCAACACCAGATTGATACACACGAACCCATTTACCGTGAAGTTATGGCACGTGAACATGAAATCATTATGCTGATAAACAAGGGCAAGGATCTAACAGATCGCCAGCAGGATCGCACTGTAAAACGCGATCTTGATCGGATACAACAACAATGGGAGAAGTTGCGCCGTGAAGCCGTTGATCGTCATACACGTCTGCAAACATGTATGGAACACTGCAAAAAGTATTCTCAAATCTCGGAGACGTTCCTTTCATGGTTGCGTACTGCAGAAGATAAGCTGGCTGATTTGACTCCAGGTGTACTTTCTAAAGCTAAATTGGAGACACGACTTCGTGATTTGCAGACATTCCGAAGTGAAGTATGGAAGCACTCCGGCGAGTTCGAAAACACAAAGGGTCTGGGAGAGACATTCCTCAGCAGCTGCGATATCGATAAAGGAACCAATTAAGGCTGAACTGCAAGATATTCGTGACCGTTGGGAACGTTTGAATAACGATCTAATTGCACGTGCACATGAGATCGAAAATTGCTCTCGCCGCTTGGGTGACTTCAACGATGAATTGCGAAATCTTGATCACTCGCTCGGCCGCTGCGAAGATCGCTTGGCTGCACATGATGCATTGGGAGGAGCAGCTAAGGATCCAAAACTTCTTGAACGAGTCAAGGCTATACGCGATGAACTGACAAGCTTAAGCAAACCTTTACAATCTCTAAAGGCAATGGCCAAGGATATTAGCGCTGAAGCACGAGCAGCTGGTGGTGATGCCGATCACTTGACCAATGATGTTGATGGTATTGCTGATCGCATGGCTGAATTGCAAAGTCGTCTGGATGACCGTTGTGGTGAGCTGCAATCGGCTGCCACAGCCGTTTCACAATTTAATGAACAAATCAAGAGCCTAGGAGTTGATCTGAATGATCTAGAAACAGAAATTGAGAATCTCGCTCCACCTGCACGTGAAATTAAGATAGTACAAATACAGCTGGATGAAGTTGGCAAAGTTCAGAACAAGTTGGATCGCGTTGTTGGTCGTTTAGAAGATGCTGAGCGTGCAGCCGACATTCTTGTTGACTCTGGTTTCTCGCCGGATACAACTCAAACCCGTGAGCAAATTTCAACTTTACGTAAGACTCTCGGACGTTTGGACAACCGAGTCCGTGATCACGAAGATAACTTGAACAACACTTTGAAGGCTCTTCGTGAATTTTACGACAACCAATCACAAACGTTGGATGACATTCAGGATGTCAGTGATGAGTTCAAGCGAATGAGACCAGTCGGCTCTGAGTTGGATCAGATACGCCGCCAGCAGGATGACTTCCGTAACTTCAGAGAACACAAGGTTGAGCCATTGGGTCAAAATGTGGACAAAGTAAACATTTCTGGCCGCGATTTAGTCCGTTCGGCTGCAAGTGGTGTCTCAACTACGCAGATTGAAAAGGACTTGGAAAAACTTAACGACCGCTGGAATGATTTGAAGGAACGTATGAATGAACGCGATCGCCGTTTGAATGTTGCACTGCTACAGTCGGGCGAATTCCAAGAAGCTCTGGCCAGCCTTTCTAAGTGGATAAGCGACATCGAAGAAATGGTTGCTAACCAAAGACCACCTAGCTCTGATTATAAGGTGGTTAAGGCACAGCTTCAGGAACAAAAGATACTCAAGAAGATGATCTTGGATCGCCAAAACTCAATGGGCTCTTTGGCCAACTTTGGGCAAAGAAGTTGCTAATCACTGCGAACCCGCTGAACGTGCCTCTATTGAGAAGCAGCTAACAGATTTAATGAAGCGTTTCGATAATCTGACTGATGGTGTAGAGCAGCGTAGACAAGATCTTGAAGAGGCCATGGAGGTTGCTAAGCGCTTCCACGACAAGATAAGCCCACTCGAATTGTGGTTAGACAACACCGAACGTGCAGTCAAGGCTATGGAGCTGATCCCCACGGATGAAGAAAAGATACAACAGCGCATACGTGAACACGATCGCCTACACGATGAAATAATCTCCAAAAAACCAGATTTCACTGATGTGGCTGACATTGCTGCACAGCTAATGCATCTCGTCAGCGATGAAGAAGCTGTAAATCTTGGTGAGAAGGTTCGAGCCATTACTGATCGTTATACAAACTTGGCCGACGCCAGTGATAACATTGGAGCCCTGCTTTCGGAATCTCGCCAAGGTTTGCGTCATTTGGTCCTTAGCTACCAAGACCTTGTCGCTTGGATGGAGAGTATGGAAAATGAGCTTAAGCGCTTTAAATCTGTACCAGTATATGCTGAGAAGCTGCTGGAGCAAATGGATCATCTGCTAGAATTGAACGAAAACATTGCCGGCCACGCTACGAATGTCGAAAATACTGTTGAGTCTGGTGCAGAATTAATGAAACACATCTCTAATGATGAGGCAATCCAACTCAAAGACAAGCTCGATTCGCTACAACGCCGCTATGGAGATCTAACTAATCGTGGTGGTGATCTATTGAAAAGTGCACAAAACGCATTACCATTGGTGCAACAGTTCCATGAAGCACATAACCGTCTCGTAGAATGGATGCAAGTAGCAGAAAGTGCTCTAGCAACCAGCGAGCCACGTCAGTCCGATGTTTTACGTTTAGAAGGTGAGTTGGCTGAAATGCGTTCCATTTTGGATACTGTCAACCAAATTGGTCCACAATTGTGTCAACTGTCGCCTGGGAAGGTGCCGCAACAATTGAGAACATTGTTACACGCGACAATCGACGTTTCGATTCTATTGTCGAACAAATTCAACGTAAAGCTGAGCGTCTTCATCTAAGCAATCAACGTGCTAAGGAAGTAACCGGTGATATCGACGAACTGCTTGAATGGTTCCGCGAAATGGACACCTCATTGCGTGAGGCTGATCCACCAGCACTTGAACCAAAACTGGTACGCGCACAACTGCAGGAGCATCGTTCAATCAACGACGATATTTCCAGCCAAAAGGGACGCGTGCGTGACGTTACTGCCGCCGCAAAGAAGGTGATACGCGAGTCTCCACAAAGTGAAAACACTGCCACACTGCGTGAAAAACTCGACGATCTCAAAGAGGTTGTAGACTCTGTAGCACAGTTGTGCGGCGAACGTTTGGGTATACTCGAACAAGCACTGCCACTTTCCGAACACTTTGCCGACTCTCACATTGGACTAACTAGCTGGTTAGATGACATGGAACAGCAGATATCACGTCTCAGCATGCCCGCACTACGTCCGGATCAGATAACGTTGCAACAGGATAAGAACGAGCGTTTGCTTCAATCAATTGTCGAACACAAGCCGCTGCTGGACAAACTGAACAAGACCGGCGAAGCTTTAGGAGCACTTGTTGCCGAAGAAGATAGTGCTAAAGTCAATGAGATTCTTGACACTGACAATGCACGCTATGCAGCACTACGTCTTGAACTTCGTGAGCGTCAACAAGCGCTTGAAAGTGCACTGCAAGAATCCAGCCAGTTCTCCGACAAGCTCGAAGGCATGCTACGTGCTTTGGCCAACACTGTCGATCAAGTAAACCAATTGGATCCACTTTCTGCGTTGCCACAAAAGATTCGCGAACAAATCGAAGACAACGATGCCCTAATGGACGACTTAGATAAACGTACAGACGCCTTTAGTGCTGTGCAACGCGCTGCCAACGATGTAATCGCTAAGGCAGGCAATAAGGCTGATCCAGCGGTGCGAGATATTAAGGCTAAATTAGAAAAACTCAACAATCTGTGGAATGATGTGCAGAATGCAACTAAGAAACGAGGCAGTTCATTGGACGATATACTCAATGTGGCTGAGCCATTCTGGAAGCAGTTGAACAGTGTTATGAAGACACTTGAAGGATCTCGAAGAGACACTCTCCTGCCAAGAACCCCCAGCTGCGCAACCACAAGATATCAAGAAACAACAGGTTGCTTTGCAAGAAATTCGCCATGAGATTGATCAAACGAAGCCCGAAGTCGAACAAGTAAGACGTCATGGTAGCAATTTGATGAACATGTGCGGTGAACCCGACAAACCAGAAGTCAAGAAACACATTGAAGATTTGGACAATGCTTGGGATAATATAACCGCGCTCTATGCCAAACGTGAAGAAAATCTAATTGATGCCATGGAGAAGGCTATGGAGTTCCATGAGACATTGCAGAATTTGCTGAAATTCCTTACTAAGGCCGAAGATAAGTTCGCACATTTGGGTCCTGTGGGATCTGATATCGATGCTGTTAAACGTCAGATTGAACAACTGAAGTCGTTTTCAAGGATGAAGTCGATCCGCATATGGTCGAAGTAGAGGCATTAAACAGGTAAGTTGTAGTAAGACGAATTTAAAAATTCTAGTGCACTCTGATAATTTAAACTGTACATAATTTCTAATACTACAACTATATTCTATCTGTGTGAACGTACGACATATTCTTGAAATGAAATTGGCAGAGGTCTTAAAAGGCAAGATTATTAAAAGAAAAAAGTTTCTAAAAAGCGTTCGTTGTTGTTCTGTAAATGTTTCGATTATTTCTTTTTTAAGGGGGGCAAACGTGCTATTACGTGTCTGCACAAATGCTTAACTGCTTTGCATGAATTTTTTTATTTTACGCGAAACAAAAATTTTGGATAAAAGCTCTTTCGAAGATCTTTTAATTAATTGCATGAAATGCTTTTCTTGGAATGAATATCAGTTGTTAACGTTCTTAAGTTATTGCTTGCGTGTTTTAATATTGTTTAAAGCTTTTTCTGCGCACGGTACTAAATTTGTTATAAAACTTACAGACAAGCTGTTGAATTAACGGAACGTACTTCACCGGAACAAGCAGCATCCATTCGTGAACCACTTTTAGTGGTTAATCGCCGTTGGGAAGCGCTGCTGCGTGGCATGGTCGATCGCCAGAAACAATTGGAGCATGCGCTACTTCATCTTGGTCAATTCCAGCATGCGCTCAACGAGTTGCTTGTCTGGATCAACAAGACGGATAACACATTAGACCAATTGAAGCCGGTAAGTAATAATAAAACATATACGATTGTTCGTTACTATATTAATGTCATTAACCGCACAGATACCCGGCGACCCACAACTGCTTGAAGTTGAGCTAGCCAAACTTAAAGTACTTGCTAACGATATACAAGCGCATCAGAACTCTGTAGATACACTAAACGACGCCGGCCGCCAACTAATTGAGTCAGAGAAGGGCTCAGTTGAGGCTTCAACAACGCAGGAGAAACTGCGCAAGCTCAACGACGAATGGAAACAACTATTACAGAAGGCTTCCGATCGTCAACACGAGCTTGAGGAATCTTTACGCGAAGCCCAAGGTTACATTGCCGAGGTACAAGATATACTTGGCTGGCTAGGCGATGTTGATGCCGTTATTGGTGCTAGTAAACCAGTTGGTGGGTTACCAGAAACTGCCACAGAACAACTTGAACGCTTCATGGAAGTATATAATGAGCTCGAAGAGAATCGTCCCAAAGTTGAAACTATTCAAGCTCAGGGTCAAGAGTACATCAAACGACAGAATCAGATGAAGGTTCCATCTAGCAATTTACAGCATACATTGCGCACACTTAAACAACGTTGGGATGCTGTCGTTTCACGTGCTTCCGATAAGAAAATTAAATTGGAAATTGCACTCAAGGAAGCCACTGAGTTCCACGATACATTACAAGCATTCGTTGAATGGTTAACACAAGCCGAAAAGCAACTTGCCAATGCCGAGCCAGTATCGCGTGTACTGGAGACCATACAGGCACAGATGGAGGAACACAAGGTGTTGCAAAAGGATGTTAGCACACACCGTGAAGCAATGTTGTTGCTAGACAAGAAGGGTACACATCTGAAATATTTCAGTCAGAAGCAAGATGTGATATTGATTAAGAATTTACTTGTTTCGGTGCAACATCGTTGGGAACGTGTGGTAAGCAAGGCTGCAGAGCGTACGCGTGCACTCGATCATGGTTACAAAGAGGCACGTGAGTTTAACGATGCTTGGAATAGCATGATGCAGTATCTAAGCGAAACTGAGACAGTTCTGGATCAGATTATCGAAGAAGCTACCGCATCGAAAGAACCTCAAAAGATAACGAAGTACATTGGCAAGCTTAAGGAAACACATCGTCAACTGACCGCTAAGCAAACGCAGTACGATGGTACTATGCGTTCGGGTAAAAGCCTTATGGAACGCGCGCCAAAGGGTGACCGTCCAGTGCTTGACAAAATGTTAATCGAGCTCAAGGAACAATGGACACGTGTCTGGTCTAAGAGTATCGATCGTCAGCGTAAATTGGGTGAAGCTTTGTTGCATGCTGGTCAATTTAGCGATGCACTTGGTGAGCTCATGGACTGGCTAAAGAAGGCCAAGAATCGTTTGAACGAAGACGGACCTGTTCACGGTGATTTAGAAACTGTACAAGGCTTGTGTGAACATCACAAACATATCGAACAGGACTTGCAAAAGCGCGCTACACAAAAAGCAAGCTGTATTGAAGACTGGTCGCGATTTGGAACGTTCCGGTAACAACCCCGAAGTTGGACGTCAGTTAGATGAATTGCAAACGATTTGGGAAGAAGTAGAAAATGCCACTGCCAAACGAGGTGAACGTCTACAGAAAGCGCTTGTCGATGCAGAGAAACTCAATGCACGCGTACAGGCACTCTTTGATTGGTTAGATCATGCAGAGCATAAGTTACGCTATGCCAAGAATGCGCCAGACGATGAGAAGATTGCACGTGAAATGATGGATATACATATGGAATTTATGAAGGATTTGCGTGTACGTGAAGTTGAGAAGACCGAAACATTCGAATATGCAGAAGAAATTATTGGCAAAGCATATCCTGATGCCATACCGATTATCAAGAACTGGCTTTCGATTATACAGCAACGCTGGGAAGAGGTACGCCAATGGGCTATCAACCGCGAATCGAAGCTGGAGACACATTTACAATCGCTCAAAGATCTTGATGATACAATCGAAGAGTTGCTTGCATGGTTAAGCGGACTCGAAGCCACATTGTTGAGTAAGTTTTGCAATAAATTAAAAAAAAATGTGAATTGCAATTTTTTTATTTACAATAAATACATTTTTTTCTGCAGATCTCAAGCACGAACCCTTGCCAGATGAGATACCACTCGTCGAGAAACTTATTGAAGATCATAATGAGTTTATGGAAAATACTGCACGCCGTCAGAATGAAGTTGATCGTGCAAGTAAACCACGCCAAATACCAGCCGGCGCACGTAAAGTGTCACGTACTGGTAAAACACCAGTGTAAGTAATTTTATTCACTCAAAAACAAAAAATTGTAGACGCTATTATTACAAAAAAGTAGCAATGCACTAAAAAGTGCTATTTTAATACTTTTTATTTGGTTTTTTATCTCTTATATAATTTTTTTTTTTTCTATTTATAATTTTATTTTATTTAAATTTTTTTTTCCCCTTATCACTTTTATTGCTATGCAAAATATATTTCCTGCAACGTATGCACTTCTATTGCTATACTATATAAAAAAACAATCAATCAATCAATCAATCGAACAAAACAACAAACAAACAAACGTTCAAACAAATCTACAAATACTACAAAAAAATTGCATCTACAGTCGTGGCTCAGTTCATGATCTACGCGAACAATCGCCCGATGGCACACTACGACGTCAAAGGTTGGCATTTACAATAGAACTCTATAAAAAAAAAAAAAAAAAAAACAAAGTCACTCATCGATTTTATCAAATTGGACATGCGCTTAATTTGACATAATACATATACACCCCACAATACACCTAACATTTAGTCTACTGATCGTTCATTTTGTATGAGAAAAAAACAAAAAAAAAAAAAAAACCTACAGTCATGTTCTCAATTTCACTTCCGCATGATTTGATCGATTGTGAAATTTATCAAAATCATGATTAACTACTAATGCTGCTTTTTCACTCGTACATTTTGCCTAATTGTTAAAAATACAAAAGTCGAAAGCAATAATATTTAATCAATTCCATTCGGAATTGAAATTGAGAACAGAGCTGTTAATTCCACTTAAATTAAACCATTAACAGTTTGATCATCTGTTGTTAGCACAGCTTTAATAAAAATGTTAATGTAATGTTTTGCTATGCACCCAACAAACATATTCACGAGCACTGTTAAATGTAACAGTACAGCTGCAAACTTAAATTTAACAGTTCAACTAATAACTATTAAACTTAACAGTGCCGCTACATAACGTTTTTCATAGTTTAAGAAACAATTTTAGTTTCTGCAAAAAAAACCATTAAAATTATGGTGAAAAGTTTTTATTTTATACATTTTGTGTTGCTTTATTCACCAACTGCTTTTAACTATTTAAAATAAAAACATTTTAAAATTTTTATTAATTTTTTTTTTTTCAATTTCTTTTTCTTCTGTAACAGCTTCAAGGGTTCACGTGATTATGGACTTAACGCACGTAAAGGAAGGTAAGTTGTGCTGCGTTTTTAATTAAAATACAAACTATTTGAAATAGTGCATGTTTTAAAATTCTAAAAAATATATTTTTGATATATCTATTTTTTTCAACTTTTTGGCTTTACTTTTTGGAAATTTGTTTTTATTTTTATTTATATGTATATTTTTTTTTTATTTTTATTTATTTTGTATATTGTTTTATTTGTTTTACATAAACATTTTGTTTTGTCTTTTCTACTTTCATCATATCTACTTTTATTGCGCCTTTATCTGCGTTTATATTCATTTTGTCTTATGCATTTTGCTGCTTTGCCAATACAAAAAAAAAAAAAAAAAAAATCAAACAAAAAAAATTATTACAAAAAAAACCAAAAAAATCTCTGCAGTCGCGTTACACCGACACGTGATACGCCTGATAGAGATCGCTTGCCACATTATGGTCCGAGATTCTCACCAAGGTAAGTAGTACTACTGACTGCTATAAATGCAATAACAGTTTGAGTCAGTTAAACGAGCGCGCAGTGCATATTGAAAATGTAAATTGTAGTATTAAAAAAAAAAAAAAAAAAACAAAATTAAAATAAAAAGTTGTGCATGTATTTTCATGCTTTCATTCAGTAGTTTTGTGTCTTGTTGTAGTTTTGTGTTATTTTAGAATTTGTGTTGAAAACAAAAAAAAAATATCTTAACAAAGAAGTTTTATTAATTTAACTTGTAAAACTTTTCGCTGTAGCAATATTGGACCAGAACAAGAATATCGTTCACCACGTGCCAAGCTGCTCTGGAATAAGTGGCATGATGTCTGGATGCTATCATGGGAGCGTCAACGTTTATTGCATGAGCATCTTATGTATCTGAAGGATGTTGAACGTGCACGTAACTTTAGCTGGGACGATTGGCGCAAGCGGGTAATTATGAAATTATATGAAAAAAGTACGATGTTGCATAACTAATTTTATTTTTGTTTTTTTTATAATAAAATAGTTCCTCAAGTACATGAACCACAAAAAATCACGTCTGACTGATCTATTCCGTAAAATGGATAAGGATAATAATGGCATGATACCACGTGATGTCTTCATTGATGGCATACTCAATACGAGTAAGTTATTTTTTTTTTACCCGTCACACAGTGTGGAGGGTATTATCATTTGTCAGAAAGTTTGTAACGCATTAAAGGAGACTTCTTAGACCTTATAAAGTATATATATTCTTGATCAGCACGACGAGACGAGTCGATCTAGCCATGTCCGTCTGTCTGTCTGTCCGTCTGTCTGTCTGTCTGTATTTATGCGATTCATTCGCTCAGTTTTAAAGATATTGAACTGCAACTCGGAACTTAAGCTTTTCTCAGTCCTTAGCAGTTCAAGTGTTAAAATCAAAGTGCCACGCCCATTTTAAGGTGTAGCCCCCATACAAATTTACCGTTTTTCAGATTTTTGTATGAAAATAGGATTTATTTATGAATGTACTCACTCGAAGTTAGATAAAAATACTTCTAATGTCATCCAGTATCAAATCAAGCAGCCACGCCCATTTTTAGATACAGCCCCCATACAAACTTACCGCCCATTTTCGAATTTTATATGAAAATAGCTATTATTTTTGAATGTAGTCACACCAAGTTGGGTAAAAATACTTTTTATGTCATCCCATGTCAAATCCAAGCTGCCACGCCCATTTTTAACTATAGCCCCCTACAAATTTAACGACCGTTTTCGAATTTTTGTATAAAAATAGGTATTATTTATGAGACTATTCACTCAAATTTATGTAAAAACCCTTCTAATGATATCCAATAACAAAACCAAGGTGCCACGCCTATTTTTAGCCATAGTCCCCATACAAACTTAGCGATTATTCTCGAACAAATGTATGAAAAAGTAATAATTTTCGAATATATATTTATAAATGTATATAAGCCACTGATTATCACACTAAACTATTCAAAGATTCGTGTGACGGGTATTTAAGCTTCGGTTCCACCGAAGTTAACGTTTTACTTGTTTTAATTAAATTTAAATAAAAATTTTGTTTTAAATTTAATTTTTTTTTTTTTTAATAGAATTCGATACCTCTGGTCTTGAAATGAAGGCTGTTGCTGATCTTTTCGATCGCAATGGTGAGGGTCTCATTGATTGGCAAGAATTCATTGCTGCACTACGTCCCGATTGGCAAGAACGTAAACCACAAACTGATAACGATAAAATACACGATGAAGTTAAACGTTTGGTTATGCTTTGTACATGTCGCCAGAAATTCCGTGTATTCCAAGTTGGCGAAGGCAAATATCGCGTAAGTATTTGTTTAGTCATTTGCATGGAATTTCTAATTAATGCATTTTTTGTTCCTTTTTATAGTTTGGTGATTCCCAAAAATTACGTCTTGTACGTATTCTACGCAGCACTGTTATGGTGCGTGTTGGTGGTGGCTGGGTTGCACTCGATGAATTCCTGCAAAAGAATGATCCTTGTCGCGGTAAGTTGAATTATTTTAAAAATATATTTATTTTTTGTACTTTAAAGTCGTTTTTTTTTTTTTTATACATATCAAAAATAACTTAGAAACAAAAATCATCATTTAGTGTCATTTGTAGTAAAAAAAAAAAATGCATTTATCTACTATAAATATATATTTTTATATATACATATAAATCATATCATACTATATATCATTATTATCAAACACCATTTTAATGCATTATACAAAAACTAGTTTTTATTCCACCATTCACTACCAACCAAACAAACCATGCATATATAAAACATACATTAAATGGAATTTTTCTTTAAAAAAAAAAAAAAAAAAACATTTTTATTAATAAACATTTATAATTTATAATATTAATAAATAACGTTAAAACAAAAACGGATATGGTCATTTAACCAACTACAAATGAAAAAAAAAAACAACTTTTGTGCCTAAAAAATTTACTAGCAACTTAAAAAAAAAAAAAACAGTTTAAATCATCCTCGCTAAAAAAGAAATCGAAAAAAAAAACAGTTTAAATTCAATTTAATTTAAAAAAAAAAAAAAAACATTTTGGGAATTGCCTAATAAACTCTCTCTTAATAATCTAAGCATTTATACGCTAAAATGAAAATACTTCAGTAAAAAAAAAAAAACATTTTTTTTTAACAATTTACTACTCTACTACTTCGTGTTCTCATTTGGCTCATAGTAACAACAATAAACAATAATCTAGGGTTTGCCAATAATCAATAAATCATCACCAAGTAAAAAAAAAATAATTCATGCGCTCATTAAAAAAAAAAATATATTGTATTGCTTATTTACTTCATCTCATATTTTAAAAATATATAAATTATTTAACTGGGCTTTAAAATTTGATTAACATAAAAGTATTTAGTTGTTGTTGTTGTGCTTTTGTCTATAGGCTTTGCTTCGCTGTGATTTGTATAATTTTGGTTTTTTTAGCGTAAAAAATGGAATATACTGCGTATCTATTTTATTGCATGCATTTTCTGTTTTTTTTTTATATTTGTCAATATTTCGTAATTAGTGTAAGGTGGAGACAAGTGAGTAACTTGTACTGTTAGAGCATAAAGATTGTAGCTCAACAATTAAACTTTTAAGTGTATCATTTCGACCCATCATAACAACTTGTTTTTTTTTTTTTGTACTTCACATATTTGTATGTCAAAATTTATAGAAAATGGGATTAATTTATCTACTTTTGTCCGTCTGTCTCTTAAACATTCAAGAAAAATTAAAATGTTTGGATTACAAATTAAATGCTACCCCTTTTTTTTTTTTGATGTACAAATACAATACAAATTTGTGCGTCTGTCCGCGTTATATATTTTGTTCTTAATTAATTTCTTAAAAAGTGTTTGTACTAATAGGGAGCGTATTAAATCTAAGGTAATAAACTAACTTAAACACTTCATAAACGTTACGGTTATTCCTTATGATTTTTGTTGAAAATGCTGCCTTAAAGTAAATTTAGAGTTCTTTGATTTCAATTTCTGTTAATTAACAGTGCTATAACTGTTTCAGCTATTTCGTAACTGTTACTTTTGTGTAGTCTTTTAACAGTTATTGCTGTTAATTAACATTTGAAACCCTTACAATATATTCCGTTAAACCGCATTTCATTGTAGCTATTTACTTTTTAAATTAATTATTAAAATTAATTAAATTGCTTTGTATTTGCTGCTTCATACAATTGTCATCACTAGTCACTTTGAATCGCTTTGTATTTATTTAGTTATTTTGTTTTGCGTCCTTAAATTTATAAAATTAAGTTTTAATTGATTTTATTTTTTCAATTTTTTTTTTTTTTTTTTGTTCCTTAACTAATTTTTTTGTTTTCTCTTTTTTTATTTCGATTTTTGTTTATGAACAAAAAAAAAAAAATCCTGCGCTTTAATGCAAAATATAAAATAAATTAAAAAAACCACAACAAAACGTTTGCTCGCCCGCCTGCTTCACCTTTGCCTGCAAATAAATATGCAAAAAAAAAATATATATGTAAAATATATGACCCAAAACTGCCACGCCCAACACAAATGCCACCTGAACACCAAAAACCAAAACCAAAAAAAAAAAAATTATCTAATCAAACTCGTTAAAAAATTACGTAAACAAAATTTTTTTTGTTATGTTGTTGTTGTATATGCGTCGTCAACGGCTTAAACTGAAATATATGTGTGTACTACCAATATCGATTGTATTGATGCGCTTGTCATAAACAAAATAAAAATTACAAAACAAAAAAAAAAAAAAAACTCTCCAAAAAACGAGCAGCCAAGGGACGCACTAACATTGAGCTACGCGAACAATTCATATTGGCCGATGGTGTATCACAGAGCATGGCAGCATTCACACCGCGACGCTCAACACCGAATGCCGCAGCAAGTCCACAAAATGGTGCGCCTAGCTCAAATGTGCCGCCATATATGAGTGGACAGGGTCCAATAACGAAGGTAAATACAAGTTTAGCGCAAGTAAAATGGTGACAAAAAAAAAGTATTTAAAATAGAGAGCGTAAAATTTGAAGTTATATAAATGATTTAGTGCGTATTTTAATTTTTGGAGAGTTTGGAGAGTTTGTAGAGTTTGAATTTAAAGCATATTTTCGAACTAAAAAAGTTTCTGTGTGTTTAGTAAGCTTAATGATTATTTAATGATTTGTATGAAATTTACGCTAATCTACACAATTCTACAAAGTCTCCAAAAATTAAAAAAAGAGTTTTTCAAACACTAAGCACTATTGAGGTAAGTCCCGGGTCTAATGTGTGTTGTTGTTGCTATATATTGTTGCTATTATTGCTGCTGCTGCTGCTGGTAGTAGCTCAGCCTAAGCTATATGTGCGCACGCGCGCAAACACGTAATGTGGCAAAATTGTGTAGCGTATCATCGCCAAATGAAATTTGTTTTATGTGCATGAAATTTATCTTTTTTTTTCGTTTTTATTTGGTTTTATTACTCGTAAGAATTTTTACGTTTTCTTTACAATTTCTTTTGGGTTTTTATTTTGTGTAAAAATTAAAAGTATTGCTATATACGCCTATATACATTTTTCGTTTTTGTTTTTTTTTTTTCTAAAATGCTAGAGCTATATTTCATGAATTTTAACTGTTTTTAAGGTTAGTGTGTGTGATACACTTTCGATTTTAAAGTTAGGATATAATTCCACAAAATCCAAAAAAATAAAAAAAAATTAAAAAAAAGTTGCTTAAATGATCATACGCCGTTTGTGTTCGAACAACAACGAACAAGAAAAACAAACGCTATATATTTTTCATTAATTGATCTCTGTCTGTGTGTAAAAAAAAAAAAATAATAATAAATTAGCTGATGAGCATTTAGCCGAGTTAATGCCAATATTCGAGCGTATACGTGCACAAGAACAAGTTCCATGCGCCTTTCCCATACATATGGGCGCCGGCGGCACAGTATTCGTGCGTTGTAATACTAGTCGCTCGGTACCATTGAGTCCACATGTGATGCACTGTCATCCAACAACACACTGGGTAAGTGAAGTAAACAAAAACTAAAAGAAGACATTGTGTTTCTATAAAAAACTGGGGTTCATTTTGAAGTTATTTGAAAGTCATGTAAAGAAAAAAAAAGTGTATAATACTAATATAAAATTTTTCAAATAGGTACGCGAGCGCTCTGTACGTTCAATACCAATGTCGCATCATACACATCAACGCTCATCGCTGTCCGCCTCAACGCCTGATTCGCTTAGCGATAATGAAGGCAGCCATGGTGGTCCATCTGGACGTTATACACCACGTAAAGTAACATACACTAGCACACGCACAGGACTTACACCAGGTGGCTCACGTGCTGGCTCTAAGCCAAATTCACGACCATTGAGTCGACAGGGTTCTAAGCCAGCATCACGACATGGTTCAACATTATCGTTGGATAGCACAGGTAATTTATATAAAAAATTTATAATAAATTTAAATTTTATAAATATTTCACTTTACTACAGATGATCATACACCCTCACGCATTCCACAACGTAAACCCTCTACAACAAGCACCATTTCCGGCAGTGGCACTACGCCACGTCCAGCACGTCTAAGCGTTACAACGCCAACATCAGGTCGCTTGAATGGCACAAGTACCATAACACGAAAAACCGCTTCAGGTTCAGCTAGTCCAGCGCCAACAAGGTAAGTTGTTGCAGTTATAATATAATAATTCTAAACGACATTAAGCAATAGAAATATTTAAAAGCAACAGGTTACACTCTCAGTACAATACAATACATAACAAAAAAAAAATACATAAACCTTTTTTTTGTTATTATAATTTATTTAATTAATTTTTGAAAATTATTTATTTATTTTTTTTTATTTAATCTAATTTTCGGTTTGCATACAAAATCTGACAACATCTGTACATCAACTCTAACCTCAAATGAAATATTTGGCATACATTACATAACAAAAAAAAAAAAAATGCTTAAAAAAAAAAAAACAAAACATAAACTAATTGCTACCAAAAAAAAAAAAAAAACATAACAAAAAAAATTACATTTGGCAACATTATTATTATTTTGAAAACCAAACAATTTGATTACATGAATATAGCAATGGAGGCATGAGTAGATCATCCAGCATACCAGCACTAACAGGCTTCGGCTACAAACCTAGGTAAAACAAAAAAAAAAAAAAAAAACATTTAACAAAACATTTAGTAATTATTTGAAACAAAAAAAATAATATCATACCAGACTAGCACTATTTTTCTGTAATGTTTGAAGTGTTTTGATAACAGCGTAAGGTTAACAGCGTAACAATTTAACTTAACATAACAACCATTTTAACAGCAAAACAAATCAGAAATGTGTATGCGTTACTTTCGATAACTTTAATGATTCTTATTGGTTTGCTTATTTGAAAAAACAATTTGCCAAGATAAATTTACAGCAAAACTCAGCTTTTTTGTGCAATTTTTTTTGGAAATGATGCTTAATATTTCAAAATTTGATTTGAATCGCCTATACAAATCGTCTGATTAAAAAAAATTGTTGTATACAAATAGGAACGTACATGTATTACCTTTAATTTTATATAAATAATTTTGAATAATAATCTGATAAGTACATCCTACATCATTGCAATTTAATGAACTCTCTTATTTTCTGAGCACAAAAAAAAAAAAAAATGAAATTTAGCCACACTTTTTTTAAAAGGAAATATGATTTCCAGCTAAAACTGAGCATAAATTTTGTGAAACATTTTAAAACCTATGCGACAATCTAAATTATTTATTTACTAAAAAGTCTTCATATTTTAATTTAATAAGATATCTAACAGCCTCTTAAAGCTGTTATAAAATAGTGATAGCTTGGTATGAAAAAAAAAATAAAATTATTACCTAGTGTACATATAATATACATACATTAATTAAGCATACAATATAATTTAATTTATTAGTTAATAATTAAATTTAAGTTAACATTACACAAGAACAATTCCAACGCAAAACACTTACAAACTCCATACAAGAACACACAGTAACAGTAACAGAGCTATTTTAATTTAAATAACATTTTTGCTTTACATTAGTCACTTTATGTGACGCGCTGTGTTAATACGCTGTACATTATTTAACATTGCTAATACCTGTAACATTGATGTAATTGTACACTGTTATTTTTACATATGTGAAGGCCCTCAAGGATACCGGTTAAACTAGCATCATTCGATTCAAAATCTACATCGCCTACTAGCTCAACTACAAATCCAACTAGTTTGGGGTAAAAAATAAATATTAAAAAAAAATATATATACATATACCAACTACAACTATAGTTTTGTAGCTGTACAGAGCGTGTAAATGAGATTTAAAAAAAAAATGTAATTACATATTTAGTTGTAGCAAGTTTTGCGTTGTGTTTTTGCGTTTTATTTTATTTTTTATGCTTAATTTAAAAAAAAAAATGCATGTAATTATTACAGCAGCATGTTTAGTTATTATTGTTTTATTTATAAAACAATTTAAGCCTTGTTAATGTTTTATTGTTTTATTTATAAAAAAAAAATAATAAATACTAATAAAAGTTTTTCTTTCCCAAATACAAATAGACGCAACATAAGCGGCAGCACAACACCATCCGGTATGCAAACACCACGTAAAAGCTCTGCAGAGCCAACATTTAGCTCAACAATGCGACGCACATCACGCGGTACAACGCCAACAGAGAAACGTGAACCATTTCGTCTATAAAAAAAAAAAATAAATTAAATTCTACAAAAAAAATCAATTTAAACAATTCAAAATTGTTTCAAACTCAAGATACATTGCGCAAAAAAATGTAAACTAAAACCCAGTGGAAAAAAAAAAATCAACTCTAAAGTGCCGGACTCTATCGTATATGTTACTATAAATATATATGAGAAAGTTTTATAAATATATTTTATAAATATTTACAAACTAACCCTAAAAAACACACTCCACACACACACACACACACACACCTAGATATACTAATTAAGTAAAAAGTGTTAAGTTGAAAAAAAGTTTATAAAAGACACACAAATGGTAAATTCTCTGATACTAATTATTTAAATTAAACTTCTACACAACTATCTGTCTTTGCTACTACTATACTACTACTAGTTTACTAACTAATTCTACTACTATTAATTTAATACACAACACATCTAGTTATTTTCCTATGCTATTTTGTATATAATATTTAATTTCGATTATAAAAAAAAAAGATAACACTTAAATTAAATTGAGAAAAACACTCCAAGTGCTTTAAGGCAATTAAAAAAATTATAAAAAAAAAAAATATATATTGAAAAAAATTTAAAAAAACACAAAACATTCGAATTATATAAAACTGTAAAGCGCTACATAAATCGCAAGCACGCCTCAACGTTTATTGCAGCGCTTGCATTTAAAATCGCCAGTTTAAATGTATTCGCTGCAATAACGTTAACTGCAGAGGGGCGTGCTTAAATAAAATTAAAAAAAAATAAATATGTAAGCAGCAGTTATAAAAAAAAAAAATTAAAAAAAACATTTTATATTATAAAAAAAAAAAATTATTAATTTGTTTTGTTATATTAAACTAATGCGAAAATACGAAGAAGCAAGAAACGTAAAAATTATTTAATTTAAATAATACTAAAAGTCATTATTGTAAGTTTAATTAATTAATTAATATTTAATAATTGTAGTTAAGTCATTTGTTGTGTGTAAAAAAATGCACACACAAAATTTTTTATTAATTTTTTTGTTTTTTTATATATGCAAAAATAAAATAAAATAAATAAATATTAAAAATGAAATGTTTTATAAATAATTGTATAATACTAATACTAATTTATTAGATGATGCTGATGATAATGATGACGTTAATGAAGTTAAAAGATTTATTATTATAATTTTTTAATGCAATTAAAAAAACAAAAAAATTAAAAAAAAGAAAAACTTAATAAGAAATAAAATTTACAAAAAATAACAAAATATAAATGTGTAGTTTTTTTATTAAAAAATAAAATGGATAAATGTAAAACAAAGAACACGGAAACACGCAATCAAATAAGCTCGACAATGAGATACTCTCTAAAAAAAACTTTAAATTTAGGGTTTATTTACGTCACGTTGAATGAACTTTTTTGCACAGAAAGATTGTCTGATAAATGTTTCTATTAATCTCTTGATTGTTTTCAATAAAAAGAAAGAACAGATTTCAATATTGATCTGTAATCCATAAAAAATACTTAAACTTCCTTCCAGGGTTAAGGAACATATTCTAGGTATCCTATAGATATGATTTAAAGCCAGTTGCTTATAAAGTTTGAAAGCTGCTGCTCATTGTTAAGTGTACACTCTGGAAATAATGTTTCGAGTAAGATATCCAGAGATTCATCAGGAGTTATCTGAATATAATAAAAATACAAGTTATAATTTAAATTGTTTTTATTCGAATAAACTTTTTTTGCTTTTGACACATTGAAAATGGTTTATTTAGTTTGTTGTAATATCATTGAAATGGAATACATGCAATTCTCTATTTCAGTATTTAATTTTTTTTTTTTTTAGTAATTTCTTCATCAAATCTTACTACGTTTTAATTTTGAAAATTGTTTTTTTTTGTTTTATTTTGTTGACATCTATATAGAATATGGCTAAACATGCAAGTACAATTAAACTCCTTTTTTTTTACCTGTTTTTCAAATATCATTTTTATCAAGTTTGACTAGAATAGCTGCAGCGCATTTTATTATTTTTTTATTTTTGAGTAGTTACATATTTGCTGTTGTATAGATTTATACGCTTTTTGCATATTTAATTTAGATTGGCTACAGGATTCCAGTTTTTAATTAATATCATGAGTAATTTTAAAATTATTTTAATTTAAAGTTAGATTCGTTTGTTTCATTTCTTTTTTTTTTTTGTTTTTGTTTTTTAATATTTTTGTGTATAATATCAATCAATTGCGCTGCTTTGCCGCGTGCTACTGCTGCTTGCTTACTTTATACTTTTGTGTAACTACTAAAAACTTTGTCTCTATTAAGTCTTTTTTTTTTTTTTTTTTGTTTTGTAACTACAAAATTACAAATTATGTTTAAATTAGAAATACAAGATAAATTTGCTACTTAAAAATTGGTTTGCTAAAACTAACTAAAATATATTATACCATATATTATCAGTATGTATATACGCTACACAAATGTCTGTCTGTCTGTTTCGCTTTTTTTAATTAAGTATAAAACTCTAAAAAATATAAAAGAAATTTGCGCGTTCTATGGCGACAATGCTATAATATTGTTAGTAAAAACGCTGCAAAGCAATGCTGTTGCGCTTCGTTATTTACTAACAATAATATGAGTTGTTTTTGTAGTCGTTGTTGTTGTGTGCTTAAAAATAAATGATAATTTAAATATAAAACAACTAAACAATAATAAAAATAATAATAATAAAAATAGTTCACAGAAGTGAGTAGTAGTTTTGAGTTTGCATTTGCTTTTGCAAACAATTGAACAACTAAATGCCTTTGTTGTTGTTGTGATATTATGATCATCTATTGTAGCGATTGCATTTTTGTGTAAATATTAGAAACATGGCAAATCTGGCGGTAATCTATCCAACGTTAAAAGTGTTAACGTTGATTTTGGCATGTCATATGTACGGCAATTGTTGTTGATGTTGTTGTTGTTGGCAGCAGTAGCAGCAGCAGCAGCAGTAGCCCTAGCAGCAACGACTTCACACTTCACTGAGCGCCATTGTCACCTGGCATGTGCGCCAGCAGCAATTTGTGCCTTTGGCTGTTTGCCGCTATTATTTGTTGTTGCTGCCGTTGCGGCTCCAGCAGCATTGGAATGACTAGTATTGGCGGCGACGCTAGCTGTATTATTACGTTCATCACGCTCAGCGCGATTATGATGATGGTGATGATGATGATTATGACGCCGTCCACCACGATAATGACGTCGATTATGATGATAATTATTATTTGTCGGTTCGGGCATTATGCGTTGTGTCTGCTGTACGTTGGGCGCAAAATTAATACTGTTATTACTGTTTGTTGTTGTTGTTGCTGTTACAACATTATTACTATTGCTGCTTGTTGTTGGCTTTGCATCGGCGTTTGCCTGTAATTCTGCTGCTGCTGCTTTCTTTGCAGCTGCTTCTGCTTCTTCACGTTGTTTACGCTGTTGCCGACGTCTGACTTCTTCTTCGGTTTCAATGGATATGACAGCTGCTCCCTCGGCCTCAACATCGATAATAGCACCACGACTTTTCTGTTGTAAATATAATTTGGACATACGTTGTTGCATTTCGCGTAGTTCTTGTGTTACTTTAAATTCTGGTGCATTTGCAAGTTCCTCCGGTGGCATGGCACATTTTAAACTATCCGTTTCATCTTTTATATTTTCGCGACAAACTGGGCATGCCGCTTGAAAAGGTGCTGCTGTCTTTTGCAGCCAAGCTGGCAGCTTATTATATTCGTCCTGATAATTGCGGCGCAATGCATTCAAATGTCGTGCAAGACAATAACTATGCAAATAATGGAAGCATTCGGTGCGCGTAAATTCATCGCCATCGCAAAAGCCATACAAACAGATGACACATTGACCGCTCGGCAGATTGCTGCCGCTTAGATGTTCGCGTACAACTTCAATTAGATCAAAGACGACCGGAAAGCCGAGCGTTTCTTTAATTTTTTCTGCGCAAGCGCTACGTATGGCCTCGAGCCGTGCATCATCTAGGCCGCGTGGGCGTAGCAGCTTAAATTCTGGACTTTCGTCGGGATAGCCTGGCGTCGGCAGCACTTGCAGCGTAACGCAAATGCATTGCTGCTCATCCTCTTCGACATCGGTCAGCGGTAGCACTGTTGTCTCAATAGCTTCGACTGCATTGCTATAGAATTAGTATTGTACAAAATTTATGTTAATAATTGCGGCAGTTAAGTGTAGTGTTTTTTTGTTTTTATTTTCTCTTTTACCTGTGTTGTTTGCGTACAATGCGCACATCGTCCATTAAAATCGCCTCAAGCGATTCAACTTCGTCCTGCAAACTGCAATAGATTTTTGTGTTTAAATGTGTGCTTTATGACTTTGCAAATTTTTGTTGGCATTTATACTTACGCATCCATAGTTAATTTAAATATTTCACTTGTACCAAATAAAAAATCGATTGAGTTGCGGCTGTAGTGTATAGTGTTAATAATGAATGAGTTTACCACCTCGCAACACTGATGCCTTTCGTACTCAAGCACACTATGTGTGTGTGAGAAAGAAAAAAGAAGCTAAAATAGCATCAGTGTTGCGAAGTGGTAAACTATCTAAATTTGTTAAATTAGTGATGTGTTAGATTTTTTTTTTTTAGTAATGTGTTCTAAAATCTTAAAATCTAAAATGAAATTAAAATCGTATATATTTAAGTTAAAGAAATAATTATTTATTCTTTGCTTTCATAAAAATTATAAAATTTACTCCTGTTTTGTCTGTCGCGTCCCGCGGCAGCATTCGAAATGGTTTCGGTAATTTTCAAGTTTTTTATAAGTGTTGTGGCAAAAGTAACAGTAGAATTTCTTAAAAAAAAACAAATATAAAAAAAAAACGGTAAAAATTAATTGAACTTACTCTTTTTTGTATCGTCCAGTGGATAATACTGAGTTATTGCCCGACTAGACGTTGAGGGTTGGGAATCCAGACTCTCAAAGTATTGTGAATAACTCAGTGACCATGAATTAAATACTTCGTCGAACTCCTCTGATTGTGACTTCTTTGGAGGTGGTGATGGTGGCGACGGTGGTTGTGGTGATGGTGACGGAGGTGGTGGTAGTCGTCCTGCCGCTGCCATTGTCAAATTGCCTGACTTCTTAGGTGGTTGTGCTGGTAGTGGTGGTGGTGATGGTGGTTGAGGTGATGGTGACGGGGGTGGTGGTAGTCGTCCTGCCACTGCCATTGTCAAATTGCATGACTTCTTAGTTGGTTGTGCTGGTAGTGGTGGTGGTGGTTGTGGTGATGGTGACGGAGTTGGTGGTAGTCGTCCTGCTGCTCCTGTTCCCAATTGTCGTCCCACAAGAGATGCCGGCGACGTACATTGCTGTAATAGTTTAATATATTTGACTATATATTTAACAGTTAATATGCGTTTACCTCTTCTTGGAACCACAACTCAATTCTATTGAACTCTACGTTATATATATATCCCTCACTGACTGGACCCTCAATCTTGTTCCTCTATAAGGGAAGTCATGTTGAGCTGAATGGATAGCATTAAGCAGTACTCGCACCATACCTTCTAAATTATTCATCTAGAAACAAGATTTAAAAGTAGTCTAATATAATATAAAAGCAAATAAGTAAAGTTAATTAAAATTAACGCACAAAATTATATATTATTATGTATGTGCGCAATTGCAAGTGTTACGCAGAACACGGCGAACTGTGAACTTTTTTTATGCACCCTTCAATTTCTTCCAATTTTCTCTGTTGCTTAAGCCAATACTTTCCAGTTCGTCCTGGCGAAATCGATTCACCTGGATCGATTCTCTTGTTTCCAGCAAATCTTTCGCAACCGCCTCAAAAGTATTTATTGTAGTATATAAATCTTTAGATCCGTACGCTGCATCCAGCATTTTCATGTTTGTCTTCAAATACTCAAGTCTCGCCTCAAACTCCAGTTTCTTCCAATTACCCATTTGAAGAAACGAAAATACTTCCGAAACTATAGGGTGCTTCTCTTTGCACGACTTGATAAGGTGGGTTGGATCGAACGCCACTTTTAGAGTACGCCATCCATTCTCCATATCTTTATAGTAGTTCAGTGCACTTGTGTTTTTCATGCTTGCGATCACACATAATAAATTTCAAGTTGCCTACTTCCCCCAGAATGATTTTCAACATTGGCAACACGTAATTTAAATTATCAAATATGAAATTATCTGGGGTTGGTAGGCGAGTTACTTTAAAATATATTATCCTTTTGTAATCGCAGAGGCAGCTCTGCATTAAGAACATAATAACATTAAACTCCCTATTTATTTCAAATATATATATATATATATATATATATATTAGTACCTATTCTGTAATTTTAGACGTATCTCCATTGGTAAAGTTATATAGCTGAAAATGTGTTCAAAATTATGTGGAATGAAGCTTTGTAACACTTTGCAACAAAATTTCAGTTTCATTCAAGAAAGTGGAACAGAAATTGAAGCAACAAAAATGGAAAAATTTTCAAAATTTTCTGTCAAGCGTTTATGGAGGAGAAACAATTTAAAAATTGGTCACCAGATGAACTTTCAATGGTCCATATCGAATGTAGGAAAGTTTTCGGTTTGGAGAATGGTCTAGAGGAAATAGGAAGACTCCTAACTTTTGAAAGACAACGATTGAAGAGGGAATGTGTTGGTTGGGAAAATCAGCTCTTTTGGTAAGTGTATGTAAAATATGAATTTTTAAAAATTTTAATAATATTTTGTAAATTGCCAATAGGATTTCAATACGCCGACGCCCGTGGATTCATCTTCGGAAGACATGGACAATGAGAGGTGCAAAGACGTCCACTCGGATGTAGAGGTTGGCCAGTTAATAGTAAGTTTCAATGAAAATTACTGAAAAATAATTTCAAACATTAAATTTACAGAATATGGATAATGTTGAAGTGTTTGAGATAGAGCAACCATGCTCCTCAAAGAAAGGGAAATTCTCAGACGGAATCTTGTTGGACGCAAATGTAAGTTATTACCTTATTATTAATATAATAATAATATCTTATGTTTTGCCATAGAAAGAAAATATGATAGAGCAACCTTGCTCCTCAAAGGAAGGGAAATTCTCAGACGCAATGTTGTTGGATGCAAATGTAAGATATTCCTTACTATTAATATAAAATACCTTATTATTAATATAATAATAAATATATCTTAGAAAGAACAACCATGCTCCAGTGAGAATACGAAGAGCCAACATTTCCAGTCATTCACTGAAGCAATGTTAGTGGAGGAAAATGTGAGTTATTACCTTAATGTTAGTTATTGTTGATTTAAAAAGTTTAAAAATTCATGTAGAAAAACACAAAAAAATTTTAAACCTTTTTTTCTCTGTGTGCTAATTCATATTTTTTATTTTCGTCACAATATAATGAAAGTTTATTAATTTACCTTTATTTAAAAAAAAAAAAATCAATGGAGGGTCTTTTAGTTCTCGAGATATGAAACTTTCATAAATGAAACTGAGAAACCGTTATGCACATAGGATAGAAGACGTGCAGCGTAAGACTCTTTTGACGATATCTCGAGAACTTAAAGACCCTCCATCGATTTTTTTTAAATAAAGGTAAATTAATAAACTTTCATTATATTGTGACGAAAATAAAAAATATGAATTAGCACACAGAGAAAAAAAGGTTTAAAATTTTTTTGTGTTTTTCTACATGAATTTTTAAACTTTTTAAATCCACTTCAAATTTATTTAAAACCTTACAATTTTCTCTACACGCCCTATAAATCTCATTGAAATCGGTTAAAAACTCTTTAAATTACAAGAATTTAAAAAAAAAAAGGGCCAAAAATCAAAAGTGACGTAATTCCTAAAATTTTGAAAATTTATAAAAAATACTTGACTGAGCTATTACTACCCCCAAATTCTACAAATTGACCAACTTTGAACAAAACAATACAATACAAAAATAATATTTAGAAATTATTTCGTTTATATTTCGTTATATATTGTACACAACTGGATTAAATTTCACAAATATTTTATAAACTTTTAAAATGCTTTGCTTTTGCACACAAAAATCGCTGGTGAAGTGCTTTAATGATAAAAACTTTTCTCACCTGTCGATCAAAACAGTTGTCACCTAGTACGCAAGGAGCTGTATGACATACACCTGTTGTCCGTCAGTCATAAAAACGTCGTTGTTTGTTAACATAAACATTGAATGCACAACATCAGCGTTCTTTCTTGATTTTGTTAAAAAATTTATATAAACTTTAAAATAAGAGAGTTTTCGAACTTGACCTGCTTGTTCCCGAGAAAAGCTTTAGTTTCAAATTTCAGCTCGTTATCTTCAGGTAGTCACTGAGTAAATCGTGTTGAAATAAACAGCAGAGAGACGGATATAGCTAGATCGAATAGTCTCATCGTCTACTTCAATGGGTTAGAAACTTCGATTTTTCATTTTATTTTTTAACAATCTTAGATATTAGTTAAAAGCTAAAAGCGTCAAATCATGGCGGGTGCGGCGACACATCTTTTAAAGTTTTGCATTCTACGTCCCTCAATTTCCATGTTACAGCGTGAAGCAACATCGTGTGTGTGTCGTCACTGTACTCGGCAGTATTGGCTGACATTGTACTATGGGCGCTGCTGCACAAACGATTTCCTTCGCTCGTCCTTGAAAATACGTTTGACCGACCTTCTGACTGAGATGTATCTGCCTATTGGTGTGATAGCAGGCAGGCAATATTTTCTTGCTAGTAGATGCTCCTGAAGCAGCAGTTGAACGTGATCGTCTATGTCGATTGTTGGCAACAGCCATTCACCCTATAACACTTAATTTATCTTCAATATATTGAGACTAAGCGAAGCAGGTAACATACATACATAAATAACTCGCTTGGAGAAACGGCGCCGTGTAGCCGCCTAAGATTCCAGAGCGTAGCACTGAATTTAAGAAATGAATCACAGAGACATTTGCTGTTGTCAGCGCAGCTAAAAATTCAGCCTGTTCGGCAGCTGTTAGGTTTTCATTGTACGTAACCGCGGCATATATATTATTGCGGTTCCATGTATGTTTGCAATGGTACTTTAAAGTCATTTAAATGCAATTTTGCCATGCTTAGTTCGATATCTTTGGATGGTACTGATTTCGGTTCCTCACACGAAAATAAAATATCCTGCGCCACTTCATTGCCTTCATTATCAAAATTACGTCGGTCGCAATGAGGTATCGACTATTGTTGTTCGCCATCAACTTACTCAACTGTGCCTTACGTCTATTATCAGCTGTTTTCTGTAGTAGTTGGAATCCAACCAATGCAACATTAGCTGTGCTGCTCGCACACATACAGCTGTGCTGCTCACACAAACAAACCTTGGTCATGCGTAAGTATGACAAAGATAGCAAATACCATTGCTGTATTGCTCGCACACATTAAATGCAGACTGATGTTAGTGCTGAATAGCTGAATGACGCTAGCGCTGCACCAGACCAGCAACAATTTATCGATACGTTATCGTTATTTTAATTTTATTATAAATGTCGATTACTCACAATATTTAATAGCTTTAAAAATTACACAGGCCTACAAAAATGCCTTTTTTATACCTGTTACACTAGTGTAAACAGGTATATTCAGTTTGTCGGAAAGTTTGTAACGCATTAAAGGAGGCATCGGAGACCCCATAAAGTATATATATTATTGATCAGCTCGATGAGACGAGTCGATTTGGCCATGTTCGTCTGTCTGTCTGCTCCGCGATTTATTCGCTCAGTTTTAAAGATATTGGGCTTTTCTAGGTCCTGTGTACTTTCTATGTTAAAATGAATGTGCCACGCCCACTTTTAGGTATAGTTCCCATACAAAAGTACAACATTTTGTCAAGTTCTTATAAGAAAAAATGTATTTATAAAGCGAATGGTTTCAAATATGGTACAAATGCTTCTTATATCATGCAAAATCTTCAGTTTAAAATTGGTCCAAATCGGACCGCGAATTGCTAAATTTTTAAGAATATTTTTAATTTGTTTACTATTTTAAAATAAAATTTAATACAAATGCTGCACACGAAGGTCTAACAACGTCCAATGATGTGTAACAGGTATATGTATAAGCTTCGGTCCGACCGAAGTTAACTTTTTTTCTTGTTTATTATTTATTTTCGATATGAGACTGGTTTCCGATGTATTTTTGTGCGCTGTGCTCGATTCTGGTGCCCAAAAGTGCCGAACAAGCCATGATTTTATGAAAAGAGATTCATAACAGTTAAAAACACAATTTTTGGGTTACTTACTTAACCAGAAGTAATGGGAACTTTTAAGCCCCAGAACCCAAAGTGATTTACAGAATAAAATAAACCGTGTAGGATCGATTATCGGATACTCTATTCGAAGAATATAAACTGTTTTAAATTTAGAATGGTTTCGTACCCTTTCTGCCAAATTTTAAGTGTTTTCCCGATTTTTATAATTGCTCGCGAGTTCCTCGTGCCCGAAGAATGATATCGTAAAAACGAAGGTTTTTAATTTTTCTATCCATGACAACAACCACTTTTCATTTACAGCGATGACAGCGACATCTGTAACTACATTCATTTTCTAGATGTCGCCACTGTAGCATATCCTTTTATTTTTTTTGTTTTTTATTAATTCTTGTTCTTTACTCTTACTCAACCCCTAATACACGCAAAGAACATATAACAACACACCACGTGCTTTTTATATGCTCCTTTTAAAGTTTATTAATGAAAATACAAAGCTAAGCTTTTTCGCTGTATACATATGTGTACTTACATATATGTATATATGTGTATATATATGTACATTTGCATATAAAAAAGGAGCCCAACAATCATTTTGTCATTAAAAAATTTTAATAAATTTTTATACATAAAACATGCCGCATATCCTTACTAATACATAAACATATACAAAGAGCGCATACATATACGTGAATGTGTGTAAAAGAGAGTAACAGTTTTTGTTTTTTTTATTCTTTTTTAACTACTGCACATGTGCATGAGTACATCATGTGTATGTGTATTTGTGTAAATGTGCGCAAAGCTAAATACAAATTTGGCGAATCTTTTGCTTTCGCGCCGCTACAAAAACAGAAATCACTTCAGTTTACAACGGAAAGCACACTACGACGGACGTTAAAAGCGGAAACGGAATTATTTAAACCAAAAAAAAAAAAAAACAACAACAACAAAAATTTTAACTGTGCTTAATATTAAAGCTATTAAAGTTTTCTACTGAAGAGCAAATAAAAAACCGTTAAACGTTGGTTTACTATATAACGGTGCTTTTAACTGTATTTGTGTTTATATGCGCGTCAGTGTATGTGTGTCTGTGTTTATGATTAAAGTGTTTTAGTGTGTGTGTACATTTTGGAAAATTTTTTGCTCCTTTTTGTACAAAAAAAAAAAAAAAAAAAAAAAAAAGAAGCGACATAAAAAAAATAATAAAAAATAAATAAAATTGTACGTTTTATTTAAAAGTAAATTTTTTTATATTAAATTTTTTTATTTATTTATTTTAGTAAAATTTATGATATACACGTACAAATGGAAATTTATATTAATTTTTTTTTTTTATATAAAAAATTTATAAAATTTTTAAATTGTGCAAACCATTGCATTTCGCATTATTTTTGTAATGGAAAATTTTATTATAAAACTTTGCATTTTTGTGCATTTTCTCACAGCACAAAAAAAAAAAAAAAAAAACAATTCTTATAAATAAAATAAAATAAAAAACATTGAACATATTGACATGTGTTTCGAAATATATCGAAAAAGTGCAAAAAACTATAAAAAAATAAATATTTATGCATTTTATGGCATATTTTGTACGTTTTAAGAATGTAACACAGGGGCGAGCGGAAGGGCGTTCGTTTCGTTCATTCGTTCATTTGGTTGCATAGTATAAAGGGCGCATTAAATATGTAATTTATAAAGAGAGTGAGAGAGAGCGAAAGAGATAGAGCATTAAAGAGTTTGTTTAATGATAAAGCGTGATAGCCTAACGTAAAGCAAAAAATTCGCGTACGTCATTAAAAATGCACAAATTACATTAAATAATTTGTGCAATAAGAACAAAAAATAACAACAACAACAACAACAATTACAACAAAAGCGGAAAATAAATAGCATACAAAAAAAAAAAAAAAATTAAAAAATAAATAAATAAACTTTTTTTAAAATATGTCTGGCATTTTTTTGTTATATAAAAAAGTATGCTTATTAGTTTTAGAAAACAATATTTTTAAATAAAAAAAAAAAAAAAAAGTAATTGAAATTTTTATGCAACACACACACACATACACAAACAAAAGAACACATGTCTTTTTGCCCCACTGACGCTCCTTTATTGTCTTTCCAAATATTTTTCTCACTTGTGTGTGTGTGTTTGTGTGTGCAATTTGGTAAAGTAAATTTACAGTGAGGCTGGCAATGGCCTCCACTCTTGGAGGGGTTTCCGTGCCACATACCACACACAAAAATGTGTACCACACCCACATACACCAACATAAAATCCAGCAGCTACCTTGGCCGCCAAAAACGGCAGCAGCAGCAGCTACAACAGCAACACTCACAGCATCCACTTTATATGACGCTCTGCTCTCACTCATGGCGCTCTTTCTCTTTTTAACTTTATATAGCCAAAATGTATGTGCTTACGTCGACTATCTTCCCCCGCATAATCTTGCACTATGCCAATTGCCAAAAAACAATTTTTTTTGAACTTTTATTGTCAACATTTGAAAATTCACTTTTCTTATTGCATTTAATACCCTCTGAAGGCGTTGAATGAAGAGTATATTATATATAATGGAAGACTCAATAAAGTTCCTCTGTAATGCTACTGGAGACTATTGAGTTACTAGAATTGAAAATTTTATGTTGCAGATACCTACCTGATAAAAGTATCATTGGATCTTATAAGGATTATTGTATAATTTTTATAAAAAATAATTCCAATGAAGTGATTGGCAATGAAATCTTGAAACTCTTATATACGCAAAATTTTCAAGAAGAACAAATGCCCCGTTTCTGGAATATAGGAATTTAAAGTTTTATAAAAATTGTTCGAATTTACGCAAAACTCGTGACTCGGGAATTATTTTGGGCCGTACATTCCAAAAAATTGTAACGAAAAAATTTTCTTAAGGATCGTTTTCGTGATATCCTCAAAAACTTGTTATTTGGGACTTTTATTCCGTTATAACTATATATATAGGGAATGGATAGACCCAAACAGCTGACCTGTACGTTATTTAAAAGGTAATTAGTAATGCTAGTTATGCTAATTTCTTTTTTTCGGTAAAAAATATTAAATTAAATTATTTTTTAAATTTTTTAATTAAGGTTTTTTTTTTATTACAAAAACATAAACCTGAGATTGTCTAAATCGGACTAAAAGTGTGAAAGTTATGGAGAAATAAGTGAAATCAGAAATATCTATATATATATTTTTTTTTTTGTTAACATTGGATCTTCACGAAAATATGATTAGATTCTAACTAAAACTTTGACATTTTTTACTTAAAAAATTTGTTTGAATTTTTATGGGAGTACCCCCTTATATAAATCAATTAATATATTTTTCTGATTTCACTTATTTCTCCATAACTTTCACACTTTTAGTTCGATTTAGACAATCTCAGGCCGAGACAACCTTAATTTAAAAATTTTAAAAATAATTTTATTTAAATACAGGTCAGCTGTTTGGATCTATCCATTCTCTAGATATATAGAAATAACGGAAAAAGTACCAAATAGCAGGATTTTTGAGGATATCTCGAAAAGATCTTTAAGATCCTTGGAATCTACGGCCCAAAGTACAGGGGAATAGATCTATGAGAACCCAGAATCTTCGACAAAGTTAAAATTTGTAAGCTAGTGTTATGAATTAGATACATTTTTGTATTCAATTTTGTTTATCCGTAATGGAAGCTTTAGGGTACATCGTAGTCGAATTTACACGTCTGTTGCGTTCTTTCCTTTTAGTTTTTGGCTCTGTCAGCATCTACCAATGAATTTATTATTATTGTTGTTGTTGCCTCTTGGTAGCATACAAATATGTATAGAGAGCTCTTCATATAAGTTAGTGTCGGATATGAAGAGGCAAGCCTTGAACAAAATTTAGGTATTCCTTGTATTAGTTCAAGTGCAAAAAGTATAAAAATACAAAAATTGAATAGATCATAAAATTAATTTTGCGCGCAGTTTTTCTTTTTGTTGGGAAATTGTTGCAAATTGTTTCATAAATCGGCGCAATATAATACAATATAGAAATGAGAAAAAAAGAAGGAAAGAGAGAGAGAGGAAGAAAAACAGAAAAGTTTATTTATTTTTCAGTAGCGGAAAAAATGTTCTTGAAAATATTGACAGTTTAAAAAATATTGAAAATTTGTATATGGCATTTTCACCTTTTTTAGTGCACTTTTCATTTTTAAGTGTGAATTATTTAAAGGCACTAAAAATGGTCTATAAAATCATTGGTATGGATACGACTTTATATAATAAACATGTTCCGATTTACTGCTTAACAGACAGACTATAAAAAAAAAAATTTTTAAAAAAGCTATATAAAAAAAATAAAAAAAACGCCCGTTTTTAGCTCTTCGCTGTATGGGAACACCTTTTTATTTTTTTTTTATATGGAACAGCTTTTTTCCAATTTTTTAGCTATTCCTTAGTCTCTGTTAAATAGTGTTACATCTATTTTAATGTATCACATTCTGTTACACCGCCACGCGTGTTACATAAAATGGAAATATTGTCCAACACTGATTTAATTACATGATCATTTATTTTTTTAATAAAACTAATTCTCTTTGAAGAGTTGTTCCAGAGAATCAAATATATAAAATAACATGAAAAAAAAGTTTCTGATACAAAATAATTTTCAATCATGAACATTAAAAATCGATTATATCGGTCACATATTTATCAGATCATGCATATATGTCTAAGTTTTATTTTTATTATTTACACTGATCGGCATAATTATTTTGGCAAGACGAAAAAAAAAAATACTTTTGATTTACATTTGTACAATTTTAAGCTTTTTTAATTTATTGTATTGTATAAACATTTTTCATGTAAAATTTAATGTAAAATCCAAATATGAAACCAAATTTTTTCGTAGTTTAATGGTTTTGGAGAATTTTTTGAATTTCAGGTTTTTTGAAAAAATAGAATCTTGTTTTTTATATTCTGATGGGTTTGGTTCTGATAGTCTTATCCTCCTGTTTATAACAAAAGATAAAATCGTCATTGTATTCTCTATCAACCTTCTGAACAATGTTTTGTTATCAGATTATTTGTTTAAAAACTGATTATAAATTAATTGAGTATAAATTGGGCAAAAAATGTTTAAAATTGATAAACCGTATTCAGTAAATTTGTAAACAGTTTCCAAACTAATAATCTGCCGACAAAACATTGCTCAGATGAATACTTTTCGTCTTGTCAAAATAATTATGCCGACCAGTGTATATTGAATATCTCAATACAGTGCGGAAGACAATGCTGTTTTGTTTAAACATATTAAAAATTTTTGATGGGATTGAACAGAAATAAATATTGAAAATATCTATGTTGGAATTTTTTTTTCTGTTTTAAATAAATAATAATATTTACAAAACGTTTCTTCTTTCCATTCATTGTCTTTTCCCTTACTGTATACATTTCGATTGATTATTTTTGCTCTTGAAATAAAATACAATTGTTTTTATAATGAATCCCAATATGCGCGATTATAAATAAAAATATATGAGGCCTACGGTTTTTTATTTATTTTTTTTTTTTTGATGTGTTTATATATTTATAAATCAGCTAAAAAATGGTCAGTTAAGTTGTCAAAATATTTAGTTTATTTTTTAAAACAGAACTTGACATTACGTCTGACAAGTTAGAAAACTTTAAGAAACAGTAAAGTTTTATAAATTAAAAAAAAAATATAATAAAAATTTTTTATTTCAGTTCCTTACTGATTATTTGCTGCGTCATTTGCAATGTCGAAATTTAAAATTTATTGTAAATAATAAATTTTCCAATATGTTTCAAATACGTTGAAAGATATGAACAAATGCTTTGCAGATTTATTGCTAAATTAAAAATCATTTGTCAAATTATACAGTTCGAAGAACTCAATAATTGGAATAAATTTTACGAAGTCATTTTCCTAATAAACGCAAAATTTGACAGCTGACAGCTGATTTGAGTATTTGGTTTGGTTGGTTTAAAATTTCACTCTAATTAGATTGACTAGCAGCCTAATTATTGGAAAATTGTAATCTCAACTTAGTTTTTATTACATCAGCATATACAGCCATATTCCCGTAAACGAAAAATTTTGCGATTTACGATTTTGCAAATTCGTACGATTTCAAATTATGACAAAAACTTAAATCGGGTACAAATTAAATAGTTATCGGTCTACCCAAATCGCAAATTGTTGTTGCTTTGACAAAATTTTCTGTTCTTTTAAATGTAGGCTTTGAATTCAGAATCAAGCATATTAAAAGTACAAAGATGAAATCTAGAAACATCATAGAATGAAATAAAAATATTTTTTAAATAAACGATAGTATCTGTTTTTTATACATTTACTTTTCATTTCACTTACTCAAATTTTGCCGATTTGAAATCGAAAATATCTTGCGTTTTGCGAATGCCGGGCAATTCGCAAAATGATTGCGATTACGGGAACATGACTGTTGTATGCAGGTTGAGACAGTGTCTGATTTAAGATAATACGCTATATTTTGACTTTTAACTAAAAAGTAAATTATTTATCAATTAATTAACATTAAATAGAGCATATAACTTCGCGTTAATATACAAATTTTATGGTATTCAAAAAATGTTTGCAGGTTGAGACACTACGCGTCATTATGTTATGTAACAAAGCGATTCTATTCTCTAAAAAAAAACTACTCAATGTAAACATAAAATTTTATTATGAAAATAAAAAAAAACTAGTCACGACTACAAACAATAAAATAAATAAATAAAAAAAAAAAGCAGAAAAATGGTTGACACAAGAAACCAGTAAAACGAATCGAAAGACAGGCAAGTGACTGCCTAAACTTGCCAAAGTAAATTTTGTATAAATTTTAAATGAATGAAATTGTGCCGCGCTTCTATGAAGCTGTAAAGCTTTTCGTGTGTGTGTGTGTGAAATATCCTTGCTACCGAAAAAAATAGAACACAAACAAAATGAAATTGCGTCGCAAAATTCATTAAAATAAAATTCGTTTTTTGGTAACATTTTTTTCATCCCCCTTTGTAAACCTCAACAAGATTGAATATGTCGTACGCAGCATAGCCAGTAACCAGTTTGATATACGTAAGGACATATAGGGTTGAAAAGAGGATCAAGCAAAAACTTTCTATTTTAAAGCTTACCTATTATTTTTTTGTTGAAGTTACTTTTGCATTTGATGGGTGCAAACTCATTTTGCATGTTTGATTTACGTTCACCTTTTTTCCGCGTAGGTGCCGGCCCTTGCTGACAGCAAAGTTAAACTTTCGATCGATATTTGAACCAAAAAAAAAAAATTCTGCAAAAATTTCCACAATCATTAAAAATGCTCCTGTCGACGTCAGCCTTGATTACTAGTTTGCTGTTATTTAAACCTTTTTTCGTATAATAGCTACCCACTTTGCTTGAGTTACTTTAAGCATTTTTTTGTTTAATGATTTTTCAACTAAATTATTTATTTTTTTTAGTTGAAATACAGCTCAATAAAAATTATAGTTAAATGCAAATTAGACGCAAAAAAGATACAAAAGTATCTGCTACTATAAATAATGCATTAATTTTCTTTTATTCTATTTAGATATATCATGCAGATACTTTGAATAATTTTTATTTATTTTGCTGATGTTTTCTTGTTTTGTGCCAATCAATTGCCTCAACGTAAAATTTGTTTGCGGCAAACAGGGGTGTGAAACTTTCAAAATATGCACAAGATGAAATAGATTTTGTAGCTATTTTTATATTTGGCAAAAAAAAATGTGTATATTTTGTAAATATAATATTTTTGGTTCTCCCTTTTTAAGCTTATAATGCTTATTTTGGGTAGTCTCATTTGTAAAGGTTTTTAATTTATGAAAAAATTTACATTTTAGTTTGCCAAAAAAGATAAAAATTTTAAATAAAAATAGAAAAAAAAAAGAGGAAAAGTTTACAAATTATTGAAAATGTTTAATTATTTCTTACATGCGGCATTGGCGCCATTTTGTTTTGTTTTCAGTAAAAAAAATTCACAGTAAACATTGAAAATTTTCGGTGGGTGTCTGTGACCTCGAAAAATGAAGTACACACATGGCGCTGCTGTCGCTGCCATTGTCTGCCTCTACAACAGCGTCTCAAGTATCTGATTTAAATTAAATATTTAGTTACACTATTCAAATAACACACACACACACACAAACACAAAAATAACTTTATTTGGCGTCTAACATATTTTTTTTTTTTTTGAAAATGTAAAAATAGCTGCAAATGGTTTTAGATATCCGAGCGCGTGTAAAGTTTGGTTTGAATATCAAGAAAAAAAAAAAAAGAAAGAAAATATGTTTTAAATAAGACACAAGTGTAAATAAAATTTTGCGATTATTTGCACTTAATATGATACTCCAGAGTATTCAAATAAATGGAATATTTTTTTTTTTTTTAAAGTTCGAGTGCAAGTGCAAGCAACTAGTATAAAATCAATTTAAAGTGGTTCAAACTGGTTATTACTTGTAAAAATATTCTCTGAAGAAGTTTCGATTTGATAATAGTTTTAAAACTACAACTTTGCAATATAATACCAAACATTATCCATTACAAATTCTTTAAATTTAGTTAAATTATGAAAGTCATGGCGAGTAGACGTAGTGCGCGCTTTTACGGATTTATTTAGACGTAATTTTTTGAAAAATTCTGGGTATAAGGGGTAGTATTTTATTTTAAACCTACATATATAGCGGTATTCACTAACTCTTGTAAACTTGCAACTTTGGTAAAATGCAAAGTTGCACAAGTAATAACAATAACACAGGGCAACATGGATTTTGGTGCGGAAAATTTTAAAGCTATGACTGATAGATTTTTTTTGTGCTGGCTACGAATTCGTAGATAAAAAGTTTGCATCAGCTCCAGATTTTGAAAAAAAAAATATGAGTCAAAATGTTTAAAAAAATCGAGGTTTTGACAGGGTTTAGCGAAGAAACAAACGGTGTTACAAACTTGCACTTAGACTTAAATCATTCAAAAAATTACTGTAGACGATTTTCAATTGAAGCTGCAATTATATTTTGATCGAAAGTTTAAGCTTTAAGGTTTTATCACCTTCGGTATATTTTCTAGAAGTTCTTGTAAAAAATTTGGTTCTATAGAAGGCTGAATATAACCTTCAGGTCAAGTTGTCAAAATTAAATTTAGGAAAACTCTTACGACAAAGTTTGTAAGAGAAGACATCATAAGCCCTATAAAGTATATATCAGGGGTGTCACTGAAAATACTTCCACTAGCTCTTTTTAAAACCGTTTTTCGAAACGATTGTTTTCTGAGGTATGCTTTAAGTGGTTATATACAGTTAGGAGGTCGAAAAAAAGGAATTTTTCAAGAATTTTTTTCTAAGCAAACTATTTGGTTTATTGATTTGAAACTTGGCAGGTATATTATGACAACCTTAAACTATATTCACATATTTTTTATTGCCAAAAATAATTATCGGGAACGTTGATATTGCCAATTATGCAGAGGTCCGCAAAAAAAAGGCCTCTTGCGGTGAGCACGATATCTCTGGACTGGATCATCTAAAATGCAAAAACCAAATAGATTTCATTAATATAATAAATAATCTAGTGATTAATCGAAGGAATTGGCAAAAAAAAATTTATTGACAACATGGCAGCTACTCAAAGCAAAAGGTTCGATTTTTTACCAAAATTCGGCTCTTTAATTGTTTAAAAAAAAGAAATTTTCATCGGATGGGGAAATCCTTCGACTTATTACTAAAAAATATATATACCGATCGGTTTAGCCGTTTCTGAGAAATCTTGCTCACCGACTTTGAAAACACCGTTTCGAGAAAAACGCGTTTAAAGTTTTGAAAGCACTTGAAAGCACTGCGAGATCTCTCGGCGCGCCTTCACTAATGTGTCTATAACTTTGAAAATATTCGTCGGATCGACTTGAAATTTTGTGAATATATACTCAGATATATATATATATATATATATATATATATATATATGTATATATATATATATATATATATATTAAGAAAATGCAAAAAAAAAAATCTATTTTTTGAAAATCCTAACTGTATATAACCCCTTAAAAACCCCTTAAAATGAATTTTGATAAAAATAATTCGTATTGATGAATAAAGTCTGTTCAATTTCTGAATTATCTGCATTAAAAAAAGAACTAAGACATGTTTAGTTTATTAAATAAATATTTCAATGAGAGACTTTATAAAATACAGGCACACTAAAACCCAAATGTTCAGTGTTGCCTTCTTTTAAATTTGGATAGGTTGCAAGGTTTCAATTTTAATTTGGCTACCATACGCAACTAATTGAAGTATCGGTGTCATGGTGTAAATTTTCAAGTGTTTACATCAAAACACTTATACCAAAATTCTAAGATTTCGGTGTCATCCCTGTATATTTTTAAGAGACGAGTCGAACTAGTCGATCCATCCATCCATTTGTCTGTAATTACACGTTTCATTTGTACAGCTTTTATTACTTGCAATTTCAAACTAAAGTTTTTCTCGGGTCTAGCTTGTTTTCATGTTGAAATCAAATTAATGCTCTTTTTTAGGCATAGCTTCGATACAAACTAAGCGCACATTTTCGGGTATTTATTTATCTGAAAAAGTGTATATTTTTGAAGCTATTTGTTTCATACTGGCGGATACCCGACGTGTGCTTCTACGTTCTTTGGGCGTTTCGGCTGCTCTATCGGCTCTTTTCCGTTTCGCATCCACAGTTTTAATACCCGCCACACATAGTGTGAAGGGTATATTCAGTTTGTCTGAAAGTTTGTAACGCATTGAAGGAGACGTCGTAGACCCTATAAAGTATATATATATTCTTGATCAGCTCGACGAGACGAATCGATCTAGCCATGTTCGTCTGTCCGTCTGTCTGTCTGTATATTTCTAGGCATCTTTTTTATTGAAGATATAAAGATATTAAGCTGAAACTTGGAACTTAAGCTTTTCTCGGCAACGACTATGTTACGTTCGAGAATGAGAGTGCCACGCCCATTTTTAGGTGTAGCCCCCATACAAACTTACCTTCTTTTTTTCGACTTTTTGTATAAAAATACTAATTATTTATGAATGTATTCGCTCCCAATTGGGTTAAAACATTTCTTTTGTCATCCATTGTTAAAATCAAGAAGCCACACCCTCTTGTAGGCATAGCCTCCATATAAACTTTCCGCCCATTTTCAAATGTTTGTATAAAAATAGGTATTATTTATGCAGGTATTCACTCCAAATTGGTTAAAAACACTTCTTTTTTCATCCAATGTCAAAACCAAGATGCCACGCCCATTTTTAGGTATAGCCCCATACAAACTTTCCGCCTATTTTCGAATTTTTGTATGAAAATGGTTATTATTTATTCATATATTTACTCCATATTAGGTAAAAACTCTTCCAATATCATGGTGCCACGCCCATTTTTAGGTGTTTCTTCCATACAAACTTACCGCCCATTTCCAGATATTTTCGAGAAATATGTTGTTATATATATCTGTATTTTTAGCTCAAAATTTGAAATTAATATTGTGTGTAAACTTGGGTGACCACTGATGATTACACGTAAACTCTTTAAAGATTCGTGTGACGGGTATTTAAGCTTCGGTTCTACTGAAGTTAACGTTTTTTCTTGTTTCGATGATATTTGTCACTATTTGTTTTATTTTTTGAATGCAGCGCAACGAAAATATGTTGGGGCTAACATAAAAATATGTTTGGGCTATTATAATAAAAACATTTAAAAAGTTAAAAATTTTTATATGGAAAAATTAGAAAATTGATCTTGAAAGTACTGAATGTGCCTAATGTATCGATTTAGTGGAATTGTTGTGGCATTGTTGCCCTTTAAATGAACTTATTGGCTTGATGGTTTCAAAGTCCATTGCGGACATAGAAAAATTTATACTATTTAATAAACATAGTTATATTTATATAGTAAAAAAAATAATTCTTATACTAACACATGTTTCGGATTGATTTTTGATTAGATTGGTTTTGGTCAGCCCATACATTACAGATATATATAGCCCCTATACAAACTTATCAGTTCGTGTTTTTTCAAAAAAATTATTTTAATTTCTTTATTTTTAGCTCAGAAAAAAAATATAGCGTGAATAGTGTTCAGATTTGTGCTGCTTTGAACCATTAACCCTAACCCACCACTTCACGAATTATTAACTAATCCTGATACATAAACTAGTCAAAGTTTTGTACAACGAGTATTTGAGCTTCGGTTCTTCCCAAGTAAAAGTATTTTCCTGTTTATTTTAACATTACCCAACTATTTTCTTTTCAATTTATCACAACAAAATATGCTTAATTACCTAAGCTAAACTAAAGCAACCCATTATGTAGCAGCCTATTATATCATTAACAGCAATATTCATAACAATAGGAATCAGCAGAACAATTTTGACGTTGAATAAACAATTTTTCTTCTATAAAATTATACAAGCCATTGTTTAAATAAAAATATAGAAAGCGAAGCAAAGCAATGATGTACGGAAAAAGTGTTATAATTTTATTTATGCCAACGAATTGAAAGGCGAAAACCTTTTAAGCGCTCAGACCATGATCTTTTATCAAATTGAAATCGACACGCCAACACTACGTATACTTGCTTTACATACATACTATGTCCTTTCAATGAACTACTGCGCACTATTTTTGTCCTTCAAAGGACAATAGAAAAAAAAAACCAAAGTAGCATAGCAAACCTGCAATCTAAAAATAAAAATCGTAACAAAAATTGCGCCAAACAGACGCTGAACTTGAAGCCAAGCGAACAAGTTAAAGATAAAGTGTGCCTATGTCTGCAAGAACCAAAAATAAGGCAAAAGAAAAGATGAAAATGAAAAGCTCAAGTGAAAATAAAAATAAAAAAAAAAAAACACACTTACGATTTTACATTTTTGATTTACGTAACAAAAAATTGAATTGTATAACCAAAAACAAAAAATAAAGAAGTATCTAAAAATGTATCTAAATATTGGCTTATAAATGTATCTATAGTTGTAACTTTGAATGTTATAGTAAATTTTACTACGATTTCTGTGCTTTTGTTTTTCCTTTTATTTTTTATTTATAACATTCGTGTTACTTCAGTAGAAAATTTTTCCTTGTACTTGCGCTGTCAATCTATAAATGTATCTAGATACATTTGTACATACAAGCAATATCAAACTCATTTATCGACATGAATAAATCGTTTGAAATGAAATTGCATAAAAATGCATAAACAAACAATAGAATAACTAGAAAAAAAAAAGGTACACAAATCAGCGGCAACAACAATAATAATGAAAACAAAAAAAAAAAAAAAAAAAAATGAATATAATTTATATTGAGCAATTCAATTCAATGTTGTTTAGATTTGACTTAATTTCATGTTACAATTTATTTCATTTCATTTCAGTTCATTTCATTTAAGTTTTCTGCTCTGCTGTGCTGCTTACATTGCTGCATATTTTTAATTCTAAAAAAATTGTCTAAGTTTCCAATAATATTAATAATATTGTAAATGCAATAAGACAGTGTAAAACTGTTTTAAAGGGCAAAGACTGTTTATATGATCACATATATAGTACGAGTATGTGATTATAAAACATTCTTGAAATAGTTCTTTTGTTCTTTTTTTTATAAAAATGAGTGCAGTAACTGTTGTGAATTATTTCATTATATTTCTAAGCCTAAGTTTAGCTTCAATGAAAACGAAACTGAAAGTGAATTTTGTGTCATATAACCTAACATAAAACAAACTCATTCATAAAGTATCGAAAAAAAATATATAATAGTGCAACGTTTAAAATACTACGTCACTAAAGTCATAGAATAACTAATCATTTCGCTGGAAAAATTTATTTGAGAACTTTTTTTTATTAAGTTGGAGTCAGGGCTGCAAAATACTACAAAAAAATAAAAGCGGTTCGGTGTAAAAGTCTGTTTTTTTTTTCATTAACAGGCTAATAATCTCATCTGTTATCCATATGGATTAATCGTAAAATTGGTTATCTTAATTTATTAGTTAAATGTTTTTTTCTTCATTCCTATTCATAATCCCTGGTTCGGATCACAATACAGCTTTTCGTCGAAGTCGAGCCATGGTTCGGTTCGGATCAAGAGGTTCAAGAACTGCTTTTAGGTAAGGAACCATGGTTCGGTTTGGATCTTGCGGTTTAACAAGCGGTTTTTAGGCGTAATTGAACCATGGTTCGTTTCGGATCAAGCGGTAAAAGAACCGGTTTTTGGTCAGAAACGCGGTTTAAGCGGTTCAAGAAATTTTTATACAAAAAACAAATTATTACTTTGTTAATACTAATAGATTTAATAAAAATAAATTTATTCATATCAATTTGTAATATAGGGAGTCCTAGAATTAACCAAGTTCCAGAATTAAGGCAAGATTTGCAGTAAAGTGCTGGCAACTCTGAAAATTAACAATTTGATAGCTGAAAAGTTTAGTTCAAGTAGAAATGAAGCGTTACAGGAAAGAACAGGATAGAATTTTGTTAGGGTTGCCAGCACTTTATTGCAAATCTTGCCTTAATTCTGGGACTTGCGTTAATTCTGGGGAATCCTTTATAATTTGACCAAATTTAAGTAAAAATAGTAAAAATCGATAAGTCAAGCGTGTTCGATGGTTGTTAGGGAATATAATGACGCCAATATGAATACTTCATTATAATATGATAAATAGATCATTAGAACCAAAGATGTCAGTATTTGAACAAAAAACATTTGTTTCTTCGAAAAATCAGAAGTTTTAAATTAAAGTAACTCCAAAACTTTTTGTATTCGAAAAATCTGATTTAATTTTGAAATCTAATTGAAATTTTACATTACAAATGCACAAATGTGTGGTGCTTTGGCTTGATCCACACCGAACCACGGTTCGACTCCGACTAAAAAGCAGTTCTTTAACGTCTTGATCCTAATCGGATCTTGAACCGCATGATCCAAACCGAACCATGGTTCGACTCCGACTAAAAAGCAGTTCTTAAACCTCTTGATCCAAACCGAACCATGGCCATATTTCATGCAAGAATTTAAATTTGAAAGAATTGTTTTTGAGTAATAATGATAATTTTGGTGTCAATGCAATATGAAATATGGCTCATATTATTTTTTTTTTTTCAAACCGAAAAATATGTTTTCTATATTTATTATGCACATAAATTATGGGCTATTGTTATATAAATTAACAAATCTTCGAGTCATTTATTACTACTGTGTTTTTTTTTTAACTGTTTATGCTTAGCATGATCTATGTCGTATTTAACTTTATGCAATTCATCGTTTTTTATATAAAGAAAAAAAAAAAAAAAAAAAGGAATAACCCCAAAAAAACGTAATAATAAATATTTTTGTATATTTTTAGGCGCAATATTTCTCAGAAGAAGAAGGAAAAAAACAATTTATATAAAAGATATTATTGTATATAGTAACAAACTGCGTCATACAAACAACACAAAATGAAAAATATTGCGTATACGCAGCACTAGAAAAACCAAAAAAATATGCCTGACGCATGATATGTTACACTAACACAAATATATATATTTAAAAAAAAAAATTATATATTGTAGAACCTACAGAAAAGGACATTTACAAAATCATCTGTAGTATATATGCATTTATATACTTAGACACACACATACACATGCACACAAATAATAAACATAAAAACATGCAGCAGCTGCTACTAAAAAAAACAATCTGACGAGGGCAGTTGTACGCAATAAGTTACATTGAAAGCTTTCTCTTCTCTCTCTCGCTCATTAAAAGTTTCGCTCAGTTTTTCCTTTACTTTGCATGTATTTGTGAGCGAGCGAGTGAGCGCAGTAGACAATACATTGTGACTTGCACCCACACTTGAGTTTTACTCATGCTTTATATGCTCTCTCACACACATACACGCACATACTGCTAAAATAGAAGAGTACGCCGCTTTATGTGTGTGTGTGTTTTTGTGTTTTTTTACATCCTTTAAATTACTTTTTTTCGACTGTGTAAATTTTTTCACTTAAGTCTGCTGCTCTTTGTTGTTCTACTTTTTTCATTTATTTATTATTTTTTTTGGCATATTTCCGCTTTTGTTGTACTTGGCCTTTTATATAAAAGTCGTATAAATCACGCACACACACATATGTACATGCATAAAAGTAAATAACGACGTCAGCAAACTAGACGAGCCTCCATTTGTATTGGTATTTGTGTTACCTTGTCTGAATATGTATGTACATGCAAAGTATATAAAGCACGTTTTTGGCTTATATACAGCAGCAGCATAACGTGCTGCTTATGTATTTGTGTTATACATAATATAAACTGTCATTTCTTCTGCTATTTTACTGACAGCCTTCAAACCTTTTAAAGCTTTTTAATATTTATAAAAGTCAAAAAGAGAAAAATTTAACGCCTGTTTAACACTTTTAAAAACAAGGTTCAAGGCATTTTCATTTTTTTTCCTTTTTTTGTTGTCGTCTATATTTGCACAGGTTATTTCTTGCGTTCTATATACTTGCTTCAAGTACATAATAATTATATTTACATAAATACTTGTGTATATAGTATGTGCCACAATGTATATAAAAACAGCTCAGCTTAGATTAGCGCAGCACAGTTCAGTGACTTTTGACAGTCAGCTTTAATGCAAAGGCAAGTAGTTTTCGTTTTTTTTTTCTGCATCTTAATTAATGCAAGTATTGTGGGGTGTTTATGACTTATATAAACGGTATTTGCGCGACTAAACAAAGTCAAGGTGTCTATTTACAAATTAAAAGGATTCATGCAGTTTATTGCTTTCAAGGATTATAGAGTCAGATTATATTTGCACAAAGAGCATAGGTCAACTTCTTGTTATGCTTTAGTTAAGTCAAAGGTCATGTTTAAAACTTTTTTGTTGTTGTTGTTTTTATTTAATCGGATTTATGACATATCTCAAGCGACATATTTCACATACATATGTAATGAGTTATGTAGCTACTCAGTATATTTTGTAAATGAAATTATAATTAGAAATGTCATATGCAATTATTGTAACGAAAAACGTTACGTAAAACCTTGAATGCGAATTAATACTATTCATTATGTTAGTTCAAGCAAATCATTTCAATTTGTCTATTTTGAAATCCCAAGTTGATATAAGTTTGTGTAATTAAAAGTAAGTATGTAGGTGCATAGTATACATATGTAGTTACATCTTTTATGTGCCACAGCGGTAGCTATCAGAAATATAGCAAGTTTTTATGTGTGCTTTGAAAATAGCGTAGGTTAGCACGTCAAGTAAATATATATACGAGTATTGTTGATTAACACACAAGATCCTATAAAGTATTTATCAAATATATTTTTAAGTTGCAATGAAAACTTAATCGAACTATATGTGTCCGTCTGTCCGCTTAGCCAACGTTAACTTGGATACTACCGTTTCTGATATATTCCTGTTCAAATTTGATCATGCCACAGGAAGAACGCTGAAGTCGAGTATGCTGGACTGCAAGATACTCTTAAGTTAAGTCTTATCTTTGTATTTTATTGGAACTATCATAGGCATGATTTTCACTTAATTTGAAGTTCCTAGGTAAAAAACAAAGAAGTTTTTATGCAAAAACCCAAAATTTGTTTGTATGGCGGCCGACCCTTAAAATGGGATTAGAGATAACCTGTCTGTAAGTGACCACTTGACGGCTCAGGAGAGTCTATAGTCTTAAAGTCTTAAAGATAATCGTTTACATACGGCAGACGACTCTCTAGATCAACTCTACTATTGATGCTGATCATGAATATATATACTTTACGCTACAGCTTCCTTCCTGTTACATACATTTGCACGAACTTAATATACCCTTTTACCGCTTAGATACAGGGTATAGTAGTTAAGTTTATTGTAACCCTTCACAGCTCTATAGATAAAATTTCGCGATGGAGGGAAGGGTATGAACTCAGATGGTCTTATCCTTCGCCAACTCAGAGACCAATTCTAGATCAAGATCTTCCGGACGTCCTCAAAAACCTGATCCTTCCAAGGCTAGCGGCGTCTTCCCCCTGAATCGATGCCCCTATCATATCGGCCACGTTTTTGACATGTACCGATGAGTCCCAATTTGAAGCGACATACATTCATTCGAAAAAAGCTAAAACGTGCAGTATCATTGTGACACCCGTGCACCCGTACTTTGATAAAATATTTTTGTGAGACCAACCAGCTCTTCCCAACCAATTATACCTTTCCGCTTCTTAATATAAAAATTTTATTTATTTTTGGATTGCTTTTGATTCAACCTTACAAAATTTTGAATTGAATCAAAATTTAACTGAAAATAAAAATATTCTCATGTTCTAATATTTTCCTGTCTAGGGATTTTAGGTAAGGATATCTTGAAATCTTGGGATTTTTAAGGACTTGTTTTTTTTTAAAACTATTTCTGGGATACTTTAGAAAATTTTTGAAATTCTTTAATTTACTGCCCAATTTTATAAATTTTTCTTTCCGTAACAACTTTCTATAAAGTATTACAATATTAAAAAAGAAACAAGATCAATGAAATCGGTGAAGTCATTCTCAAGTTATGGAGCGCCCACGCAAAAAGTGATTCAATTTTGTAAAGGGTGATTTTTTAAGAGCTTGAAAACTTTAAAAAAAAAAAAAAACGCATAAAATTTGCAAAATCTCATCGGTTCTTTATTTGAAACGTTAGATTGGTCCATGACATTTACTTTTTGAAGATAATTTCATTTAAATGTTGACCGCGGCTGCGTCTTAGGTGGTCCATTCCGAAAGTCAATAATTTGGGGCACCTTTTTCGAGCATTTCGGCCGAAGCCCGAATTTCTTCGGAAATGTTGTCTTCCAAAGCTGGAATAGTTGCTGGCTTATTTCTGTAGACTTTAGACTTGACGTAGCCCCACAAAAAATAGTCTAAAAGGGCGTCAAATCGCATGATCTTGGTGGCCAACTTACCGGTCCATTTCTTGAGATGAATTGTTCTCCGAAGTTTTCCCTCAAAATGGCCATAGAATCGCGAGCTGTGTGGCATGTAGGCGCCATCTTGTTGAAACCACATGTCAACCAAGTTCAGTTCTTCCATTTTTGGCAACAAAAGTTTGTTAGCATCGAACGATAAAGCGATCGCCATTCACCGTAACGTTGCGTCCAACAGCATCTTTGAAAAAATACGGTCCAATGATTCCACCAGCGTACAAACCACACCAAACAGTCGCATTTTCGGGATGCATGGGCAGTTCTTGAACGGCTTCTGGTTGCTCTTCACTCCAAATGCGGCAATTTTGCTTATTTACGTAGCCATCCAACTAGAAATGAGCCTCATCGCTGAACAAAATTTGTCGATAAAAAAGCGGATTTTCTACATTTCGAACCGAACACTGATTTTGGTAATAAAATTCAATGATTTGCAAGCGTTGCTCGTTGTAAGTCTATTCATGATGAAATGTCAAGGTATACTTATGAGGTCTTTCTCTTTGACACCTTGTCTGAATCCCGCGTGATCTGTCAAATACTAATGCATGAAAATCCTAACCTCAAAAAAATCACCCGTTATATATGTATATATTACAATTTCTATTAATTAATTTGTATGGGGACTAAAGAGAGATATGGGCGTGGTACATTGGTTTGGACATTGGATGACAATGGTTTTTAAGCAATTTTGGAGTGAATACATTCATATTTTCATATAAAGTTTGAAAAAGGTGGTAATTTTGTATTGGGGATGTACACAAAAATAAGCGCAGCTCCTTGGTTTCAGATCAGTATTTTTAGGCAGACAAGTTCGACTCGTCTTATCGAGCTGATCAAGAATATATACTTTATAGAGCCTACGATGTCTTCTTTATTGCGTTACGAACTTTCCGACTCGGTGTTTATCGGTGTCCCTAATTTCAATATGAAGTCAGATTTTTAAAAATTGAAATGGCGATCCAATTTGGCGGACGAATTCAATTAAATTCATCGGATTCATTTGAAACTTGTCATTCGAGGCTTCGTTGTCGTAGAATACGAATTAGAAATCAGTTTAGAGATATTCAAAATGGTGGATTTAATAATTACGTAACACAATGATTTTTTTTAAATTTCATCTGCCATTTTGAATTTTGAAAATCTAACTTCATACTGTGTCAAACTGCATATCTCGAAAAATAATCGTACAACAAAGTTTGCAATTTAGTTTGAAAAGTAATTAAAATTTAATACAATAATTACAAAATTATTGAGCTAAAAAAAAAAAATAGATAAAGAAAAAAACCAAAAAATTATGTGGAAAAGTTAATGCAGTTCTTCAACAGTTATTTTTTTTTTCAAAAAATGATAATATAATTTATTAAACTGTCAACACGCAGTAAACTGGGGAAAAATATTTCCACAGAAACCACTTAAGACGTGAGAGCTTCGAGCGCGGTATGAGATAATAGACTAAAAAGCAGTAAAAGGCAAACAATTAAATGAAAATAAGCTAAACTCAAACAAACACACTTTCGAAAGGATATGCAACAGTGCACACTAGAGGGAGGAGCAATAGATGTAAGCGGGTGGGCCAACAAACAAACAAACAAAAAATAAGTAACCAAATATCACAAGGACATACTTGTACAATGCTAGAGAAATTGCTAACTGAGAAAATTTGCAAAAAATGAAGAATAAATCTGAAGTAGCTTAAGGCTAAAAGCAGATTTTATTATAGAAAATAAGATAGCAATAAAAAGTGTTAGTGAGAAAGAGTGAGAGAGAAATTGAATGAAAAATATATATGGTGAGCATGAGAACTCGTGTGGCACATTTACATAATGGCACAGAAAAAGCGAAAACATATTGATCAAACAGAAGTAGAGAAAAAAAGAGTATTAATAAAAATGTTCTTTTCGGTTCGAACCAAAGCTTTTATGCGATTCACAAAACAAATATATCTAAAAAACACGCAAATATGCAAATTAGGACTTAACTACACAGAGAGAAATACGCTGTTCGGAAAATAAGAACTACTGCTCTTGCTATGAGAACGAATGTTCTTGATAGAAAAGTGAATGTTCACACACCAACATTGTATAGTTCACAAATAGTTTACACAAAACGTTCTGGATAAAATCGTTCTGAATAAAATCGTTCTAGATAAAATCGTTCTGGAGATAAAATGGTTCTGGATAAAACTGTTCTGGATAATATCGTTTTGGATAAAATTGTTTTGGATAAAATGGTTCTGGATAAAAACGTTCTGGATTAATTCGTTGTGTACAAAATCGTTCTAGATTAAATTGTTCTGGATAAAATTGTTCTAGGTAAAATCGTTCTAGATAAAATCGTTTTAGATAAAATCGTTCGAGATAAAATTGTTCTGGATAAGATTGTTCTTGTTAAAATTCTTTCGGATAAAATTGTTCTGGATAAAATTGTTCTGGATAAAATCGTTTTAGATAAAATCGTTCTAGATAAAATCGTTTTAGATAAAATCATTTGAGGTAAAATTGTTCTGGATAAGATTGTTCTGGTTAAAATTCTTTCGGATAAAATTGTTCTGGATAAAATTGCTTTGGATAAAATGTTCTGGATAAAATCGTTCTGGATAAAATCGTTCTAGATAAAATCGTTCTAGATAAAATCGTTCTAGATAAAATCGTTCTAGATAAAATCGTTTTTGATAAAATCGTTCGAGATAAAATTGTTCTGGATAAGATTGTTCTGGTTAAAATTCTTTCTGGATAAAATTGTTCTGGATAAACTTGTTTTGGATAAAATGTTCTGGATAAAATCGTTCTGGACAAAATCGTTCTGGATAAAATCGTTCTAGGTAAAATCGTTCTAGGTAAAATCGTTCTAGATAAAATCGTTTTAAATAAAATCGTTTTAAATAAAATCGTTCTAGTTAAAATCGTTCTAGATAAAACCGTTCTAGATAAAATCGTTCTGTATAAAATCGTTCTGTAAAAAATCTTTCTAAATAAAATTGTTCTGGATAAAAGCGTTCTGGATAAAATTAATTTGGATAAAATTGATCTGGATAAAATTGTTCTGAATAAAATTGATCTGAAAAAAATTGATCTGGATAAAATCGTTCTGGAAAAAATCATTCTGGATAAAATCGTTCTTGATACAAGTACAATTCGTTTTTGGTAAAATTGTGTTCAGCTTAACACACCTAAATGAGCTCAACTTTTTGCTCTCTGTGTAGCATATTATTATAACTCAAAGAATAATTTGATTGCCATTTGTACTTGTGTATGTCATATGTCTTAAGAAAAAAAATATAGAACATGCTTTGGCATATTTTCTCTAATAAAAATTATTTATTTATTTTCTTTTTTCTTATTTCAAATTATAGCTCATTTCAATTTAACAAGAACTACAACAACGAAGGACGACATAATAATTGAGAGTTTCAGTGCTTTATCTTGTTGATGGCTGCTACTAAAATTATTGATGCACCGCGTAATGGCCACGAAATGGCGCCGTTAAATACACGTGCACGTGGCGATGGAACACATGGTGTAACCATTGTACTAACCGCACCGCAACGTAATTCGGTACAATCTGTTGATATACCCGGTGAACCGGAACGTGCAGCATGGAGCGGCAAAATGCAATTCTTTCTCAGTATTATCGGTTATTCGGTGGGTTTGGGTAATATTTGGCGATTTCCGTACCTGTGTCAACAGAATGGTGGCGGTAAGTTCGAAAACTTTTATATCACATTACAAAACCCTTGAACTTCAGTTAAATAGTTGAAATAAAGAATGAAAGAATGATAGAATTAAATGCATACGCAGCGTTTTCCTTTTTTTTTTTTTTTGTCAAGTCTACAAAAATAACACAAAAATTTTTCAAAACGTTTGCACATTTCTTTTTTTTTTTTGTTACTTTGCTGTAATCAGCAGCACGCCAATATAAACATTTATATATACCCAGATATAGTAAGTATGTAGTTATTTCTCTACATACATATTTAGGTACTATATACTATATATAGATATTTAAATATATTTTACTGTTTACCTATGCATTATACCAATGGGTAATACGTCTAACCCTTCTCCACTTAAATGACAATGTTAATGAGTAAATTTGTTGTCGTTTTTAGTCGTCGATAAGGCAATTACTGCTGCAGCTGACTGACTGACTGACGACACGACGTAGTGTATGCATATATTGCACTAATTCAAAGTGACTCGATTTGCCTATTTGGATTTCGATGACACTCTACGCAGCCAATATTTAGTTGTACCATATACGTAAATGCATTATATATATTCTATATTTAGATAGCTAGGCTGGTGCGAAATAGGCAACATTAATCATTTTTTTTTATCTAAAAAGTTTTTGTAAAGTAATAAAAAAAAATCCCAATTTTTGGGATTCCCCGATTTTAGTGAGCATTCTTTACATAATTATATTACTAATAAAATACACATAACCAATAACTGAGATTTGGCTTGATAAGCTCGATAAGCTCTTTCCGAAACTGAAGTCAAATTCGAGTGCACTTTCAATGACCGCGATTTACCAATTTTTTTCGATTTTGGTGCAGTTTTTTAATATCAGTGGTTTTACAATTATTCTGAAAACAGTCACGAAAAATTCCCATCGGTTCGAGAGTTAGAAATATAAATTTTCAAGTTTTAATCAAAATACAAATGAGAGAACCTCAGTTGGGATTTGGCTTGTTTCGATAAGGAATTTCCGGAACTGAAGTCGAAATGGAGCTGACATTTTATGTGTTGCACACACACACGCTTGAAAAAAAAAAAAAAAAATGCCCCCATAATTTTGTATTAAAACTTCATGGTTTTTTGCTCCAGATGATCAAAATTGAAGGTTTAAGCTTACCTTCAAGTCATAATTGAACTGTTTATCACGTCGCATTATTTTTTACAATGCTATAAAAGTGTCGAAACCCTGCTTTTTAACTTTCACATAGTTTTTCTTAAAATTAAGACGCGATGGAATATTTCACTTATTGATTCATTATCTGCAAAAAAAATCCTATCTGTATAGCCAAGATTTATTCTTGTAGCAAAATCTTGTCGACCAAGAACGTTAATGTTTCAAGCTTCATTTTAAGGTAAAAACATGGTAAATTTTTCATAAAAACTTCAAAACTTCAACTAAATTTATACGGTGGCTATATTTGATGGTGGCTTCATTTGAACCAAATTTTCAAATTTTTCTGGATGCGTAAAAATTATCAAAACTAAATTTGATCATATTATAAATAAGAAATGGATTTTATTTGTACAGCTACATTTTTTTAGACCCTTTCCAAATTGGTATAATTCATTGGTACAATCATTAATTAAACCCGGTGTGCTTCACTTAACACCTCATGTTGAAATATAATTTAAAAAAATGTTAAAAGGTTAAACATGTAAAAATTATTTTTGAACAATTTTTAAAATTTGTCTTGTACCAAGTTTCTCTAGGTCTACTCATTCCAAAGCTATGGTTTTCCGGATACAAGGCACCAATAGACGCTTGGTCAACATTTTCAAAAATCGAGTCTTAGTAAAATTATACTGAAAAAAAAAAATTAAATAAAAATATTTTCTTAAAATACTTTAAAAAGTCTATTTCGTGCCCCCTCCGGACCTCATGTTCAATATTCCAAAATCCATAAAAATGTCAAATTAATTTTTTAATCGGTCAATGAGAGCGTATTGGTGGGTCTGGTCAAAAATAATTGATTTATCTAGTATTCCTTTCAGGGTCACAGTTACACTCTCTATGAATTTAAGCAAGATCAGTCCAGAGATCTGGACTCCTATAAATTACAAACACACATTCATTTTTATATTAATAGATAGATAGATTCTAGTTTCCAGATTAAGAAACAAACAGTTTTTTATGCAAAGACTAAAAAAAAATTGAAGTAGATTAGTATGGCGATTACCCCATGACTTTGATTACCTCGAGAAATGTATAACGATCACAATTTAAGGTGCACAGACCCATGTCAAAATTCATAATTTTATAGCTCTACAGTTTATAAACCTAAAAAAATCTGGGTCGCATAAAAAAGCACCCCTGAATTAAACGATCATTTTCAAATGGGAAAACGCATTCCTAACTAAAGGGTGGTTAAATTTCAAGGGCCGATTTAGGAAATTATTTACATTTCTTTTTATTATGATATATTGGTATGACTCAATTATGTGTGGAACAAAATATCGGCCAAATGACCGCCACGGCTTCGTCGGCACACGTCCATTCGATGACGCTGAGGTATAATTGAGGTTCAATGTCGTTAATGTGCCGAATTATCTCATCCTTTAGCTCTTGAATTGTTGTTGGCTTATTGGCGTACACTTTTTCTTTCAAATAACCCCAAAGAAAGAAGTCCAACGGTGTCAAATCACATGATCTTGGCGGCCAGTTGACATCGCCGCGACGTGAGATTATTCGGCCATCAAATTTTTCGCGCAAAAAAGCCATTGTTTCGTTAGCTGTGTGGCAAGTGGCACCGTCCTGTTGAAACCACATATCGTCCACATCCATAACATATCTTCCAATTCAGGCCACAAAAAGTTTGTTATCATCTCACGATAGCGAACACCATCCACAGTAATTGCCTGGCCAGCCTCATTTTCGACGAAGTACGGCCCTATGATGCCGCCGTACCAAACAGTCACTCTTTGTGGATGCATTGGTTTTTCGACAATCACTCTTGGATTCTCATTCGCCCAAATGCGGCAATTCTGCTTTTTGACGAATCCACTAAGGTGAAAATGTGCCTCATCACTGAAGATGATTTCGTTCGAAAATTGATCATCCACTGTTGCCATTTCTTGCCACCATTCTGACCATTGACGACGCTTGAAATGGTCAAAAGGCTTTAGTTCTTGAGTCAATTGAACCTTGTAAGCGTGAGAGGTGCAATTGTTGGGCACGACGACGAGTTGAGGTGGACGGCTCTTCAGCCACACTATCGCGAACAGCAGCAATATTTTCTGCCGTACGAGCTGTACGAGCATGCACTGGTGTTTTCACATCTCCTACAGACCCGGTTTGCTCAAATTTTTGCACGATTTTTCCGATTGTACTCACATTTGGACGATTAAATTGACCGAAAAAATAACGAAGTGCACGATATGCATTTTGATTTGAACGCCCATTTTCGTAATAGGCCTGAATAACTTTAACGCGTTGCTCGATTGTGTATCTTTCCATGGTTCAAATTGAGTTAGTCTGAAGTTGAGAAATGTCAAAAGAAATGCAGGAAAAAACTTGACGTTTAGGTGTGGTTCACATTCAACATCGGCCCTTGAAATTTAATCACTCTTTATATAGAAGTACGAGTAAAAGGCAGAAAAAATTTATTTATATAAGTCAGTTACAAGATTTTCAGTAATTTAACTAAATATCCCCAATTTAAAATTCTTAAGTAAAAGGTTATAGGTTCATTGCAATGATTTTTTTTTTAATTTTTGTAATAGCTGCACCCTATTATTGAGTTCAAATTATGTAACTAAACTAAAAAAAGACAACAAATTTACATAACATACCTCTTTTTTTGTACACACTTTTACATGCTTGCGGTGTATTTCGACTGTTATCATTGTTATTAGAAACGAGAGTCAAACGTTAGCTACACGATTTAATATGTTTTAATTAGTTTTGATGATTTTGCGACGTCAAACGAGTCAATTGGTGCCCATATATGTCAAACAGTTACGCTGATTCATGTCTAAAGAGTACAAAGTACAAACAGGAGCATTAATAGGTGCATGTGGGCCCTATGACTAGGAATATGCTGTAAATTTTACTTTCGATCTTTGAGATACATATTACTGGTTATATTTATGTAAAATTTTTATTATGCATTGTTGCGCCCTTTTCTCTATGACGGCCCTGTTTTGTACAAAAAACGTCTAGCATTAGATTCAATTTGTGTTGCGCTGTCAAAAGATAGAAGAGCAAAATTTGTTTTAAGCAATGTGAAAATTAGGTTAACTGCTTTCATTTGCAGCTCTCTGGCTTTTGAGTGTATTTGTTGGTGTTTTTTGTTTGTTTTTTAATAAAGCAACTGAAAAAGGTCAAGTTTAAATGCAACATAACTATGAAACTGCTGGTTTGCTTGCTTGGTTGTGGTTAGAGATGTATGGTGTCATAGGTCACACCAGTGAGTGCAAAGTGTAGCTATTATTTTTTTTAAATTGCTGCACAAACTCTTACAACTGAGCTAATTCAATTAAATAAAAACTAAGTACAAAAAAAAAAAAAAAAATAAATCAAATGGCACATAATTGATTTTATGTCATTTACACTTGCTTTACATGAAAAATCATTCATTTCACTATATTATATATAATTTTTATCATAATAAATCTTTTATGCTTTGCAGGTGCCTTTCTGATACCATTTATGGTGATGTTAATACTCGAGGGCATACCGCTCTTTCTAATTGAACTGGGCATTGGACAGCGCATGCGTCTCGGTGCATTGGGAGTCTGGAATACAATACATCCTTGGTTGGGTGGCATTGGCATTTCGTCATGTATTGTTACGCTATTTGTAGCGCTATATTATAACGTGATTATCACGTGGGTATTTTTCTATTTATTCAATAGTTTTCGGGTAAGTTAAAAAAAAGAAGAATAAAAATGTATAAATTCGGTTGCAATCACAATTTTGAAAACTGGTGGGTGGATAGACAGACAGAAGGACACTATTTTTGATGCTGTTCAAGAATATTTATTTTTATGAATTCGCCCAAATAGAGATGCGATGATATAAATATATTCGATACATATCGATACTTTTTTTGAGATACATGCAATACTTTTGGCAACGATGGTCATATTTTATAAGTATCGATAATTTTTCTCGATGCTGAGTAGTACTTATCTATAGTACTTTTTCATTAGAACTACTCATACTGCAATATATGCAAGTAAAAACAAGAAAGAACGTTGAAGTTGAGTATACTCGACTGCAAAATACTCTGTACCCAAACTTTTTTATACCCGTCACATATAGTGTGAACGGGTATTATCATTTTGTCCGAAAGTTTGCAACGCATGGAAGGAGAGCATCGGAGACCCTATAAAGTATTCTTGGTCAGCTCGATGAGACGAATCGATTTAGCCATGTCCGTCTGTCTGTCCGTCTGTCCGTCTGTCTGTTGCGATGGCTGTTACTCGAAAAGTTTTAAAGATATTGACCTGAAATTTGAAACTTAAGCTTTTTGTGCTCCTAGTTACTTTGTATACCAGAACCAAGGTGCCACGCCCATTTTTAGATATAGCCCCCATACAAACTTACCACCTTTTTCGACTTTTTGTATGAAAATAGTTATTATTTATAAATGCTTTTACTACAATATAGGGTAAAAACACTTCTAATGGCATCCAATATAAAAAGAATGTTGCCACGCCCATTTTCAGATGTAGCCCCCATACAAACTTAACGCTTTTTTCGATTTTTTGTATGAAAATACGTATTATTTATGAATATATTTAATCCAAATAGGGTAAGAACACTTTTTATGTCATCCAATGTTAAATCTAAGGCGCCACGCCCATTTTTATGTATAGCCTCCATACAAACTTACCGCCCATTTTCGAGTTTTTATATCAAAACATTTACTATTTCTGAATAAATTCAATTAAATTTGGTAAAATCAATTCCAATGTCCACCTAAGTGAACACTTTCTAAATGGTAAGGATCGGGCAAATATAACATAAAGCCTCCATACAAATTTGACCAAATTCATCGTGAAATTTAATCTAAGCAACTGGTGAACATATAAACTATTAGAAGTGTTGTGTAACGGGTCATGTTCAAACTTGACCAGGTCGTTTCGCAACAAAGTTTAAGTTTCAAATTTCAGCTAAATATCTGCATTAGTCTCCGAGTAAATCGCGTTGAAATAAAAAGTCTGACAGAAAGACAGGCGGACACGACGTCTCCATCAATGCATTAAAAACTTTCAGACAAACTGAATATAACCTTCAAACTGTGTGGCTGGTATAAAATTAGTCTTCAGCTGTATTTCTAGATGTGCAAAAAGCTTTTGATAAAGTCTGGCACTCTGGCATTCTCAACAAAATTAAAAAATTGGCTTCCTGCTCCATGTTTCCCTATACTAAAATCATATTTATCAAATCGTGTCTTTTACGCAAAGCAGCTTGAGGAAGAATCCACACATAGTGTGGAGGGTATTATCATTTTGTCAGAAAGTTTGTAACACATTAAAGGAGACGTCGTAGACCTATAAAGTATATATATTCTTGATCAGCACGACGAGACGAGTCGATCTAGCCATGTCCGTCTGTCTGTCCGTCTGTCCCGTCTGTCCGTCCGTCTGTATTTATGCGATTCATTCGCTCAGTTTTAAAGATATTGACCTGAAACTCGGAACTTAAGCTTTTCTCAGTCCTAAGCAGTTTAAGTGTTAAAATCAAAGTGCCACGCCCATTTTAAGGTATAGCCCCCCATACAAACTTACCGTTTTTTAAATTTTTTGCATGAAAATAGCTATTATTTATGAATGTAGTCGAAGTTGAGAATATAAAAATAGGTATTATTTTTTGAAACTATTCACTTAAATTTGGGTAAAAACACTTCTAATGACATCCAAAATCAAAACCAAGGTGCCACGCCCATTTTTAGCTGTAGCACCCATACAAACTTATTGATTATTTTCGAACAAATGTATGGAAAAGTAATTATTTTCGAATATATACATATTTATAGATGTATATCAGCCACTAATGATCACACATAAACTATTCAAAGATTCGTGTGACGGGTATTTAAGCTTCGGTTCCACCGAAGTTAACGTTTTTCCTTGTTTTACTTTTAGTTAAGTCGTATCTTTCTACCATACCTCATTGCATTGGGTTTTCATACAAAAACTTAAAAAATTGGGTATATTCGCATTTGGGCTATACCTAAAACTTTGTTGGTCGTACCCATATTGGGATATTTTATTGGGACTATCATAGACATAATTTATACTAAATTAAGACTTCCTAGAATACGAAACAATGTCGTTTTTATGCAAAAACCCAAAATTTTGGGTTAGATTTGTATGGGGGTTACCCCTTAAAATGGGTCTAGAGAAAAACAAGTTTGCAAGTGCACACTTGATGGCTCAGGAGAGTGTAAGTTTCAAATATGGTAGCCCTATCTCATATAGTCTCCGAGATAATCTCTTTCATAAGACAGACAGCAGAACAGACAGACAGACGGACAGGCAGACATAGCTAGTTCGACTCCCCTCTCAATGCTGATCAAGATTATGTATGTATACTTTATAGGGTCTATCTAGCCTCCTTCTGTGTTACATACGTTTGAACACACTTAATATACCCTTTTTATCCTTTGGGTAAAAGGTATAAAAGTCAATATATTTTTATATTTAAGTATGACTACAAGTATTGATGTATTTGGGAACATACTTCCAAGCTTCCGTCTTCCTTAGCAAGCAAAAATTTATCGATTTTTCAAAAATCAATTTATTAAATTATTTTACAAAAGTTGAATCGATTTATCTACGATATTTTGATGATTGATCGATAAAAAAAACGATAATTTTATTTTATGTACCTTTTTTTTGCTCTTTTAAACTGCCGAACAACCGATTAATCGGGAAAAAAATTCAGTTTTCTTTCTAGAATCGATGTTTTTTAAATAATCGCACAGCTAGTTCTGGTAGTTGGATAAATAATAAAATAATTAATATAAATAATTAATAAAATTTTTTTCTCTTTAATGTTTACAGTATCCACTGCCCTGGTCCACTTGTCCGAACAATGGTACCGAGGGTTTTCCCATTGAAGAATGCGCTAAAAGTTCAGAGACTACGTATTTCTGGTATCGTACAACACTCGATGCTGCACCGTCCATGGATGAACCTGGCGGCCTTAAATGGTGGATTGTCATTTGCCTATTGATCTCATGGACTATTGTCTTCTTTATTGTTATGAAAGGCATACAAAGTTCCGGCAAAGTTGTCTATTTTACATCGCTATTTCCGTATGTTGTCTTGACAATCTTCTTTATACGCGGCATAACGTTACGTGGCGCCGGTGCCGGTTTAATGCATATGTATACGCCGAAAATGGAAAAATTATTTGAGCCTACCGTGTGGCTGGATGCAGCTACACAAGTCTTTTATTCATTTGGTTTGGCATTCGGTTCACTAATTGCCTTCGGTAGCTATAATACGCCCAAGAATAATTGTGTACGCGATGTTTTACTTGTTTCCGTGTGTAATGCAATCACCGCCATCTATGCGAGTGTTGTCATCTTTGCCATACTCGGATTTAAGGCAACGGTCAATGTGGATCGTTGTATAGCAAGGTAAGTAATTATATGGGTGTGTGTAGCATAAACAGAAAGAAAGACAGACAGACAGACAGACGGACTCAACAGAGAGTGCCAATTAATGACCTTTCAAGTTCACGGTTATTGTTTTTGCTCATCGTTCTATACTCACCAACCCACACACACTTATCAAATCATCATTATCAACTACAGCAAAAGTAGCACAGCATTAGCATTTGACATTAGTTTGGGTTTGGGTTGGGCCCCCTTGATAGATAGATAGATATGTCCGGTTGTAACCGACCAACAGCAGTTTTTGCCGGCATTTGCTGGCTCTCACCATGGTCTTTTTAGTTTATATATTTCCATGTACATTTCTGTATAGATTTGTGTGTGTAATGAAACGTGAATCGCGTAAATCGATACGCGTTCGTTGAACAATTTGTTGTTCAATTAATACCATCCCATACCGTCCCATACCATCCCATCCCATCTCATCCATTTATCATTTGTCTGCCGACTTGCCGATTCAACTGCACAGGTTTCACTAAATCAATTGATTTCTTGCCTTCTTCCGTCTATGTAGTATGTACAATTCTTGTTATTATTAGCAGCAATATTGTCTATGCAGTTTGATCTATTTTCAAATGCGTAATAGATACATTGGCAAATATAGAATCTATGGCAGATGATGATGATGATGACATGAATGCAATACTATGAACATGAACTTATTGGATGATGGCATTGATTTATATTTAATACTTTAATAGAAATTGTGAGTGGCACAATAATTTATAGAAAATAGTTACAAAGCTTCGATTCTAATAGTAATTTATTTATTTCTTTTCTTTTTAAAATAAAATTTTCCTAATTTCAATTTTGATCAAAAAAAAAAAAAAAATATTGTCTGCCCTCAAAGATATTTAAAAACTTATTTTAGGCATAATCTTTTCGAAAAGAAAAATCAATCCAACTATAACAGCACAAATTATTCCAAACGAGTATACGCATACCTAAGCGTATTACAAACTTTTAGTCGAACTGATAACACACTCTAAAAATCTTTTTATAGATTTCAAATATTGCCTTCTCTTTTTTTTTGTCAGTTTTTGGTGGCTGTTTTTTGTTGTTGTTGTTGTTGCTTATTATGCTCTGCTGTTTTTCGTTTACTCAATTTTAACTCGTTAGTTTATAATTCATAAATAGTTTATGCACAGATTTTAGCTAGTAGAAGAGTTCGTACGCTGCAAAATCTGTCATTAGTTGAGGTGAACTGACGTTCTACCCGAAACTAAAGGTCAATTGATGTTAAAAGATTATGATTACTTTTGTGATTATATTGAACCCACTGCTCTGACGGGGTTGCTCCTGTCTAGAGTTGCTGGTCTAACTGATGGCCTTAAAATGATCAATTTTTAATGAGAGAAATAAATGAAAATTTATATTTTAAATATTTAAAATGAAGCTTATAGTATGTCATAAAAATTAATCATAAATTTTATTAGTGTAAGGGGTAGTAAATCCCACTTTATATATATCCCAAACATATATTTTTTAAATCTTGTAGTTTTCAAAAGTATTTATAAAAATTCGAAGATACAGCCATTTCAGCGTTTCATGTTTTTATTGATAAACAAGAAAGAATGCTGAAGTCGAGTAAGCTCGACTGCAAGATACTCTGTACCCAATCTTTATTTACCTTAAAATTGTATTGTATTACCTCATTGTATTGGATTTTCATAAAAAAAAAACTTAAAAAATGGGGTACATTTATATGGGGGCTAGACCAATATTGGGATATTTTATTGGGACTATTATAGGCATAAATTGGACTAAAGTTAGAGTTCCTAGAATAAGAATCAATGTCGTTTTTATGCAAAAACTCAAAATTATTGGGGTAGATTTGTATGGGGGTACCGCTTAAAATTGGGCTAAAAGAAAAGCCGTTTGCAAGTGCACACTTGACGGCTCAGGAGTGTCTAAGTTAAAATATGGTGGCCCTATCTCTTATAGTCTCCGAGATAATCTTTCTTATGCGGCAGACAGCAGGACAGACGGACGGACAGATACACAAAGCTAGTTCGACTCTCCGGTCTATCTTGCCTCCTTCTGTCTGTTACATACATTCGCACAAACTTCATATACCCTTTTACCCTTTGTGAACAGGGTATAAAAAATCGTTTTCAAAAATTTTCAAAGTTCAATTTGGATCCCGAATAATGTAAATTACAAGCCGTTTGAACCAAAAATATCGAACTAGATTAAATATATACAATATCATGTCAACCTTTCTATATGGAGATCATTTTTTAAAATGAAGAAAATTTTTTAAATTACTACATGGAACAACGTTAACTTCCGTTTGATCGAAGCATATATACCTGTTATTATTTGACGTGGGTAGATCTTCGTGTTCATCATTTGTAGTAAATTTGATCTATAAATACTAAATTAATTAAAAATGTTCTTAAAAATTTAAAAATTCGCGGTCTGATCTTAACCAAATTTAAACTGAAGATATTACTATACTTGAAGTACCATATTTTGAAAAAAAAATTTTTCGTATATAAACTTGACAAAATATTGTATGTTTGTATGGGGGCTACACCTAAAATTGGGCGTGGTACACTGATTTTAACATACAAAGTACATAAAGTCTAGAAAACCTTAAGCTTAAAATTTCAGATAAATATCTTAAAAACTGAGCGAATAAATTGCGTTGCAACAAACAGACAGACGGAAATAGCTAGATCGATTCATTTCGTCAAGCTGATCAAGAATATATATGTATACCTTATAGGCGTTACAAACTTTTCGACAAACTATGTGTGACAGGTATGAAAAGAAACTATTTTTCTTTATTTACAAAGTTTTTGGTCTTTAAAATAACAAAAGAAACTTTGTATAGAGCATTAATGGGGTCTAGTGGTCTCTATCCTACATAGAAACATGTCACAAACTGAATAAAAGTTAAACTGGGGCATCGGGGAAATCTTTTCTAACCGAAATTCAATCTCCACAACTCTACCACTTCGGAAGTTTTATTTTAAATCAAATAGTTAAAATCATTTGAAGATTACAGTTAGTCTATGGGAAGATTTAACGTCTTGTGCCTTGGTAGTCGCTGGTTCAAATCCCGCAGAATGTATTTGTATTTTTTTATAGTTGAAATTTTTTTTTATTCTTTTAATGTACGTTCTATGATTTAGATATCTGAAAAAACATATACCACTCTGGGATACGAACCGGAGACTACTCGGACACCATCTAGTAACCCTCTCATTCAACTAATGCTAAAACACCATGACCCTTTTTTCAATACATATTTTTTAAAATTTATTTTTATTAAATTAAATTAAATAAAAGTCTACACTAAACATGGAAGAGATTACATTTGTGAAGACATTTCAAAGTTTTGTGACACCATGATTTTTATTTTAAATTAATTTCCACTTTAACTCTTTTTTCAGTAACAAGGAAATATTATTTAAACATGCATTGCTGGCCAAAGATGCTACTGATCTAGACTACGAAAATGTTTTAAAAACAATTCCCTCTAACGAAACTAAATTGTATGAGTTGGGTGAATGCAGTCTGTCACATGAGCTGGATAATGTAAGTGCACACAGCTAAATGCTTTATTTTAAAAAAATATTTAATTAAATTTTCGCTTTTTTTCTTCTTATGCTGCCTTTTTCAGGCCGCCGAAGGCACTGGTCTTGCATTTATTGTTTTCACGCAAGCCATTGTCGAATTGCCCGGTGCACCATTTTGGGCTGTATTATTCTTTACAATGTTATTATCGCTTGGCTTGGGCTCACAGATTGGTATACTTGAGGGTATGCTGTGTACACTATTCGATATCGACATTATCAAGCGGGTTAAGAAACAACATGTCACTGGTGTGGTCTGTCTGTTCTGCTTTATTGTCGGTTTCATCTTCTGTACAGGTGCTGGCGAATATTGGCTCAAGATGTTCGATTCATTTGCCGGTACAATTGGTTTGGTTGTTGTCGCCTTAATGGAAATGATTGCGGTTATATTTATATATGGACATGAACGGTGCGTAAAATGAGAAGATATATAAAAAAAAAAAAAAATTACTTAATAATTTTTAACATTAGCTTCACTGAGGATATCTATCAGATGACTGGCTATAGACCTGGTGTATATTGGCAAATGACTTGGCGTTTTATTGGACCCGCAATTATGGTTTGCATTCTAGTTTCATCGGTTATCTTTATGGTTATACGTAATCCAACATATGGTGCCTGGAATGCAGAATTGGTATATTTTTGTTTAAAGATAAATTAAAAAAAAAAAAATTCTATTATACATTTTTATTTTTAGGGTGTCAAGTGGTGCAAACGAGCTATCCCAATTGGGTTATGATCATTGCACTTTGTATGATTTTGGCTGGTGTGCTGCCGATGCCTATTGTATTTCTAATGCGCAGCTTCCAGTGTCTTAAAGTTGATCTGGATATACATCAAGGCTCAATACGACGCAATGAGACAACGGCATCGACTAAGGAAATGATTGATAATGATGATGATGTAAGTAATTTTCAATTGAAAATTAATTTAATTAAAATTTTCTTTTAGTTTTATATGTTAAGTTTGTTCAAGCGTATTTTTTAATGCTAAAAGCTAAAAAAAACAAAAAAATTATATAAATTTTTGTATAGATTTTATTTATTTATTTTTTAAATTATTTTTTATTTTTTAAATATATATATTTATATACATATAAATGTAACTAATTGTATTTCACTTTCACACGCATTCTACTATTTTTGCTTGTTCTTTTCCTCTTACACAATATTTATATATATAAAAACTCATCTCATCTAATTAAAAAACAAAAAAAAAAACATACAAAATCAGATAATGAGTCCGGATATGCCACCACAAGATTCATTAGCGGCGACACGCTTCACAATTGGAGACTTTGAAGTAAGTTAATCAATGTTTGTTCTAATTCAAAAACACAAAAATTCATTAGTCTTTTGCAGCACTACACTGAAAAAAAAAAAACAAACTTGCATAACTAATACACTAAAATTTTCTTTTATGTGTTCTTCTTTTCTCCCAAAATTCATTATGTTTCATTTAATTTAAATTTAATTAATTTAGAACTAAAACGCTAAACAAAGAAAAAAAAAAAAAAAGCAAGAAAGTATTATAAATTTTACAACCACGCCCACTAAATTATAAAACATATAAAGGACAAACTACAGCGGTTTAAGTTTTAACAAAACAATAAAAGTTATAGATGCCTAATTTTAAAATTAAATTAATTAAAACAAAAAAAAAAAAAAAAATAGCTCAGAAAAAAATGCATGGCATACACTTAAAAAAAAAAAAAACAACTAGCAACGTGAAATCATCTCTAAAGCCTTTCGTAAAAAATAATATTAAAAAAAAAAAAAAGAACGCCAGTTGCCTACTAAATATCATCAAAATGCTAATACACTGAGAAAAAAAAAGTCATATTGCACAACATACTTTATGTAAGCAAAAACGCCCAAAAGTATGCAACAGAAAAATCTTAATGAAAAACCTTAAGCAATTCAATTAAAGTATTTAATTAAATGAATTAAGCAAATAATATATTAAAAAAAACAAAAATTAAGTACGTCAAGAATTAATTAAAGAAAGTAAAAAAACTGCGCCTTCTTTACAAAAGCAACAACACCAACAGCAACTTAATGAAGAAAATATAACTATTATTATATTTTAGGTCAAGTTTTTGTCCAAAATATTTGAAAAAAAAAAAACTAAAATAAATATAACAAAATCTAGTTAAAAACTATAAATAAATACATTAAAAAAAATAAAAAACAAAGCCAATTGGAAGCTCAAATTAGTTATAAAATTTTGTATATAATATACAGATCCTATATACAAAAAAAAAAAAAGGAAAAAATAAATCGAAGCCTACTTTGCGTATGCATGATGAAAAATGAAAAGAAAAATTTTATATTTTATGTTGCGCGTGTTAAATGCGAATAGTTGTATGGATTATTGCTACTTTATATAACTCAAACTATAAATTGGCTGTATGTGCTTTTGAATGTGCTAAAAAATTAACACAAATAAAAAAAAAGATACACATATGTTATTTATGTATGTAGTTGTATGCGTCATAGATACAAAAATTAAATATATAAAGCGCATTCAAGCTGAAGGTGCAATACAAACGAAGTTGCAGCAAAGGTAAATCATAAATTCTATATAATTATTTTATTTGTTGTATAAATTTATTATTTAAAATATTCTTAAAACATATTTGTTGTTGTTTAATTTGTATTTTATTGTATGTATTCGAATATAAATTTTATTTATTGTAGTCATTTATAAATATTTTTTAAGTTAAGCTCATGGCAGCCGGAAAATGTAGGAAACGGAAGTTGTGAGCTTTTGGAGCTTTTTTTCGTGGGTTAATGCGCACTCTGTTGGCAATTGATATTAGTAAAAGATTTCTTTCAAAAGTTTAATTTTAAAGAGCTTTTTAAATGTTTATTAAGCTTTGAGCAACAAGTATACGCAGTGTTGAATTAAATTAAAATTTTATATGTAGGTGCATTCTATATGACACGCAAAGCTTGAAGTGGTCTCAGATTTGTTGAAAATGTCGACAAAAATCAAGCTTAGTTCTTGATTCGTAAACATTTCAAGCTTCCAAAACTTAAAAAAAAAAAAAAAAACAAGAAAAAAGTTAACTTCGGTTGGACCGAAGCTCATATACCTGTTACACAACATTTGACATGGATAGACCTTCGTGTGCAGCATTTGTATTAAATTTTATTTCAAAATACTAAACAAAATAAATATATTCTTAAAAATTTAGGAATTCGCGGTCCGATTTAGACCAATTTTAAACTGAAGATTTGGCTTAATATACGAAGCATTTGTACCATATTTGAAGCCATTTGCTTTATAAATAAATTTTTTTCTTATAAGAACTTGACAAAATGTTATTCTTTTCTATGGGAGCCATATCTAAAAGTGGGCGTGGCACATTGATTTTAACATAGAAACTACACAGGACCTAGAAAAGCTAAAGTTTAAAATTTCAGCCCAATATCTTTAAAACTGAGCGAATAAACCGCGCAGCAACACACAGACAGACGGACAGACGGACAGACAGACGGACATGGCTAAATCGATTCGTCTCGTCGAGGTGATCAAGAATATATATACTTTATAGGGTCTACGATGCCTCCTTTAATGCGTTACAAACTTTCCGACAAACTGAATATACCTGTTTACACTAGTGTAACAGGTATAAAAACGAAATTCTATTCGATTGTTTATCAGAGATAATTTAAAGCCAAATTTTTGGATTTCAATTTTATTGCAAAAAAAAAAAAAGAAGAAAAAACGTTAACTTCAGGTGGAACCGAAGCTTAAATACCCGTCACACGAATCTTTGAATAGTTTATGTGTTATCATCAGTGGCTTAAATACATTTATAAATATATATTCGAAAATAATTACTTTTTCATACATTTGTTCGAAAATAATCGATAAGTTTGTATGGGGACTATGGCTAAAAATGGGCGTGGCAGCTTGGTTTTGATATTGGATGTGTTTTTACCCAAATTTGAGTGAATATTCTCATAAATAATACCTATTTTTATACAAAAATTCGAAAATGCGCGGTAAATTTGTATGGGGGGCTATAGTTAAAAGTGGGCGTGGCAGCTTTGATTTGACATTAGATCACATTAGAAGTATTTTTACCCAACTTGGAGTGACTACATTCATAATTAATAGCTATTTTCATATAAAATTCGAAAATGGGCGGTAAGTTTGCTTGGGGGGCTATAGCTAAAAATGGGCGTGGCAGCTTGGATTTGACATTAGATCACATTAGAAGTATTTTTACCCAACTTGGAGTGACTACATTCATAATTAATAGCTATTTTCATATAAAATTCGAAAATGGGCGGTAAGTTTGTTTGGGGGCTATAGCTAAAAATGGGCGTGGCAGCTTGGATTTGACATTAGATCACATTAGAAGTATTTTTACCCAACTTGGAGTGACTACATTCATAATTAATAGCTATTTTCATATAAAATTCGAAAATGGGCGGTAAGTTTGTTTGGGGGCTATAGCTAAAAATGGGCGTGGCAGCTTGGATTTGACATTAGATCACATTAGAAGTATTTTTACCCAACTTGGAGTGACTACATTCATAATTAATAGCTATTTTCATATAAAATTCGAAAATGGGCGGTAAGTTTGTTTGGGGGCTATAGCTAAAAATGGGCGTGGCAGCTTGGATTTGACATTAGATCACATTAGAAGTATTTTTACCCAACTTGGAGTGACTACATTCATAAATAATAGCTATTTTCATAGAAAAAATCCGAAAAAAACGGTAAGTTTGTATGGGGGCTATACTTTAAAATGGGCGTGGCACTTTGATTTAAGGACTTGAACTGCTTAGGACTGAGAAAAGCTTAAGTTAAGTTTCAAGTCAATATCTTTAAAACTGAGCGAATGAAACGCATATATACAGACAGACGGACAGACAGACAGACGGACATGGGTAGATCGACTCGTCTCGTCGAGCTGATCAAGAATATATATACTTTATAGGGTCTAAGCTGTCTCCTTCAATGCGTTACAAACTTTCTGACAAAATGATAATACACTCCACACTGTGTGTGACGGGTATAAAAACAATGAAATAGCTGAGAATTTTTAAAGTACGGATTGAAGTATAGGTCTGGGTCTAGTAAAATAAAACAGCTTACTTGTAATTTGAAAAACACTCCCTTAATCTGGACTATTTTTTTAAAAAACTTTTTTTTTTTAACTTCTTCACTTATATGGCAATAACTCAGTCAAGTTCGAGTAGATTTTTCTTTTTAAACCAGTTTTGGATAGAAAAAACTTAGACCTTTTCAACCATATAAATTATTTTATGACATTTTAGATAGTATCTATTTGTAGCGTTAATAAAAAAAATGTTATACTTAAAGATGAAATTTTTGTTTGTATAGAGATAGAGGAGACTCTGGACAATTTGCTGCCAATCAAGTAGCGCTTTCTGCGCTTCATTGAAATTTTGGGATACTTTCTGATAAAAAATAATATAAATTTTGGAATAAAGAGTGTCTAAAAGTAACTCTTTTTAAGGTAGTATTTGGCAATCGAATATTTAACTTTAACATATCTAAAAGTGTGCAGCGATCTAATAATCCATAAAAAAATGATCAAGATGAGCATGTCTTAATAAAAAAAAAAATATAAAAAAACAAACACGTCACTCGGGAGTATTTGGGGTCGCTGATTTCAAACTTCAAGTCAGATTTTCAAAATTCAAAATATCGAATCCAGGATGGCAAACGATTTTATTCAAAAACAAGAAAGAACGCTGAAGTCGAGTATGCTCGACTGCAAGATACCCTGTACCCAATCTTTATATACCTTAAGTTATGTTCTATTTTACTACTATACCTCATTGAATTGGATTTATCTTTGTATGGGGGCTATACCTAAAATTTTGTTGGGCCCACCCATATGGGTCTATTTAATTGGGAGTATCATAGGCATAATTTGTACCAAACTTGCACTTCCTAGAATGAGAAACAATGACGTTTTTGTGTAAAAACACAAAATGTTGGGGTAGATTTGTATGGGGTCTATACCTAAAATTTTGTTGGTCCTACCCATATTGGGATATTTTATTGGGACTATCATAGACATACATAACTTATACTAAATTTGAACTTCCTAGAATAAAAAACAATGACGTTTTTATGCAAAAACCCAAAATGTATGGGGTACATTTGTATGGGGGGTACCCCTTACCCCTCTTCCCTAGGAGAGTCTAAGTTTGAAATATGGTGGCCCTATCTTTTATAGTCTCCGAAATAATCGTTTTCATACGGCAGACAGCAGGACAGACGTACAGACGGACGGACGGACGGTCAGACAGACATAGCTAGTTCGACTCCCCTTCCAATGCTGATCAATAATATATATGCTTTATAGGGTCTATCTGTCTGTCTCCTTCTGTCTGTTACATACATTCACACACACTTAATATACCCTTTGGGTACAGAGTATAAAAACAAACTCACAGTATTAAATTCGAATTTGAAGACATAATTTTAAAAATCAATATGGCGGCGATTTGATTAAGCTTCACAGGATTATGTCATATTGAATACGCCATTTTGAATTTCTTTAAACACAAAAAGAAGCTTGCGTGTAAAGAGCTTATTCTGAAACCGATCGCCATTTTAAATTTTCCTCTAAAATAGATTAAAACAAGGTTCAAATACCCGCCACACGACACTTTTAATTAAATTTATTGATGGATTTGGTAAATTTTGTATGAGGCTGTATGTTATATTAGCCTGATCCTTATCATATTGGAAGTGTATATTTGAATGGACATTAGAAGTGATTTTACCAAAAATGTGCGTCCATTTTGTATGGGCGTGTTAGCTTGGTTTTGACACCCAAACAACTCAGGAGCAAAAAAAAACATAAGTTTAAAATTTAAAATGCATCGCTACAGACCGACAGACAGACATGGCTATACGATTCGTCTCATAGAGCTGATCAGGAATGTATGTACATACTTTATGGGGTCCACGATGTCTCCTTTAAACCGTTACAAACTTTTCAACACTTTTCATAACTTCAGCTCTTCGAAATATAAACTTTTCTACTCTGTTTCTATGATGGGCGAACAGATGAGCGGTTTTACCGACGGACATGACAAGAGTCAGATTTCGTTAATTAAAAAAAAATAATAATAATAATAAAATAGATTATATAGAAAGTACTCGCAAAGCTCAGTAGTTTTCATTTCCTTACCAAAAGCGCGAATTCCAGCTCTCTTTCTTTTTAAAGGTTTTATTGCTGCTCCAATAAGTATGTAATTTGCATGCTTATTGTTTAAAACTGATTAAATTTTATTTATTATATATTATAAACTACAAATCTGATTACTAATTATATAAAATTGAAAACGATTTCAGGATGATGATGATGATTTTAGTGGTCCTGCACTTGGTGGTCCAGTTAAGACACAAAGTGACTATTCCGAAGATGAGGATGACGATGACAAACCGGTGACAATGCGTTCAATGAGAATGATGAATACAACAGCAACAGGTAATCATCTAAATGTGCCAACATCAAGAAGACCATTTAAAATGGAAGTATTTGAACTGTAGAAAGGTTATAAACAACAATGAAGAACATCAAGAAGAAATGAAGAAACGAAAGCAAAGTGAATTGAATTGAAGCAGAAAAAAAGAAAGAAAAAGTGTAGTAAGTGTTAAATTAGTTCAATGGTGCATATAAACTTAAAATAATAAAATAAAATATTAAAAAAAAAAAAACATAAATTAAATATAAATTGTTTTAAAAGGTTAAAAAAAAAAAAAAAAAAAAATAAAATAATAATAATTTATTATTAAGTTTTAAGCATTAAATTGTGTAACCCAAAAAAAATATTTAAAAATTAAAAACAAGCATGTAAAATAAATTATTAGTATATAAAAAAAAAAAATAAATAAAATAATTAAAAATTTTTATGTAAAAAAATAAAAATAAAATATTTTAGTAAGACAGCAAATGAGACAGTAAATTAATTAATTAGTAACAGTTTTGCATAAACCCAGGGCTGCTATACTAAACTAAATCACTAACAAAAATATTTACTATGCTGAAAGCCTAAAAACATAAATTTAATAGTTTATTTGTTCCAAAGAAAAAAAAAAGTAAAACGCTTGAAGCATTATTAAAATGCTTTAATTGTATTAATTTTAGTATTTCTTTTTAATTAAAAAAAAATAAATAATTGCAATTCTCGCTTTGTAGTTTCCTTTGTATTTAATTTTTTAAATAAAACGCATTTCCATGAGTAAAACTCTTTAAAAAAAAAAAAAAACATTTTTCTTTTTGCCATGCTGCTTTTTTAAAAATTTTAATTAAAATTTCTATTTATTTCATATATTTTTTTTTAAGTATAAAAACAAAATTGTACTTTAAAAAATTAGTTGTAATAAAAAAAAAATTATATAAATAAAAATTATACTCGTACTTTACTTATTATATAGGAAAAAAATGTTTAGTTTTAGGCAGTAAAAAATTAAAAAAAAATTATAAAAATAAATAATATTAAAAAATAAATTATAGTTTCGAACAAAAGTTGAAAAGTGTGATATTAAATGAAAAAAATATCTACTCAACATTATAAATTAAGCAAAAATTAAATAATTTGAATTGAGTTTTAATGTATTAAAAAATAAAGTTAATTAAAAAAAAAAAAAAAATAAACAAACTATTTTTTTTTTATTTAAATAAATAAAAATAAACTAAATTTTTTCAACACTTTTTTTTATAAATATAAAAACAAAGAAAATGGTAGCTTATTAATTTTATTTAAAAATAATAACTCAAAATTTATGCAAATAAAAGAAATTATTTAAAATAAAAATTATTATTAAAAAAATTAAGAACAAAATAAAGTAAGGCAAAAGAATTGAAATTTTATTTAATAACTCGGTTTTCAAAAATGTATTTTAAACATTTTTTTTAAATTATATTTTATTTAAAAAAAATAAAATAAGTTAAAGATTTTATTGAAATAAATACTTTTTTATTAATAAAAAAAATTGCTTATATTTTTATTTACAATGTAATAATAGTTGTGTGAAAAATAAACAATTAATCGGAATAAATCGATTTAAAAAAAATCGATTTCGAATTGAATGCCATGGCTTAATTATGTCAAAATTGTAAGAAAAGTATAAATACTTCTATTAAAAATATTTTGTTTTAGAATAAACATAAAAAATAGTTTTGAAAATTTAAATTAAAAAATTTAAATTAAAATTTAAATTAAAAAATTTTAATTAAAATTTAAATAAAAAATTTAAATAAAAATTAAAAAAAAAAAAACTAAATTAAGAAAAACTTATTCTGAAAAGATTTATTTATATTAATTTAGTTTATATAACAAAAAAATTGTATAAATTATTTTTGATTATTTAAATAAAAAAAAAAATATTTTAATTGTTATAATTAATAAATTCGTAAACTATTTTTTTTATTATACTATATACATATATTTTGTTTCAACAATTTATGTATTATTTAAATACTCCATAGCTTTGTTATATAATAAAAAATTATTGCTATTCCAATTAATTTCAAACCAACTGTTTAATAAAAAAAAAAGGTAAAAAAAACTGCTGTGAATAGTTTTAGTGGTTGTAAAGTTAAAAAGTTAAAAACAGAAAGAAAAAAAATGTTTAAAAAAATTAAATAAAATAATTAAAAAAAAAAAAATAATAAATATTAAATTCTAGATATTAAGATGCACGAGTTTAACAATCTATTTAACTAAAATAAAAAAAAAAATCTGTCGAAATAAATTAAAATAAAAATATTTAAACTAATGCATGACTATATGAGTTTCAGATAAACAAAATATGTTCTCTATATCTTTGTAAAACGTTACACTTTGTAAACTGCAGGTTTCCATTTACTTTTTTATTTTTATTTTTTTATTCTTTAATGAAAAACATTTGTACACAACACATAGTTAGCCAAAATAGTTGTATATTATTATAGTTTCTGTTTTATTCTGTTTAGAAGCGTACATAAATGATTAAAACTGCTGCGCGGTTCTGTATAAAAAAAACTGATTAAAAAAATAAATAAACAGATTTAATATTTCAGTGGAAAAAAAATCAAATAAAAAATGAGGTGTATGAAGAGAAAAATATTTAAATGTATAAAGTAAGCATTTTTTTATGTTGTATGTATAGAAGACGTCGTTAGAGAACTTCTTATAATACTGTGAGATATTTTTTTCTTTGGAATTATTATGATTAAAGGTGCTTGGGAGAAAGTTATGAGATTTGCTTTGGAACTGAAAATTGAAATTTTTTAAAAAGATGCTTGATTCGAGCATATTTTTTGGTCAAAATTGCACAATATTTTTTATATTTCGTTTACCAACAATGAATACTGGGTATTTTTATACCCGCCACACATAGTGTGAAGGGTATATTCAGTTTGTCTGAAAGTTTGTAACGCATTAAAGGAGACGTCGTAGACCCCATAAAGTATATATATTCTTGATCAGCTCGACGAGACGAATCGATCTAGCTATGTTCGTCTGTCCGTCTGTCTGTATATTTCTAGGCATCTTTTTTGTTGAAGATATAAAGATACTAAGCTGAAACTTGGAACTTAAGCTTTTCTCGGCAACGACTATGTCAAGTTCGAGAATGAGAGTGCCACGCCCATTTTTAGGTATAGGACCCATACAAACTTACCGTTTTTTACCGATTTTTTGTACATAAATACTAATTATTTATGAATTTATTCGCTCCCAATTGGGTAAAAACATTTCTTTTGTCATCCAAGATGCCACCGCCATTTTAAGGTACAGCCCCCATATAAACTTACCGCCCATTTTCGATTTTTTGTTTGAAAATAGGCATTGTTTTTGAATGTATTCACTCCAAACTGGGTGAAAACACTGCTAATGTCATCCAGTGTCAAAACCAAGGTGCCACGCCCATTTTTTAGTATAGCCCCCATACAAAATTACCGCCCATTTTCGAAATTTAGTATGAAAATGGTTATTATTTGTGAATGTATTTGCTACAAATTGCCTAAAAACACTTCTTATGGCATCCAAAGTCAAACCAAATGTGCCACGCCCATTTTAAGATATATCCCCATACAAACTTACCACTTTTTCCGATTTTTTGTATGAATATCGTTATTATTTAGGAATTTATTCACTCCGAATTACCTAAAAAACATCTAATATCATCCAATATCAAAAGCAAGGTGCCACGCCCATTTTAAGCTAAAGTCCCATACAAACTTACCGCCCATTTTCGAATTTTTGCATGAAAATGGTTATTTTTTAGTAATGTATTGACTCCGAATTGGTTAAAAAATTTTAATATCATCCAATTTAAAATCCAATGTGCCACTCCCATTTTTTGGCATAGGCCCTACACAACGTGAGTTTTATCAGATCGTTGACCCCGTCCTATCCCATCTCGAAGTTCTACGAAAGCCACTGATGATAGCACATTAACAATTTAAAAATACGTGTGGCGGGTATATAAGCTTCGGCTCCACCGAAGTTAACGTTTTTCCTTGATATGTTGTATTTTTGAATTTAATTGCATTTTTGAAAAATTTTTTGGTTGAATAATAAATTGTTTGTAGTTTCAAAATGTCGTTTCTAACGATATCTCAATGGATGGCACTGATGTTATTGCCAGAGTAAAGTTTTAAGTAGAGTGGTCGGTATCAATGATATTGATAAATCCCGAATCAACAGGCTTTTGAAGAGTTATAAATATTATTTTGAAGAAGCGTATAGTTTTTATGGTTCATTTTTTAATGGGGACCGTTACTCTTGTTCAACTGTTGCTGGAGAAAAAAAAAAAACAAGAATCCCTGTTCCCAATGTACCTTAAGTTAAGTCGTATCTTACTACCATACCTTATTGTATTGAATTTTCAAACAAAAACTTAAAATATAGGGTCCATCTAGGCTCCGTCTGTCTGTTACATACATTCGCACAAACTAAATGTACCTTTTTACCCTTTAGGTACAGCGTATATTTATTAAAAATAGAGAAAGATTCCATATTTGAATTAAAATTATTAATAGAGCTTTTCTAAAATAAAATTTTAAATTAAGTTTCTGCTAAGAAGTAATTTTTTTGATACGTGAGTACCCTACTTAGTATTTTAAGCAGATTTGAGTAATTCTTTTTAATTCTTTTTTTGTAGTAACTGAAATATTTTTAGATGTTCTGAATACCATTTTGATAAAAATCCGCTCAAAACATTCAAAAATTTGTACCTTTCAGTGTAAGTTTACTACTTTAACACTCATAAAAACATACCAAAGTTAAAATGACTTACAGTATTTTATAAAAAGTTTAAGTAAAATTGTTGAAGACAATAAAAAAATATAACTAAAAAAAAAAAAAAATAGTTAAAAAGAATATTTTTAAAAATATAAAAACAAATTTGGTAGCAGTTTTTGGTATAAAAGTTGGAAAAGAAGCAGAAATTTTTCATAAATATTATAAAACTAAAATTTGTATATGAAATTTATAATTTTTTTTTTTGTACAATACTTATTTAAAAAAAAAAAAAAAATGATTAAATTTTATTTCTTCTAAATTAAAAATTAAACAAAAAAAAAAAAAAAAAAATTAAATAAATCAAAATATAAAGAATTGAAACAACGCCATATACATATATATTCAAGTTGTACCTTGCTGAGGAGTTGAAGAGCTACTAAAGCTAATTAAGAATTTTTATGCAAAACAGGTCGAAAAAAAACATAAATTATGACGTTTATATTATACAGAAATGAATATTTTTAACAAAGTTGTTAAACAAAAAACTATTGTTAATATTTCTACAATTAACAAAATTAAAAAAAAAAAACAAAATAAATTAATTAAAAGAAAAAAAACTATTTATATGTACAGCAAACAAACTCAAAGATACTCTACATTAAAACAAAAACAAACACTAAGATGCAATAAAAAAATTGATTAAAAAAATCAAACAAAGAAAATATAAACTTCGGTAAAGTCGAAGCTTTAATGCGCTGCACATGTCATAAAAGCAAAAAGTTGAGGCATATTGAAAAAAGTATCTTTCAAAAATTATATAATTTAAATTTAAATATTTAAACTATAAAAATTCTCTGTGCAGTGTATAAAAAATACGCATATAATAAAAAACAATAAGACTCACAATAACACAATTTTCCTATTTCCAACGAATAAAATTTAAAATATAAAAAGAAAAAAATTACATCATACACTTTCCCTCTAAAAAGCTCGATATCAATTAAACCCAAAACGATAAAATAAATCTATAACATAAAAAAAAAAAGAAAATGTAATGACTCGTGTACATTTTGATGAAAATTAACGAAATGATTTAAATTATTTAATTAAATATACGAAAGATACATGTACATATAAAACGTATGTATACACATGTATTAAATATAATTTTAAAAGATATTCTATATACATACATACTATATACATATAAATATATTGTATGAAAAATTATTAAAATAAAAAATAAAAAACTAGTTCGTTAAGTTGAAGAAAAGCAAAAAAAAAAAAAAGAAATTTAGTCTTTTATTTACAAAAGTTTTAAAGCTAAAAATATAGCATAACTTTAGGCGTTGCATTATTATTTGGTACAGGTTTGCCTTAATTATGGCGATGGTCTTGGTTTGGGAAAATTATCCATTGAATATTATATCTAACAATTGATACTGGCGATGCAGGCTGCACAAAAAGTTCGTTTGTAAAAACCTAAACGACTTTTTTTTTTTAATTTAAAAAAAATTTATTCATATTTTCAAAGGTTGTCGTCGGTATGTTATCGAGAAAAGAGACTTTCCCGCTGGGCTAAACCACTCTATATTTATTTATTTACAACTAAATTTAAAAAATTTAAATTTCAAAAGCATTTTGAATTTTTTGGAGACCGCTAAAATCTAAATTTATGTTGAAAAAAGTTGTTTTTCCTCGTTTTTTTCGTATGGGTCTCTAACTCAGTTAATTTTTAACCTATTTTGTAAAGAAACTTAGATTAATATTGATATTACCTTATTATTTCATGCTTAGACCTTTCGAGGAAATTATATATATAATTTCATGACATTTCAGATCTTATATTATTTTTTTCAAACCTTTAACTTTATCGATATTTGGTTCTAATATAAATTAAAAAAAGAAAACTTTTTTTTCATAAATTATTTTTTTTTTTTTAATTTAATTTATTAATTTTATTAAAATTTTGTTTTTCAGAAAAAGTTTAATAACTTCGTCACTTATTGTCGGATTTTTTCCCATTAAAAATTTATTGTACCAAACATCGATAAAATTAAAAAAAACAAGAAAAAACGTTAACTTCGGTAGAACCGAAGCTTAAATACCCGTCACACGATTCTTTAAAGAGTTTATGTGTAATCATCAGTGGTCACCTAAGTTTACACACAATATCAATTAAAATTTTGATCTAAAAATACAGATATGTATATCAACATATTTCTAAAAAATATCTGGAAATGGGCGGTAAATTTGTATGCAAGAAGCATCTAAAAATGGGCGTGGCACCATGATATTGGATGAGTTTTTACCCAATATGGAGTAAATACATGAATAAATAATAAAAATTTTCATACAAAAATTCGAAAGTGGGCGGAAAGTTTGTTTGGGAACTATACCAAAAAATAGGCGTGGCACATCTGATTTGACATTGGATGACATTAGAATGTTTTTAGCAAAATTGGAGTGAATATATGCATAAATAATTAGTATTTTTATACAAAAAATCGGAAAAAAACGGAAAGTTTGTATGGGGGCTATGCCTAAAAGAGGGCGTGGCATCTTGGTTTTAACACTGGATGACAAAAGAAATGTTTTTACTCAATTGGGAGCGAATACATTCATAAATAATTAGTATTTTTATACAAAAAATCGAAAAAACGGTAAGTTTGTATGGGGGCTATACCTAAAAATGGGCGTGGCACTCTAATTCTCGAACTCATAATAGTCGTTGCCAAGAAAAGCTTAAGTTCCAAATTTCAGCTTAATATCTTTATATCTTCAATGAAAAAGATGCTTAGAAATATACAGACAGACAGACAGACAGACGGACAGACGGACATGGCTAGATCGATTCGTCTCGTCGAGCTGATCAAAAATATATATACTTTATGGGGTCTACGACGTCTCCTTCGATGCGTTACAAACTTTCAGACAAAATGAATATACCCTTCACACTATGTGTGGCGGGTATAAAAATTTAAAAAAAATGAAAACATAATTGAGTTAACCTTAAAAATACACACAGATAGCATTCGGAATTTCCTAAAATTATGTACTATATATTGGTCGAAAAGTCTAATTTCATTCTTAATAAAACTGGTTTAACCCATTAATGGCCATTGTACCCAATCGTATACAGAAAAATGATCATTTTCAAATAGCCGTTTCGCCTATCAGAAAAGAGTTTTTTGCATCGTTTCTTTTTGTTAGTCTCATGCTTATTGTGCTCTACGACTTCACTTACAAAAAGTCGCTGCAGCGAAATCCTATTCAATATTGTTTGCAATGCATTGCTTCGACTTCGTCAGTTTTGCGCGTTTTTAGTAGGTTAGCTAGCATTTGTAAGGATCAAAAGAGAATCGCATTCTAATCGCAAGCATTGTAACAAAATTTTAAACATTTCACACGTGTACTTTAACATTGTTAATAGGTTTTGTGCAAAAAAAAAATTTTGATAGAATTCGGTAAGTAACAAAAGCACTGCACTCGCTTGGGTACAATGGCTAATAGGGTATACATTTTTCCTAGATAAGTAATCTCATTGACATGGCATTTGAAGGTATCAAAGCGTCACGTTATTACGGTAGCAAGTCTCAAAACCTGGGCAGCGCCCTTGACTTTGTTGAAGGGGCTTCCAGCCATGGTACCTTTGACATTGTGTTGATTCCACCTGGTCCAGACTGCAATACGGATGAGGAAGAGGGTGATGCCGAAGATTTCATTGCTTGCACCATGCCGCAAGACGTTCCAGGTCAAGTAGAGGTGTTTTGCAGCAGTGACAGCGAAAATGATCAAAACCTTGAGAGTTGCGACGCAGAATTTAACCCGCAGAACGTTGTGCAAATGTGTCGAAATGGTCCAAAAAACCATGTGCAATCGAAATGCAATTGAAAAGCAGTGGAGCAAAAAGGTGAACATGGTAACAGATTTGGATGGGAAGTTGAAATTTTCGAAACCTTTTTGATGATGAAGTCGTAAATTTAATCGTGGAGCAGTCTCTAATCTAATATGCATAGTGTCTCATTCAATGCAGACGATTTGAAAGTCTTTTTGGGAATTTTGCTTTTCAGTGGCTATCACTCTATGCCGAGAGAGAATATGTATTGGCAAAGACACTCGTGTACCAATTGTATCCCAAAATATGTCCCGAAACCGATTCAAAGGAAATCAAAAAGTATATTCACCTTGCTGACAACACTAATTTGGATCTTACTGACAAAATGACAAATGAGACCCTTCTAAATAAAAAATTTATCCAGTTTGGATATATGCATGAAAAACTTTCGATTGATGAGTCCATGGTGAAATACTTCGGTAGCCACTCTTCGAAACAATTCATTAGAGGCAAGCCTATCAGATTTGGCTTTAAAAATTGGATGCTGACGAGCAGTTGTTGTTATTTGTACCAATTCGAAACATATTGCAGAGCCAATAACGTCACTGCACTGAAACAGCATATGCCGCTTGGGTCCAAAGTTGTTGTTGATCTTTTGGTCAAAGTTCCCATCCTTCAAATCACAATGTGTTTTTTGACAATTTTTTTGAACATGTATTGTGCCATTGTACCCGCTTGGGTACAGTCCCAAAATACTACTTGAAAATTTTTTTTTCAGCTTTTCATATTTTTTATGAACATTATGCTTTTTTTAGTCCAATAAAATGAATGAACATAAATATTTTTGGTTTTAAAGACACTAGGCTCTTAATGGGTTAAAAATAAATTTCGGAAAAAGAGAGAATAATTACTACATTTTGCATTTTTGAAAATGTTTCTTATCGTTTTAGCAGAGAGAGAGAGGGAGAGAACAATCAACTTTTTGACCATAAATCAAGATTTTGGGAGTTTCCCGAAAACTCCAAACACACATTTATATACCCGCCACACATGGTGTGAAGGGTTTTATCAGTTTGTCGGAAATTTTGTAACGCTTTAAAGAAGGCATCGGAGACCCCATAAAGTATACATATTCTTGATCTGCTCGACGAGACTAATCGTCCGTCTGTCTGTACGTCTGTCTGTCTGTTGCAATGCGTTTTTTCTTCGGAAAGTTTTTGAAAGATATTGACCTGAAATTTTAAACTTAACCTTTCTGTGCTCCTACGCAATTTGTATGTCAGAAACAAGGTGTCACGCCCATTTTAAGTCCCCATACAAACTTTCCACTTTTTTTATGATTTTTTGTATGAAAATGGTTCTTATTTATGAATGTATTTATTACAAATTGGGAAAAAACACTTCCAATGGCATCCAAAATCAAAAGAAAGGTTCCACGCCCATTTTTTTTTTATGTTCCCAATACAAACCTAGCTCACAGATTTTGTATGAAAATAGTTCTTGTTTATTATTTATTTACTCCAATCTGGGTAAAATCACTTCTATTGTTATCCTATGAATATGCTACCGATATGACAAGGATCAGGCCACTATATATAGACCCTATACAAACTCACCTCTCATTTTTTTTATTTTTCAAGAAAATGATTAAAGTTTCGTGTGGCGTGTATTTGAGCTTCGGTGTTACCGAAGTTAACGTTTTTGCTTATTTTTATTCGGCCAGACCTTGACAATCTCTAATATAAGATTTGGAAGGAATTTTTTTTGTAGCACAGTAATATTATTACTTTTGATCTATACTAGAGCCCTACAGAAAACTGTTAAAAAGGATACTCGAAATAAAAATGATTCGATTAACTTAAGTCTACTGCTAGAAAAATGATCAACTCGACTCGACTAGGCTAAATTCGGTACGAGTCTAATCGGGTATGTCAACTTCAACTCAAATCGAGTCGGATATTCGCTTAAGTTGATAGCATTTTCGGCTGAGCTATAAACTCGAGTCACATCCGAAAGATCGGATAATCGAACGAAACGGTTAACTTCGGGCGGATAACCGAAACTACGGATACTCATTTATTCGAGTAAAAATATGAGCTGAATCGAGGCGTTCGGTTATTCGACTCATCTGCTCGAGTTAGTCAAGACTCGATTTTGTTTGTTGAGTTTTTTGTTTGTCGAGTAAATCGATGCTGGGCTAGAGCTATACTGTGCAACTATGTACATAAAGATTTTTGAAACTTTGGCTTGTTTATTCCCGTCGAAAAGATTAAAATGAGCTCTGTCAATTTGAAATATTACTGCTTTATAAATACTTTAACTTTTATTTTAAATTAAAGTTTTAGTTCAATTTAAACAAAAATTTGTTTTAATTTTAAAACAAAAATATTTTATTTATAATTTATGAGGCCAACCTAAAATTAGACACATATCCGTCTCATCTGCCACAGACACTTTTTAATTTGGCATTTTATTAAATAATTTTTTTTTTTTTTTTTTATATTTTTAAATTTGACGTACTTGTGACTTTGCACCTAAATTAAATGGAATAAACAAAAGACACGTCAATCAATAATAATGAAAAAAAAAATAATTGCAGATTAAATAATAATAACAATATTCTCAGGAAAAAACGAAAGAGATTATGCTTATCATAGCTATGTGGGGCGCGTCTAAAATTCAAAAGTCTTTTTTGGATTTCAATTAATGAAATTACCGCGGCATACTTTATGTCATAAATATTGTGACAAAACTAGAAAGTTTTATTTAGTTTGGTAAAAGTTAATTGATTGTAAATAAGCAAAATATGGAAATGAAAATTATTAAAAAAATTGTAAACTAACTATTTTTAATTCTGCTTCATTTCTATGAGAGATTTTAAATAAAACTACAGAGATATTCCTGACATCTTTAAAGTTCTTTTCATTAAAATTCAATTAGGTGAGACTTTCCCGATACTCTAAATTTTTCGATGAATCTAAATGAATCAATATTTTATCTATTCCGAATGAATAGTACTGCAAATAGTGATTTATATAAAAAAAATAATAATTATCTCAAAACTAAATAAATAAAATATTCGATAATATTTAAATATGTAATTAATTTATTGACAAATTCCTTAGCGTACAATTATTTTGCATTAGAATAAAAACCATATTTACATTATCGCATCTAAATAAACAAAGTTCAGGAAATATAATATTGCTTATCAGCGCATTGCACGCATTTGTCTGTTTTCCCAGAAGCCATGATAAACATATTGAATTCAACTCGCAGGCAAAGTAAAAAAATATTGTACAAGAAGAAAAAAAGATATGAATGAACATTGCTAGATAAGAGATAAAATATTTATAGCATGTGTAGATAGTATTTCGAGTACAACCAAAATCAATACAGCAACAGATATAAAATCACAGCAAACTCATTTGCCAAGTGACAAAAGATAAAAAAGAAAGAAAAAAAAAAAAAAAAAGATACAATAAAAATAAAAATAAGATACAATTGCAAACTGATAAGCAAAGGCTGTGACGTAGCTGTGCACTTGTGGCATGGTAGATATTTTTTGTTATCTTCGCTGAGAGCGAGAATTTAATACGCTACACTACGTCATACTTTTTGAAGCATTAAAGTAGACATAGTGATAGACAGACAGACGGACGTTCATGACTAAATTGAAACGTTTCTCAGCTGATCAAGACTTCATAAAATATTTATATTTATATACTTTACATACATTAATATCGAAAGCCAAGTCAACTGTTCGTCTGTCCAATATCTGTGAAACTCAATATCATCGGAATCTGTTTTACCTTTAGAAGGCTCCATTTAAGCCGACACAATGATGCCAACGGCTTACCCAGTCCTCCTTGGCCCGCTCAGAGGCCGCCGTAGGTGTGGCCTTTAGCAGCTTTAACGAATTTTGTTTGATGGCATCGATCGACTCAAAACGCCTTACCCGAAGAGGCAAGTTTGGTTTCGGGAACAGGAATAAGTCACAGGGAGCCAGATCTGGCCAAAACAGTTTTTGCTAGATGGTATTTATTAAGTTTTTGGCTCGATCAGAGTTGCAAAATCAAAGAGCTATCCTTTCACAATTCCAACCGTTTTCTACGGATTGTTTATGAACCTTTTTGGCAGAGTGATCTACAACACGATAATCAAAGAAATACGGTTTCCGGGTACTTATTTTTCAGAATGTATGTGATTAGCAGTGAAATTGTCTTTCTGTTCGTCTATCTACTCTATTATTTGAACCATATTTGAAACTTAGACTCTCCTTAAACGTCAAGTGACCACTTACAAACGTTTCTCTAGCCCCATTTTCAGGGGTACCTCATTTACGAATCTAAGTCAAAATAATGGGTTTTTGCATAAAAATTATTTGTTTTCCTATTCTAGAAACTATCAAGTTTAAATTATACCTGTGATAGTCCCAATGAAATATTCCAATATGGGTAGTACCAAAAAACTTTTTTTTTAAGTTTTTGTATGAAAATTTTATACAATATACTTTGGGAACTGATATTTTAAAATTTTAGTATTTTTGAAGCTGGTATTTTTTAAATCTGTGATTAGTTCGGGAATTTTTTAAGCCGCAGAAGCTTTTGGAAATTTCTCAAGTTTTTCTTTTCGAAAGTAAAGATAAACAAGATAAATGAAATTGGTGAAGTCATTAGGACTAACAAATTTACCTTCCTGCGCGTTAAACCCTTCAAGCCAATGTAGTGTATACAAATATGCATAAGCACACAGCTGCTTGCCGCGAAAGCAATTTGCAAATATGCGCATTATGCAGACAATTTGCAACGCCCGAGAACAGCTGAGCTGTGTGCTGAGCAGCTGCTTTGATGCAATTTATATATGCAACAAAATGTGAATGTGGGTGTAAGCACGTAGTACGTCAGTTTATACATAGGCAAGTATAGGCCCCCAACTGAATGCCGAACAGACCGGTTCGGTATGAGACGCGCGCCTTATCTTATCAAGAACGTCGTCATGCAGTGGCAAAGCATTGAGGAAAAAAAAAACACATTGCATGGCATCTGAAGAAAAAAAAGAGAGAAGAGAAACAAATGAAATCGAAAACATGAAAAACAAATACAAAAAAAAACAAAAACAAAAAAAAAATGTTACTTAAGCAAAAAGATTGCCGCTACATTCAGTTTTGATTGTTGCTCGAACGCAACAAGTACAACGAGAACGACAACGGTTGTTGGTGTCACACTGACTGTCTGACTGCCTGGCTGACTGACTGAAGCGAGAAAAATCATTGGAAAATTCCTGAAAAATCGCATGCAGACGACAGACAACTTCAATTGTTACTGAAGCGCGATAAGTGCCAATCTTATAGATACTTTTGCTATTCTGCTATTCTGCTGCTGCTGCTTCTGCTAATGAACTGAACTGAACTCAACACATTTATTTGTTGTGCTTAATTAATTTATAACTTTTAATTGCATTTAACATTAACTGCTTGTGTCAGCATTAAAATAAATTTAAATTATAACAATAAATTAATTAATTAATTAATTGCAATTTGCAATTAAAAATAGACAAGACAAATATAAAGAAATTGTGTGCAAAATAAAAATAAATAAACTGCAACTAAACGTTTGCCAATTCAAGGTGAAAAGTTAAAAGAGAAAATCGAATTCCTTAAAACAAACAATACGCATTAACAAAAGAAAGAACGAAAGAAAGAAAGAAAGTGAAAATGATTTTTAAAGGCATACAGCTGCTAAAAGCCGGGTAAGTTTAACAAACGAAATAGTTTAAATACTTTTACTTTAAAAAAAAAAAAACAGTAGAACAAATATTTTAAGCAACATATTATCTCAACAACGGACAGACGGACAGCTATCTAGATGAAGACATTTAGGTAAAATTTGGTTTTAAACAGCATCACTCTTCTCGGCATTAGCATCTGCTTACACTAATTTATGTCCGTCTGTCATCTCCACAAGTAATTTTTAACAATTCGAACTGAACAACAGCATTTAGCACATTGTTTAATTTTTATAACCTCCAGAACGATGTATGAAAGACTCTATAAAGTACACACGAATATAAGAATTTATATTTTTGATCAGCATTGAAAGTAGAGTCCACTAGTTTATCTGTCTGTCTGTCCGACTCTCTGCTGTATGAAACGGTTAAATCGGAGACTTTAAGCGATAGAGCCACCATATTTGGACTCTCCTAAGTGGTCACTTAAAAACGGGTTTTCTCTGATCCCACCCCTAACATTTTGAGTTTGTCGGAAAGTTTGTAATGCATTGAAGTAGGCATCGTAGACCCCATCAAGTAAATACATGCTTGATCAGCTCGATGAGACAAATCGAATTAGCCATGTCCGTCTGTGCATTTTGCTCAGAAAATTTCATAACCAAAATGCCACTCCCATTTTTACTTATAGAACCCATACAACATTACCGCCCATTTTCGATTTTTTTTTATGAAAATACTTATTATTTCTGAATAGATTCAATTAAAATTGGATAAAACAATTCTTATGTCGACCCAAGTGAACACTACCGATTCGGTTAGGATTAGGCTAATAATACATGCAGCCCCCATATAAATTTGCCATAATTCTTACTTCCAGTTTCTATGAGCCCCAATATTTTGTTTTAATTTGGGTTGTACACGATCATTGACCTTTCCAACGCTCTCGAAATTATACCTTAGCTACTGGTGAACATGATGACAGGTATTTGAGCTACGGTTTCACCGAAGTTTACGTTTTTCCTTGTTAATATTGCGAATTGAACTTTAGCATAAAAGATTTCTATATTACATTAATGAATTTTATATCGTAGGATGAAGGATGTATATACGAAAATAAAATCTTAATCAGCATTGAAAGTAGAGTCGATGAAGCTATGTCTGTGTATCTGTCCGTCCGTCCATCTGTTTATCTGTCCTTCTGTATATCTGTCCGTCTGTGCTGCTGCCTGCTGTATGAAAGGGTTTATCTCGGAGACTTTAAGCGATTGACTTACAATATTTTGACTCTGCGTAATCTAGAAACTCTTAATTTAGTAACGATAATGCCTATGTCTCTTCCAATAAATTATTCCAACTTGGGTAAGACCTAAAAAGTTATGGTATAGTTCCCACAAAAATTGACCACAATTTGTTGAACTTTTTGACCTATTTTCATGCTTAATTCAAAAAAAAAAAAAAAAGGGAAAAACGTTAATTTCAGTGGAACCGAAGCTGAAATACCCGTTACACTACTCTTTTAATAGTTTATATGTTCACTAGGAGCTTAGATTAAATTTCACGATGAATTTGGTCAAATTTGTAACCATATCGACAGTGTTCACTTAGGTGGACATTGGAATTGATTTTACCAAATTTTAATTGTATTCGTTCCGAAAAATAAATGTTTTCATACAAAAACTTCTAAATGGGCGGTAAGTTTGTATGGGGGATATGCCTAAAAATGGGCGTTGCAACTTGATTCTGACATACAAACTGCCTATGACCAAAAAAAGCTTAAGTTTAAAAACGCATCGCAACAGATAGACGGACGGTGGCTTAATCGATTCGTCTCATCTAGCTAATCAATAATATATATACTACTTCGATGCCTCCTTTAATGCGTTTAATGCGTTTTGGACAAACTGAATACGAGGTGTGTTCAAACATTATCGCGAATTTCAAATTTTCGCGGGTTACGTATATTCGAATTTCGATTTTTTTGAGGCGTTAGGTTGGTACTCATGAATTTGGCGTATCGAAAGGATCAATTAATACAATTTTGAAGGATGTTTTGGGCCTCAAACGTGTCAAGTCTCGGTTGGTACCAAAAATGATGATTTTTTTTTAAAAAACTGTACTGATTTTTCGTGACTTTTTTGCCCAAAATCAAACAAATATCGTTCCGCAACCACCGTATTCGCTTGATTTGGCACCGTGTGACTTCTGGCTATTCCCAAAACTCAAGAGACCACTCCTGGGAACGCATTTCGAGTCGATTGAGGATATAAAAGCTAAATCGAAGAAGGCGCTGATGGCTATACCGGAAAGGGACTATTTGGCATGTTTCGAGGATTGGAAAAAACGTTGGCATAGGTGTATTTTATCGGGAGGGGATTACTTTAAAGGGGACAAAATAGATATTCATGAATTAATAAATAATTTAAAAAAAAACAAAATATGCGATACTTTTTGAACACACCTCGTATACCCGTTTACACTATGTGTAACGGGTATAAAGAATTGCAATTATACAATGTCAGCATAAAGACATTGTCTTTGCTACCTCAATTTACAAATGTCAGAATTTATGTTGCGGTTTATGTTTACAAAAACAAATCAAGTAAGACCTTCTGTCTTGTACATATATTTCAAGTTCGTAAAAAATCACAATAGCGCCTACAAAAAGTGCAATTCACAACTCTTTATATACGCAACTATTTCATTCATGCTAAGTATTCTGTTTAAAAAAATTATTGATGTGTTTTCTCTATATGATGTATTGTATTAAGAATTGAAGCAAAAGTTGTTGACATCCGCTAAAAACTTTCCATAGTAACAAGTAAAATAAGAAAAGAAGTAATACAATAACAGTCATACAGACGGACGGTCGGACAGACACATACGCTAAGCATGCAGCACAATACGCAGATTATTATATATACTTCATGCAGAAGATACAGTGAGGCATTCAGTTTAATTGGGCTTATAGTTTTTAGGGGCGCTTTAATGTGAATGTGAAATAACCAGACGGACAAGGCTTATGGATTGGGGGATATAAATATGTTTTTAGTAATATTTAATCAAGCTTATAAATTGAAAAAATCTTTAAAAAAATTTGTTTTTGTCTAAAGAACAAAGTTTATTTAGCTGTTTACGTTTATTTAATGCAACAGTTTTCTGTAAGAAAAATAGAAAAATTAACTATATTTTTATCTCAAGTTAACATTGCATACAGTTCTAATCTAAACGTATATGAGTGAAGTACAATAAAGCTTTATTTAATAATAATTAAACAAAAATCTTTCATATAAATATTTTTTATTGTAGCGCCTATTTTCTTATATGGTCCCCATAATTACGAATATTACGCTCTTTGTTTTATCTTCCTCACTCTTTCACTCTCTCACATGCAATAATATTTGTTTATAAACAAAGTTTTTGCATATCATTGTTGTTATTGTTGTTGTATTTAATTTCGTTGTTGTTGTTGTTGTATATTTTTTATCAATGACCGCGTAAAAAGTTTGCGTGTAAATGAGCTTTTAAAATGGCAACGGCTGATTTAATTGAAAAAGAGAATTTAAGAGAGCGTTTTACAATAACAAATTAAGAAATTATTGCCTACTTTTAGTTGCTAATGTTTAGAACTGTTAAATTTGCTGCTTTAAATATTTTTTGAAAAGCTTTTGTTTGGTTTAGAATAGAGATGAGCGACGGTTGGGAGTCCCGCGGTACCCCGAGATTGGGTGGGATAGAGAATCTTTAAAAATTTGCGTGAATTTTCGGAATATCTTAACAATTTCGAATTTTACTCATATCGAATTTGCTCAAAAACTCAATTTAAATGAAAAACATATCCGCATTTCTTTTGTTGATAGATGCTTCTCATATTGTTCTGGAAATCTATTTATACTACGTTGTAGTCGACAGTATTTAAGAATTTACCAAGGTTGATGTTCTTAAGGAACTTAGTTTATTACTTGTCGAGACACTTAACGAAGTTCGCACTTTGTTGAAAATGTGACTGTTAAACCAATTTTTTCGAGATTGTACACAAATTTCCGGAACCAGAATATGTTGTTACAAATCAAATGCATGTATGTATGTATTAAAAACAAAAAAAAAATAAAAAAAAGTTTAAAAAAAATTGGTCGGGATTTGTGATCCGCGGAATAATTTGAAAATCTTCGGGATGGGCGGAATTGGGAAGCAATTTTTTTTGTGGGATCGGGACAAAATGTTTAAACCATGCTCATCTCTAGTTTAGAATGTTCTTTATTGGATTATTGAACAAATTGTTTTGGTGTTTATGGAGCACACAGAAAATAATTAACACCTACTGAAAATTTATTGCATTTTAATAAGGTTTCGATTTGTTTTAAACCTTCACAGGAAAATTTTCATGACAAATTTGATGTTCTAACCTTTTGTATTGATTCTATGAGTTAAATAAAATAATTTGCTATACTATATTTGTTGTGGATTAAACCATAACCATAAGGAGCCTGGTGACGGGTCTGGACAGGAGTCGCAAAGCAAACTGGCAAAGTCTATACAATCTATTCAATTAACCTGGTGGACAGAATCCGATAGAGTTTTACGTGAGAGCCTGTCGTGAAGACTCGATCCCACGGTGCCGAGCACAAGGGTTGGTAAGCGCCAATCAACGCCCCTATGGAGATTGCAAACCATAGGTACCAATTTCAAAGTTTACGCAATTTTGAGCGTAAACTTCTCTCCTTGGTGAAGAGCGAGGCCTATCTAACACCTCTGCTGATCTCTGGGTCACAGCACCCGGTTGTAATGGACAACTCCACCCCGAATTTACGAATAAACTCTACCCGCATTTGGGCATTAAACCACAGCCACCACGATGCTCCCCGAGGGGCCACACCACTGGTCAGCACGACCAGTAAAGATCGTGGGCCACCTGACCACCCGTGGTACCAGATTAAGGACTCTGGTTCGACCTCGTATCCGCCAACCATCCAGCCATTAGGATACTACCAATTTGAGTTCCAAACAACTACGGGCTTGGTGGGCCCCGACGAAATTAATTAAGGTATAACTGTGTTGAATAGCATACAGACCAGTGTAAAAACTTACACCAGTCTGTAGGTGGAACCAGTCTAAAATCACGCACATGGGTCATGATTTCCTCACTGGGCAGAGCGAGGCCTATTCAATACCTCTTCCGCCATACGGCGGCCGTTGTTTGATCGAATCAAAACCGTCCGAAGACGGCCAGTTATACCCCAACAAATCCCGAAGGACTATAACGAATAGAACTGAACGCCGAGACCGGCCCAGAACTAGACGCCCGTGGTACCAGAACAAGCCTCTGGTCAAACTTCGTACCCGAGGTACTACCAGTGAGTTCCATGTAACTCGGGGACTGGTGGCCCCATGCGCGACGAACACTACGGACAACACTATGGACAACACACAGAAAATACATACACATTCAAACAAAAGGACCCACCCAAACAATATCCCCCCCATACATGCAACCTAACACCCACCCCAAAAATTCATACACTTACACACTAGTCTACCGCCATGCGCCTTCTACTAAAAATAACCCCCGCAAAATTACTCAACAAACTAACCCTACCTGCTGTGGAGAGTACACTACTTACATCATACCCGCCCTCAGTCACAACAACCCCCAGGGCTGTCAGATCTCTGACATCCTCATAAAGAGGACACTCACAGAGAACATGTTTCCATGTTTCCATGCTCGCTCCGCACCTGCATTCCTGGCCGTCGACACGTCCAATTGAATACAAAAATGCACCAAGTGAACCGTGTCCAGTCAACAGGAAGCCCAGACAAAGGTTAAAACCAAAGTCTGGCCGTTGAGCAACGAAAGTGACGTCGCGGATAAACTCATAGGTGGCCCTACCTTTTTCACTATTGTCCCATCTAGTTTGCCAACTAGACAGAACACACTCGTCCAACAACAACTTCCATTCAGTGCCACAAATACTCTCCAACTGCCTATCACTAACCATGTCCCCTGGTAGCAATGGTATCCTTCTCCGGACCTTATATTCAACGGCACGCCGTTGTACCACAAGATCAAGAGGTGGAGCCCCCATTAAAACTTGCATTGCCTCCGTTGAGACAGTGCGACACACTGGCATACATGCGAGCAACATAGCCCGCTGGACAGACAAAATTCTTGTGTAGCCAACAGAAGTCAGAACTGTTTTGTACCAAACAGATGCTCCATATGTTGCACAGGCAACAAATAGACCATCATATATGGTCCGCACAGCACGTCTGCTGAGGCCCCAATCGTTCCTTAATATACGGCGTACTTGTCCTACAATGCCAACCAATCGAGTTTTAAGTCGAACAATGTGCGGAAGGAAATTCATCCTCTCTAACCTGGTGGACAATAATAATATATTAAATTGTACCCTAGCCTAGGTTTAAGTTTGAAGAATTTGAAAATATACATATTTAGTCAAAGTTAAGATTAAGCTGTATAAGCTGGACACGACTTTTTATTTCTAATGCCGAAAACTATGCTTTAATGTTGCAAACATTTAACGAAGCTATGAAAATTTAATTTTAATTTAAGTAATCTTTTGTTTCTTTGTTTATATTTTTTTTTTTGTATACTTTAACTAAATTTTTTTTAGAAACTTAAGAACTAATTAAGCAATTTTTGTTATTATTTTTAATTGCTTTATTAAAACATTGTACACACGCAAACCTGCTAAACTAACAAAGCAAATTTAAAACAATAAAAATACTATTTACGCTTAAAGTATGCAACAACAAATTAAGTCAATTAAAATTTTGCTCCATTAATGCTTTGAATTTGTTGTTTTTGTTTGTTTTTTTTCTTTTTCTGCTTTTGTTATTGTTTATTGTAATTAATTTTTCACTTTTACTAAAAAAAGAAAACAATAACAACAAACAATTATGTTCTTCTCTTTCTATGCACACAAGCAGCTTTGTTCTGTGCTGTTCTGTTCTGTTCTGCTCTGTTCTTGTGAAGTGCTTCAATAATGCTTTGACCGCTTTTATCAAGTGCAAAACGCAACGGCAACCACAAAAACAATAACAACAAACTATTTTTTTTTTTAATATTATTGTTTTTGTATTTTTGTTTTGATTGTATATTTCTCGCCTTTGGTCGTTTATATTTAGCTGTTTTTTTTTTTGTATGTGTGTGTGTGTGTTCGCCTATGCAGCGTAATCAGCCAAAACAAAAACAAAGCACACCAACCCAACTACACCGCTCTATGCCTTCGCCAATATTTTTTTTTTTTTATTTTCTTTTTCGCTCTCTTCTCTCTTCCTGCTGTTCCACTTATTTCATCCAGTCTTCGACATTCGTTTGCTCTTCGCTTATGAGGGCGCCTAGCAACAACAGCAGCCGTTGCTGCCATACAAACGCGCAAGTAAAACCCCTAAAAAAAAAAAAAAAAATAAAAACAAAAACACAAAAAAGTTGTTTGCCCGGCAACTTGTTTGGCTTGTTTTACGCGTTATTTTTTCATGCTTTTTGTTTTTAAATTTATTTTTTTTTGGTTTTTATTTCAAAATTCTCACTTCACTTGCAATGCGCGCCAAAATATATACAAAAAAAAAAAAAAAATTATTTGAATTTATGTCTAAACTTTTGCCTTTTCAAAGTCCTTTTTTATTAACGAAAAAAAGGTTTTTATGCAATTTGCAGGGGAACTTGTTTATATATTTTTTCTATACTTTTTTTTATTTTTTTTATGAGCTTCAAATGGAAGTGTAGCGAATCTATTAAAAGAATTCTATTACTGATTAAAGTTTTAAATACGTTTTAGTTTTTAAATTAAAAAGAATTTAAAAATCAGATCAAAAGGGAACCCAAATATTATTGTAGTTAAAATAAGTATAATGCAGACTATAAAAAAGTCTAAAATTGACACAGATATGTACGGACTTACGTTGAAAAATGTCATTCCTAGTCTCCATATTCGCTTTCAAAAAGATTCTTTAAAAAATACAAACGTCGAAATTGTGTAGAGATGTTCTATTAAACTGAGTTATAACAGCCTGATTAATCTAAATGATCGATTAATCGGAAAAAATTATCGATTATTTAAAAAAAAATTTATCGATTGACTGATCGAAAAGTACTCTAATTCGACAATAAATATTTTTATGTTATGGTTTTTCTCTTCGTTTACAACTGCCAAAAAGTCGATTAATCGAAGAAAATCGTTTTTTTTGTTTTAAAAAATCGATTATAATTACTTTTTATTATACCTGTTACACATAGTGTAAAACAGGTATATTCAGTTTGTCGGAAAGTTTGTAACGCATTAAAGGAGGCATCATAGACCCTATAAAGTATATATATTCTTGATCACCTTGACGAGACTAATCGATTTAGCCATGTCCGTCTGTCTATCCGTCCGTCCGTCCGTCCGTCTGTCTGTTTGTTGCTGCGCGATTTATTCGCTCAGTTTTAAAGATATTAAGCTGAAATTTTAAACTTAAGCTTTTCTAGGTCCTGTGTACTTTCTATGTTAGAATCAATGTGCCACGCCAACTTTTAGGCATAGCTCCCATACAAAAGTACAACATTTTGTCAAGTTCTTATAAGAAAAAAATGTATTTATAAAGCGAATGGCTTCAAATATGGAACACATGCTTCTTATACCATGCCAAATCTTCCGTTTAAAATTGGTTCAAATCGGACCGCGAATTTCTAAATTTTTAAGAATATTTTTTAAGATAAATTTTAATACAAATGCTGCACACGATGATCTATCCACGTCAAATAATGTGTAACAGGTATAAAACTTTTTCTTGTTTTTTTTTACTCTTCGTTTTGAAACTAAAAAAAAATCGAGTAAACGGAAACCACATTTTTCGAAAATCGATTATAATCGATATTTTATAATAATCTCACAGAACTTTTGAAGATCGATCGAAAATTTGTAAAATGAAAAAAATTTGTTTAAAAGTATTACAAACTTGTTCGTTGCGATTTTTAAACTGTTTCAGATGAACGATGTGAATTCGAACAGCATTTTCGGTTCTAACTATGTGAATTTTCAAACCTTGGATCCGTTCTCTTATTTGTACCTAACAGAAAGTTGGAGCCGCGGAAGACTTGATTGCAGAATCGATGTATAGGTACATATGTATGTCTGTCTTTACATTTAGTTCCTTAACTATTTAGCTAACTTAATTTTAAAGTTTTATAATAATACAATGGGTCCCAGACACAAGTTTCACAAATCCCTTGAACACGACTAATATATTTTTTTAACCATCTTTCAAATGCGAAATCAAGTTTTAGTACTATCCAAAAAAAAAAATGGTTAAAAAACCTATTTTGGGTCCACCAATGGATCCCAGATCCAAATTCACCCAAATTCCCCCATTAGGCCCCATTTCAAAATTTTTAAGAAACCCGCCTTAGTGCTCCTCTATTCATAGATATATACGTGTGTACAGTAAAAATTTCACCTTTCTATCTTTCACCGTTTCGCATGTAGACTATTCGCCTGAAATCAGTCAGTCAGGTGAAAGATATATATATATATATATAGATTGTGCAGCGCATTAGAACTTCGTAGCAATTGCAATCATTTATTTTTTTTTCTTGCTTTTAGATTTAATTTTTTTGGAAATTTTATTTTGTTTAATAAATTTTAAATGTGTATTTTTAGCAAATATGTTTTGGTTTTAGCCAGTTGGTGACAGTAGAAATTCAAACAGAAGAATCAGCTGTTGCCATATCATAAAGATCGCGCCACCTTTAGCTGTTATAACTTGTTTTCATCGTCGTTGTCGTTGTTTATTGCAACTAATTGCTACTCTTTGATTCTTTTTTTTTTTTCTAATAATCTCAAACGGACGACTTTATAATTTAATTATTTCTTTTTTTTATGGTTTTGTTTACTAAGTTTTTTTCTATCTTTTAAATTTTTTTTTTTTTTTGCTTTCGATTTTTTTTTTTGTGCTAAATTTAGCTACACGTGTAATTAACTTTTGCTTGTATCTATGAGATACAAATGTATCTCATAGCATGTTTCATATTTTTTTTTTTTGTGCTGCTTTATCTTGTATATATTTTTTTTTGATCTTTTGGCAAAAAATAAAGAAGAGAGGCCTGCCTTTGGATGCTTGTTTTTTTCTGTTTTGCTATTTTTTATGGGGCGCGGTCTTTGCACGGCTGTCGTCTTATCAAAATGTATATTGTTGTTGTTGTTGTTATTTTTTGCTGCTGTTGTTAAACGAAAATTTGCTGCTATTTTTACCGCTTTTTTTGCTTTTGCTTTTTCTTGTTATTGTTTTTATATTGTCTATGATTTAAAATGGTCTGTTGTTGTTTTTGCAGCAACATGATAACCTTCACTCCTCGCTTTCAACCTAAACGCGAAAACATTGACAGCAAAACATCGACGACAACGACGAGCCCCCTTAACGCGCTTGAGTTGGCGTTCATTGGCTTGTTTTTTTGTGTCAAATAAAAAATAAAAAATTTGCTTTGTATAATAATATTTTTTCATTTTTTTTTAGTAAATGCATTGTAAATATTTTCAAAGCCCCGACAAATATAATTATTCATACGCATTTCTATTGTGTCAAATTGTTATTTTTATCTTCTTCTTCATTTTTATTATTTTCTGTCATAAATGAAAAAAATTTCACTTAATAATTTGCCCACGCGCCTTAACGCATTTCTTGTGACGTGTCTGATAAGATTACAAATGGTCTCCGCATTGAATTTGAAATTGGGTTTTAAAAGTATTAATCGATTTATTTTACAATCAAAGTACTTTTTTTCTTTCATTTTGCAATAGCAAAAAAAATTGTTTTTTCGCTTATCAGTTAATTATTTGTTTACTTCGATACGGCTTGTTTTCGAGGTCTCTGTCGCCAATGTAGGTATTTAATGGCAATTAGAAATTCTAGAAATTTTCGATTCCAGAAATTTTTTTATGACGTGGCATTTGTTTTGAATAAAAAAATAAATAAATGAAAGATAAAAAGAAATTGTTATATGTACCGCGGAAATGCAAAACATTATTTAGCTACTCGTTATTTTTTTCCTTGAACTATATATACCAAATAATTTAATATTAAATGTTTATAAATGAGGTTGACTATTGCGGAATATACGAAATGTAGCTACTTATTTAAAATAATGTTTAAATTTTTCTTATGAATTCATGCAATGTGCTTTTATGTATTCATTTGCACAACCCCTTAATTCTACATTAATTTCCAAAATGTGCCTTCCAAAAGCATTATAAAGCGTTGGTTTCCTCATAAATAAGTTCGTCTGCAATAGTTTATATTAGCGATAAAATTATTAATTTTAGTTTCCAGTAGATCTATCAAAATTGTCAACAATTTCACCAAAAAAAAAAGTCAAAATTGTTATACCCCTTACGCATAGCATAAACGGAGAGAAGACGGAAGAAGACGACGATGACCCCATAAGGTGTATACATTCTTGATCACCTAGAGGAGACGAGTGGATCTAGCCATGTCCATCTGTCTGTTGCGAGGTGATTCACTCGCACAGTTTTTTATTGAGCTGAAATTCGAAACTTAAGCTTTCCTTGGTCATAGGCAGTTGGTATGTTAAAACTAGAATGCCACGCCCACTTCAAGGTGTAGCTCCCATACAAATTTGCTGCCTATTTTCGCATTTTTGTATGAAAATAGTTATTTTTAAACATGATAACCAAATTGGATAAAAACACTTCTTATGTCAAACAATGAAGAAACCAAGGTGCCACGCCTATTTTTTAGGTATAGCCCCCATACAAACTTTCCGCCCATTTTAGATATTTTGTTAGAAAGTAGGTATTTTTTTTGGAGTGCATTTACTCCTAGTTGGGTAAAACCACTTCTAAAGGCATACAAAATCAAAAGTAAGGTACCACGCCCATTTTTGAGCATAGCCCCCATACAAACCTAGCGCTCATTTTTTGAGTGTTTTGGAACAAAAAGACGTTAACAAATTTATTTATGTTTGTTTTTTTTTTTAGAATTCAGGTGAGCAACAAGAGGGGGTTTTGGAAAATTTTTACCCGGGGCCTGATGGGGGCGTTGAAGCCGGAAAAGCCATACCTTCGGAGTGAATAGACGCAGAGACTTGAAACAGGGCTCATTTGAAAGATGGTTAAAAAACCATTTTTGGCGTTCAAGGTGTTCAAGGGATTTCCGAAATTAGGACGTGGGACCCATATGTGGACCCAATATAGATTTTTTTGATAATTTTTTTTTTTTTTATTACACTTAGACGGGGTTTTAGAAAATTTTGACCCGGGGCCTAATGGGAGCCTTGAAAAAAAGTCATATCTTTGGATTGCATAGACGTAGAGACTTGAAACTGGGCACATTTGTCGTGTTTAGGGATTTTTTTAACAATTTATATTTAGCCACCAAATAGAAGCAACAAGAAACGGGAGCAAAGCCGCGGGTACATGCTAGTATATGAATATAATCACTTAAATCTGTGTAAAATCACTTCTACTGTCATCCTATGAATATGCTACCGGTATGGCAATGATCGGGCTACTATAACATACAGAACCTGTAGTATGCGTCTTATTTGAGCCCTAATATGAGTTGTTCCTTCCCAACCCCTTTGCGCACTACAAAACTCGCCTTTATAACAAATTGAAAGCTTATCGATGCTCTAAATTTCAAATTCGTTATCAGATAGCCAAAAACCCACCAGAGACGTTTTTTAATTAAATGAATTTTAATAAAATCATTCGCCATATTGGATTTACCTGCTAAAATTTTTCTAAACTGACTTTAATTTCGAAGTATTCCATTATAATATTCCATGATGATCAGACCAACCGAATTAAAGATATTGCAATTTAAGGGGTTATATACAGTTAGGAGGACAAAAAAAAGGCATTTTTCAAGAATTTTTTGTAAGCAAACTGTTTGGTTTATTGATTTAAAACTTGACAGGTATATTATGACAACCTTAAACTATATACACATATGTTTTATTGCCAAAAATAATTATCGGGAACGTTGATGTTGCCAATTTTGCAGAGGTCCGCAAAAAAAGGCCTTTTGCGGTGTGCACGATATCTCTGGACTGGATCATCCAAAATTCAAAAACCAAATAGATTTCATTAATATAATAAAGAATCTAGTGATTAATCGAAGGAATTAGCAAAAAAAAATTTTGACAAAATGGCGGCTACTCAAAGCAAAAGGTTCGATTTTCAACCAAAATTTGGCTCTTTAATTGTTTTTAAAAATAAGAAATTTTCATCGGATGGGGAAATCCTTCGATTAATTACTAAAAAAATATAGTTAAGAAGCTTGTGTAAAAATTTCAGACCGATCGGTTCAGCCGTTTCTGAGAAATCTTGCGTTTAAAGTTTTAAAAGCACTTGAAAGCACTGCGAGATCTCTCGGCGTGCCTTCACTAATGTGTCTATAATGTGTATACTCAGATATAAATATATTAAGAAAATGCAAAAAAAAAAAAACTCGATTTTTTTAAAAATCCTAACTGTATATAACCCCTTAAAAGAAGACGTTCTATAAAAAATAAAACATAAGTTTATTGCATCTACGATTTTGAAATTGAAAATTCTGGCATGAAATTTGAATTCAGTGACCCCAAAACCTTTGAGTAAAAAATTTCAAGCAAATATAAGAAGCTTTAAAAAGTTTTTTAGCCCTCCCCACACCCTCTAAAATTAAAACTTCCGTGTAATACTAATATTACCGGTACAAACAGAAACCAACAAAGCAGCAAACAGACGCCAGACTCTTGTAATACTCAACAAACTCAAGGCAAATGTTTTAAGCTCAAAGGTACACTTTAGTGATATACCATATACATATTGTAGTGTACTTAATCGCGTACATAGAACAACATTTAAACAAAGTAACAATATCAATACGGAAAAATAAAGATTATAAATCTTACAAAGTGCTATAAATATTTATATAAATAAATAAATAAATATAGAGCAAAGCTTATCGCTTAAATGCGCACACGCTTAAATATATTATTTATTTATTTATATATATATATAAAAAATATAGTATTTCGAGGCCCCTCCCCTAAATATATTGACAAAAACCCCGAACTAAGCATCTCTGATCTTTCTCTCACTCTATGCTGTCGTCATATGTACTTTGAATTGCGGAATTTTGTATATTTTTAAATCGATTAGAAAACTATTTTATGTGCTGCAATTAAAGCCTGAAAAAAAATTATAATACCCAAAAAAAAAAAATTCAAATTTTTCCATCAGACATTTGCGTTTTTTGATTAAATTTTTTTGTAGCTGATTACCTACGCTACTAATCTGCAATGTAAACGCCAAATAATTCAAACAACAAAACTAAAAAAATTTCAAGTATTTTCGTCTACTATGCTGTCCGTCTGTCTGGCACGCGTCGCTAGCTTATTGGTACCAAATAAAATTAAGTTTTTTATTAATTGAATTTATAGTTTTATTGAATTTAAAAGAAAAACTAGGCATATTGTTTATATTGATAAGCATTTGTATTGATTGATTGCAGACTACAACGACGACCAATGAAATTTTTGCGTTTTTGAACTTAATTCTTTCGTTCAATGAACTTCGCTTTTTTTTTCCAGTTTCCAGACGGACAACAGGCACTCTACTCAGTTTTAACTCATTCATGGGCCAAGGTTGAATTTTAAGTTAATGCCCTTGCTACCCTACAAAGCAACGAAGAATAAAAAAAAAACAAGAAAAACGTTAACTTCGGTAGAACCGAAGCTTAAATACCCGTCACACAAATCTTTCAAGAGTTTATGAGTAATCATCAGTGGTAACCCAAGTTTACACACAGTATTGATTTAAAATTTTGAGCTAAAAATATAGATATGTATAACAACATATTTCTCGAATATATCTGGAAACGGGCGGAAAGGTTGTATGCAAGAAACACCTGAAAATGGGCGTGGCACCATGATATTGGAAGAGTTTTTACCCAATATGGAGTAAATTCATCAATAAATAATAACCATTTTCATACAAAAAAATCGAAAATGGTCCGAAAGTTTGTATGGGGGCTATACCAAAAAATGGGCGTGGCACATCTGATTTGACATTGGATGACATTAGAATGTTTTTAGCCAAATTGGAGTGAATATATGCATAAATAATTAGTTTTTTTTTACAAAAAATCGGAAAAATCGGAAAAAATGGAAAGTTTATATGGGGGCTATGCCTAAAAGAGGGCGTGGCCTTTTGGTTTTGACACTGGATGACAAAAGAAATGTTTTTAAACAATTGGGAGCGAATACATTCATAAATAATTACAATTTTTATACAAAAAATCTGAAAAAAACGGTAAGTTTGTATGGGGGCTATACCTAAAAATGGGCGTGGCACTCTAATTCTCGAACTCATAATAGTCGTTGCCGAGGAAAGCTTAAGTTCCAAATTTCAGCTTAATATCTTTATATCTTCAACGAAAAAGATGCTTAGAAATATACAGACGGACAGACAGACGGACAGACGGACAGACAGACGGACATGGCTAGATCGATTCGTCTCGTCGATCTGATCAAGAATATATATACTTTATGGGGTCTACGACGTCTCCTTCAATGCGTTACAAACTTTCAGACAAAATGAATATACCCTTCACACTATGTGTGGCGGGTATAAAAAATGCCAAGCGTATTTCAAGCAGACCGAAACGCTTTTCTGTCTGACGCTCTGGCTGCTTGTTTCGTAACCAGTTTGGCATTCGCATTAAATTGTTTTCACATTCGATAAGAAATCAGAAGAAATCTTACGTATATAATTTGTTATATTAAATCAGCAATACACAAACTCGAGTACAGTTGAATTTTTTTTTTGTGGCAGTACAATTACATTAAACAAGTATTGAACTTAAAACCGAACCGAAACGGAAATTTTGATTCTCGTTTTTTTTCCTGACAAAAACTAGAAAATTTGTTGTGACTTTGTTTAGGGACTATATAATATGGTGTCCTAATCTTTATTTAATACTAGCAGGTACATGCGGCTTTGCTTGCGTTTTTTTTTTTTTTGCTCTTGGGTGGCTAAATATAAATTGTTCAAAAAATGTGGGTTCAAATTTTGGAAATCCCATAAACACGACTAACCATCATTCAAATACGCCTAGTTTCAAGTCTCTACGTTTATTCAATCCAAATGTATGACTTATTTTTCAAGGCTCTCATTAGGCCCCGGGTCAAAAATTTCTAAAATCCCGTCTAAGTGCTCACATGTAATAAAAATAAAAGAAATTGGTCAAAAAATCTATATTGGGTCCACATATGGGTCCCAGGTCCAAATTCCGGATTTCCCTTGAACACCTTGAACGCTAAAAATGTTTTTTAACCATCTTTCAAATCAGCCCTGTTTCAAGTCTCTACGTCTATTCATTTCAAAGATATGGCTTTTCCGGCTTCAAGACCCCCATTAGGCCCAGGGTCAAAATCTTCTAAAATCCCGTCTAAGTGCTCACATGTAATAAAAATAAAAGAAATTGGTCTAAAAATCTATATTGGGTCCACATATGGGTCCCAGGTCCAAATTCCGGAAATCCCTTGAACACCTTGAACGCTAAAAATGTTTTTTAACCATCTTTTAAATGAGCCCTGTTTCAATTCTCTACGTCTATTCACTCCAAAGATATGGCTTTTCCGGTTTCAAGACCCCCTTTAGGCCCAGGGTCAAAATTACATTTTACAATTTTTTTTTTTGCCCTAAACCATCCTTGTGTGAATACGAACACACAAGCAAAATTTCGTGAAAATCCGTCCAGTAGTTCTCGCGTCCATCGATCACCAACAGAAGTTGGGACTTATTTTTATACATATAGACTAGCGGATACCTAGCGCTACTGCGTTGTACGGGAGTTTCGGCAGTTCTTCGACTCTTTTATTTTTTATTTTTTATTTTTTTATTTAAGTTTTTTGATTGCAACGAGTCCACAAAATGTTGGGACTAGTATAATGAAAACATAGCTAAAAAAACATTTTTAATTGGGAAAATTAGAAAATCGACTTCTTAAATGAACCGAATATGTCTTTTGCACTGTTTTAGTGGAACTTAAATTTACTTGTATCGTTGCCTTTCGAATGAAACCGGTTTGGGACTAATCGGTTCGATAGTTTTAACGTCCATAGCGGACATAGAAACATACAGATTCTTATCAAATCTATACTGTACACATGAACTACCATTATAAAACTTTTTATCATATATGAAACAATTAACTTAATAAATATTAATTATTTTTATACAAAAATTTGATAATAAGCTTTGGGTTTGTTTAAGGGCTATATTCTATAGTAACCCAATCATTGCCAAATCTCTTGTGTCGACATCTGTTGCCATTAGATGTGTATTTATACAGTTTGAAGTGAATATATTCATAGACGAACGGACAAACAGACGAACATGTCTCGACGAGCTGATCAAGAATGTAAATAGTTTATAGAGTCTAAGATGTATCGTTTAGTAATGATAATATCATTCACACTATGTGTGACGGTTATAAAAATTTGATAAATTTTAATTGAATTACGTTTCTAGCAAAGACTCATGATCCAATTATATCAGGTGAAGTACTTCGAAAATCTTTGGTTACATTATTTGTGGTGAATTCAACAAAATGGCGCTTCATGTGCTACCGGTTTGGGACTGTCCCATAGTCACTTCTATCTTGTGGTGAATTAAATTTAATTTCACCACGACAGAAGAGAAGGGTACATAAAATTTTAAGAAAGACATAGTCAGCAAACATTGTAAATTCTATATATTTGTTTCGGTTGCTTTGATGCTTTTAAAAAATATTCATTTATGAATTTACTAAAAAATATGTATACACTTTGAAAACTTTTAAGAAAGTTACGTAAAGCAATTGAATTTTTTGTAATTTTATTAGCTGTTTGCTTAAAATCAAGAAGCAGAAAAATTGACATTTATGTGGTGAAATAATATAAATTCACCCTAACATGTATACTCAACTTAATTTGTTACCAAATTAGAAAGAGACAGTGGCGGAATATGTAAACTGTTTTATAGGAGAGACTGATAAGTCGAATATTCTGAAAATTGTATTTATTTTGGAACATATTTTTTAGTACATGAATGTTGTGAGAAAATTTACTTCATTAGCAAGGCATGTTCGTCTGTCCGCATCCAACTTATAGACGGGATAAATATGTATGAGATGAAGTGTATTAAAAGGCAAGCAGCAGTCAGCATTTTTACTTATATCATTTTGTCTTGTTTGACTTGTTTTCACAATTAATGAAAATTCGTGAAAATTCGCGTAGAACACTGTTGTCATGCTGAATAAAAATACATAAATAAAAATATTTCAATGCACAAGAAACCCCAATTCTGCGTATTTTTAAAAAAAGCACATGACAAAAAAAAATATCAACAAAATAAAATACTGAAAATTTTTAATTCTTAATACTTTTTACGCATGGAAATCCCACGAAAAGTTGCAAAATAAAAAGTGACTCATTAAATTTTTCTTAAGAAAAATTTAAACATTTTTAAACTGAAAAATACAATAAACTGTATAACTGTAAAAAACAGACTAAAGTACACAAAATGGCGGCTTTGTTGCTTATCTGCAATAAATAGTGCAAAGAAATAATAATAATAATAATAATAAAAAAAGAAGACGCAGAAGTGAAAGAAGTTGTTTTGTCGACACAAAGAAATTTGCGCGCGTGGCTGCAATCAAAGAAAAAAATCTAAAAAAAAAATAACAGTAGCCAAGGAGAATTATGTAGCAAAACAAAAAAAAAAATATGTATAAAATAAAATAAAAAAGTTGAATACAATAATTTTAAAATTAAATTCCAAAAGTCAACAAAATAAGAGGCGTACCCATATACTAAACTATTAGGAGCAGGCATTGCCAATGCGCGTTAAAAAACAGAAAAACAATTAGTTTGCTTAAACGCAAAGGTCAACAAAATTTTGAAAAATACCAAAATGCGACCTTAAAGGCTGTTGACACTGATAAGCTTTTGATAATTGTCACATGACAAAAATTCAAATATAAAATAGAAAACTGATCTTTGTGCTGGCAATATACGCAACAAAAAAAAAAAAATTGTATAGCAAAAAAATAATTTATGAATGTTCTTGAACTAAGTAATTCTAAATGAGAATTAATCAAAAAAAAAAAAAAAACATAACTTCAGCGAGAATTTCAAAGCGAAAGCAGCGCTTACTGCTCTAAAAATGATGCAACTTTTTTGAAGTTTGTGTTCAACTCTTGCATCAGATTTAGTGCTTCATGAATTGCAACACATCACTCAAGCGTTTCTTCATACTCTCACTGAGTGACGCATTAAATTACGAAATATTGAATTATTATCAGCCAGGCTCCCAATTTTGAAATAAGTGGTTTACTTTTCAAAAAAAATACTAAACATCTTATAATTCTCAAATATTTTTAAGCATAACAATATAGTTTCTGAAACTCCTATACTGATATGCTTATCTGTTTGAGAATTATAAGATTATAGGAATTTATTTGAAAAGTAATTCACTGATTTCGAAAATGAGAGCCTGGCTAATAATAATTAAATATTTCATAATTTAATGCTTATTATAAGCCTGAGCATCATTTAGGGTATTATCTCAGCTGGCATGGTCCAATGCTACTCGATAACAGTTCTGGTTTCCAACCTTCCGGACGTCTTCCACGATCGCTGTAGTTTTGTTGCATAATTAAATTTTTTATCTCCTACATTGTGAACTAGAAATGTTTTCCTGAACCTTATATTGTGAGCAGAATCCTGATCCTAAGTACATAGTTTGTATGTCGTAACCATTTGTAGCTATAGCTCCCTTAAAATTTTACTACCTTTTTGTACCCAAACGGTAAAAGGGAATATTAAATTTGTGAGAATGTATGTAACAGACAGAAGGAGGCTAGATAGACCCTATAAAGTATATATACTCTTAATTAGCATTGAAAAAGGAGTCGTACTAACTATGTCTGTATGTCCACCTGTCTATCTGTCTGTCTGTCCTGATTGCCGCATGAGAGAGATTTTCTTGGAGACTATAAGAGATAGAGCCACCATATTTGAAACTTAAGCTCTCCTAAGCCGTCAACTGTGCACTTGCAAAAGGTTTTTCTCTAGACCCATTTTAAGGGGTACCCCCCATAAAAATCTAACCAAAAATTTTGTGGTTTTGCATAAAAACGTCATTGTTTCTTATTCTAGGAAGTCTTAATTTGGTATAAATTATGTCGATGATAGTCCCAATAAAATATTCCAATATGGGTTGGACCAACCAAATTTTAGGTATAGCCCACATACAAATCTACCCCAAAATTTTGTGTTTTTTTCCACAAAAACGTCAATGTTTCTTATTCTAGAAAGTCTAAATTTAGTATAAATTATGCCTAGGATAGTCCAAAGAAAATAGACCAATATGGGTAGGTCCAACAAAATTTTAGGGATAACACCCATATAAAGATATACCCGATTTTTTAAGTTTTTGCATGAAAATTCAATTCAATGAGGTATGGTAGTAAAATAGAACCGATCTTAAGGTTCATAAAGGTTGGGTACAGGGTATATTGCAGTCGAGATAACTCGACTTCAACGTTCTTTCTTGTTTTTAATTTTTTCTATGAAAATAGTCATAGTTCAATTCAAATTGGTAAAAATACATTTAATGTCATCCAATATTAGACCATATAGTCCCTATACAAATTCACAACAGATTTTCGAGTTTTTATCAGAAAAATTTCGTCTGACGGGTTTCAAACTTCGGTTGTAACGAAGGTAACGGGTTTCCTTGTTTTTCAATTTGAATTCGGAATTTATGTTATCCGATTTTCGACACAACAGTTGCAGAGCTCTAAAAGACAGTTAAATATGTTCCTCCAGAGAAGAATGTTTAAATCTTTAGTTCATGTGTGCTTCTGGTTTCAAATGTTTTCTAGTTGAGAGGAGCAACCCCCTGCGAAACCAACCTCAACCTGAGGGGTTGTCTCTTGAGACGCCTTTTACGTCAAGCTGAGCCTGCTGTGGTGGTATTCTTGGTTTTTAATTGTGGTATTAAAGAAACTATTGCTTCCAGCTGTGGCGAAGGGCCATTTAAAAGGTTAGAGAAAAGTAGCTTTAGCTCAAAATCTAGAAGAGATAATAAGTTATGATCTTCGAGAGAAATAATTTTTTTCTGAAGAACATAACTTTCTATATTTTCTAGGTTGTGAGTTACAGCAGCAGTTTTGTTGAAGCATATTGCTTTAAAAAAAATATCAAAACTATAATTATTTTTTTTATGATTTGATTTACTGAAAATCAGACTCAGGAACAATAATTCTATGGCAAATGTTTGCAAATTATTTATGGTACACCATAAATTTCCATCTAAACAAATATATACTCCAATCACTGCAAATATGATAAAATCAAAAACCAAAACAGTTCAACTACACAAAAAACTCATGCATAAATAATGATAAGATAATTATGAATATGATCAGCACTAAAAGATACATTAAAAAGCTATTTAAGTGATAAAATGTATAAACGCGCTAAAATCTATGAATTATATTTAAATATTTAACGAAAAAATTAATTAAACAAATTTTAATTTTCAATAAATAAGAAAAAAATTTTAAAATTGAATATTCCATGAGTCAAAATAACAAGTTAAAAATGCGCAGTAATTTTTTTTTATATGTAGAGAAAACATAATGTATCTAGATACTTATGTATGTGTGTAGTGGTATTGTTATGTGACGTCACAGCATATGTATGTTAGATAGAGATAGAAATATGTCTGGGTTTTTGTTTAGTTTTTATATAAAAAAAAATTGAACTTTGTACCGAATGAATTTTTATGCGCGCTATAGAAATATTTTATAGAATATTTATTGTAAAGATTATTATTAATGTAGATAATGCGTGTGTGTGTGTGTTTGTGTGTGAAACAGACTTTGTCTGAGTTCATTGTAACTTGACATACATGCATAGACATAGTTTTACAAGGCATTATAAGTATTTTCAAATTAAAAGCAATCAAAATTAATAGGCTAAAACCGGCGCATACTGGTCTGCGATTTGAGGGTTTTGTAATTAATTAATTTAACTGAACGTCGTCATTTTCTAAAAACCTTAGCTTGAAACACGAAAAATATGGAATTTTTTATGAACATTTTTAATTTCCCATTCAATTTTTTGTGTAGAAATATATTAAAATTATTTATTTTTAAAATTTCTAAATTAAGATTATTTCATTGCAAAACCATAAAGCCTAAAATTGTCCAGGTCGGTCAAAAAATGTCAAAGTTATAGCGTATTAAATAAAGTTAGACAAATTATTTTAGTACCCGCCACACATAATGTGAAGGGTATATTCACATTGTCTAAAAAAATTTGTAACGCATTCAAGGAGACGTCATAGATCCCATAAAGTATGTATATTCTTGATCAGCTCGACGAGACGAATCGATCTAGCCATGTCCGTCTGTCTGTCCGTCTGTTTGCATCAAGTTTTGGAATTTAAGCTTTTTTCGGCAACGACCAGGTCAAGTTTGAATATGAAAGTGTCACGCCTATTTTCAAGTATAGGTCCCATACAAACTGATCTCTGATTTTCTATTTTTTGTGTGAAAGTAGTATATAGTGAATATATTCACTCCAAATTGGCTCGAAACACTTCCAATGTTATCCAATGTCATCCAATGTCAAAACAAATGTGCCACGCCCATTTTTAAATATATTCCCCCATACAAACTACCGCCCATTTTCGAATTTTTGTATGAAAGTGGTTATTATTTAGCAGTGTATTGACTCCAAATTGTGTAAAAACACTTCTAATATTATTCAATATCAACACCAAGGTGCCACGCCCATTTTAAGGTATAGTCCCCATATAAACTTATAGCCCTTTTTCAAATTTTTGTATGGAAATGGTTGTTATTTAGGAATATATTGACTTCAAATTGAGTAAAAATTCTTCTAATATCATTTAATATCACAACCATGGTGCCACGCCCATTTTTAGGCATAAGGCCCACACAAATTTATCGATTATTTTCGAATTTTTTCTAAATAGCTGCATTTTTAGCTTAAAATTGTGTCCCATTGACCCCTCACATCCCATCTCGATGTTTTATCAATGGCACTCGTGTGACGTCGGTTCCACCGAAGTTAATGTTTTTCCTTGTTTTTTTATTAATATAATATATAGTAAAGTACCTATAAAATGAAAAAAAAAAAAAAAACATGTTTTTTTGAGTATATTTCGAGATATCTTTGGTGAACATTTTTAGAATCTTCGCCCCAAAATACATGGGAATAGATCCATAAGAACCCAGAACCTTCGACAAATTCAAAATTTGTAAACTAGTGTTATTTGTCGGAAGTGGGATTTTTGAGTCATTAGTTCTGATTCACTGAAAAAAAATTCATTAGAATTCTTTGCTTGAAAAAAAGAGTGTTTCAGCGCTGCTCATAAAAGTTGTTTTACCATACCAAGACAACAAATTAAAATATAAATATATTTCTGAGAGTCGAATTTAGAAAATTTAAAACAGTTTTGAAATATTGCTCTTAAGCAAACATTTATTCAAGTGTTTAATTCATTTTAAACATAATGAACAGTTTTTGTTTGTTTTCAAAAAGATCTTCAAGTAGTCAGTCTCTAGAATAAACTATTAAGCGAAAAAATTATGCCAGACAATCAGAGAACAGACTAGACGATAGTCTATTGAGATAAACGTCATCGTGGTCATTGGTGTTGTTGTTGTTGTTTTTGTTGTTGTGGCTGCTCAAGAAATGAGGCCTCGTCATGTGCGAGTATCTAATAAAAACATTACAAACTGTTGTCAGTCTGCTATATTATTGCATCATACAAAACGAGTGAGAGCTATATTTGTGCAGTTAAAAATACAATGACGCGACGAGATACTTTTATGCATACAACAAAAACAGACCTCAGATACTATAGAAACTATAGCGTAAAGTCTTATTTCTTTATTTGTAAAAATAGTTCTAATTCTACAAATAAATTCTGCGCTCTTTTGGGGAAATACTTTACAAAAAATAAAATATTTTTTTTATTTTTTGCGCTTGTAGATACAATTTTTGTAAGATTTTTGTTTTGTTTTTCTTTTTCGTTTAGCAATGTCATAAACCTAATAAGCAAAACAAATACAGCTGATCGGTTAGCATGGTCGTTGTTTTAACAACTCTTTGTGTGTGTGTGTGTGTGTATGTGCGTGTGTGTCTGTTTGTGCTTCGAATTTTAAAATGTTCGAGATAGCGTAATTTTTTATTTTATATTTTTGTAGACGATTTGGTTTGAAGATTAACCAAACTGGAAAAAAAAGTACAGTTGTGTTTGATTTTTATAGTTAATATTACCAACAAAAAAATGTTTAAACTTAAGAAATTCTTTATTTAATTTATTTTTTTTAAATATGGTATGTAGGAATGGAACTAAGAGTAATTTTTAATATGTGTTTTAGACATATATTCTGGAGGCCAAGTGACATTTTTTGTCTGAAAGTTTGTAACGCATTACAGGAGGCATCAGAGACCCCATAAAGTATATACATATATTATTGATCAGCTCGATGAGACGAATCGATGCGTTTTTAAGATATTGACATGAAATTTTAAACTTAAACTTTTCTAGGTCCTAGGCAGTTTGTATGTCAAAATCAAGATGCCAAGGTTTTTAGGCATAGCCCCCATACAATTTTACCGCCCAATTTTTTGTATGAAAATAGGTATTATTTATGAATATTCACTCCAAATTGAATAAAAACACTTCTTATGTCATCCAATGTCAAATCCAAGGTGTCACGCCAATTTTTAGGTATAGCTCCCATACAAGCTTTTCGCCCTTTTCCGAGTTTTTGTATGAAAAAATTTATTTTTATTGAATGAATACAATTAAAATTAGGTAAACTCAATTCCAATGTCCTCCTAAGTGAACACTATCGATATGGTTAGGATCGGACTAATATAACATAAAGACCCTATACAAATTTGACCAAATTGATCGTGAAATTTAATCTAAGCACCTGGTGAACATATAAAATTAAAAGTGTTGTGTAACGGATATTTCAGCTTCGGTTCCACTGAAGATAACGTTTTTTCTTGTTTCCAAATGTTTTGCTCTACAACTTCGTAAAACATTGTTAGGCCTTCAGAGCGATTTATGAAACACATTTTTTTGTAAGATTGGCACCTCTGAGGAGCATACGTAATTCTGATCCACGCCACTATATTTTATTCCTCTGATGTTGAATTTAAATTTCAGCTCATTATCATAGCAAATTAAATCTTAAGTCTATGTTCCGAATAGCGCCAGTCTCCCCTAAACGAGTATTAAATTACTTTATGGCGCCAGCAAAATATTTTTTTTAAATAAACTAATCAAAAGAGAGAGTTTTTAGGAAAGTATGTATTACTGTCTTTAGTACTAAATTAGAGCAGTGTCTGCAGGCAATTGGTCGGCAAAAACTATAAAGCAGGTAGCAAATTTCTAGAAGTTAGTTACCACTCATTTCACTCAACTACCTGCTCCACAATAATTTTTACTAATGCAACATTTCCTTCTTTTTCTTTTTCCTTTACAGCACACGAACGGCATTGGCCAAACCAGAACTCTATAATTTTCGTCTCGCCTGTCGTCGCGCGCTCTCTGTGCATTATGGTGATCCGAAACTATTGACGCCAGCTGTAAAATCCTATATTGAAGACTGTGTACAACTCTGTCAACCTGCCGAAATACATATCTGTGATGGCAGCGCGGCTGAAAGTAAACTGCTACAGCAGCGCATGCTCAAACAGGGCACAATAGTGCCATTGCCCAAATATGAAAATTGCTGGTTAGCACGCACAAATCCAGCGGATGTTGCACGCGTTGAATCGAAAACATTTATTTGTACAAAACATAAAGAAGAGACTGTACCGATAACAGACGATGCAACACCCGGTACGCTGGGTAATTGGATCTCAGAGGAGGAAATGCAAAAGGCTATAAATGCGCGTTTTCCGGGTAGCATGAAGGGACGCACCATGTATGTTATACCATTTAGCATGGGTCCCGTGGGTTCACCACTATCAAAAATTGGCATTGAGATAACCGATTCGCCATATGTTGTCGAGTCCATGAAAATTATGACACGCGCTGGTACAAAAGTTTTGGATGTATTGCAGCAAGGCAACGCGGGTGCATTTGTTAAATGTTTACATTCCGTTGGTACACCAGCAAATGGTAAGCAAGCACAGCACTCCTGGCCCTGCGATCCTGAGCGTACAATTATACTGCATAAACCGGCACAAAATGAAATTGTTTCATACGGTTCCGGCTACGGTGGCAACTCGCTATTGGGTAAAAAATGTTTTGCTTTACGCATTGGCAGCACCATAGCCAAACGTGAAGGTTGGCTAGCGGAGCATATGCTTATATTGGGCATTACGAATAGAGAGGGACAAAAGATTTATGTGGCTGCAGCATTTCCATCGGCTTGCGGCAAAACAAATTTAGCCATGATGACACCAACACTGCCCGGTTATAAAGTTGAATGTGTTGGCGATGATATTGCATGGATGAAATTCGATCAGAATGGTGTGTTGCGTGCTATAAATCCGGAATATGGTTTCTTTGGTGTAGCACCGGGTACTTCGCGTACTACAAATCCCATTGCAATGGATACAATCTTTCGTAATACAGTTTTTACAAATGTTGCTTCAACATCGGATGGTGGTGTCTATTGGGAAGGTATGCCGCAAAGTGATTTGAAAAATGTCACTGTTACAGATTGGCTGGGGAAATTATGGTCACCGGAAACGGGACGTACTGCAGCGCATCCAAATTCACGTTTTTGTACACCAGCAGCGCAGTGTCCCATTATTGATGCTGCCTGGGAAGATCCAGCAGGTGTACCTATTGCTGCAATACTCTTTGGTGGACGTCGTCCGACCGGTGTGCCTTTGGTCTATGAAGCACGCAGCTGGGCACATGGTGTCTTCATGGGTGCTGCTATGCGCAGTGAAGCTACTGCTGCGGCTGAGCACAAAAGTAAAATTATTATGCATGATCCATTTGCAATGCGTCCATTTTTTGGTTATAATTTTGGTGATTATCTACGTCATTGGCTGAGCATGGAGCAACGCGGTAAAGTACCAAAAATATTCCATGTCAACTGGTTCCGTAAGAGCGCTGATGGTAAATTCCTTTGGCCTGGTTTTGGTGATAATTCACGTGTTTTAGATTGGATCTTTCGACGTGTCCAGGGCGAAGCATGTTATCAGGAGACACCAATCGGTCGCTTGCCCAGTGAGGGTGCCTTAAATGTAACGAATCTTGAAGGTGGCGTTGATTTAAAGGCACTTTTGAATTACCCAAAGACTTTTGGCTGCAAGAAGTTGCAGCAATTGAAAAATATTTTCAGCAACAAGTTGGAAAGCATTTGCCGCAAGAAGTTGCACAAGAATTAGCCGAATTGAAAGCGCGTGTTTCGAAAATGTAGTTCTTCGTTTTTTTTTTTGTTTTAATTTGATGTGAAAGATTTTTGTACATAATTTAAATTTAAGTAAAAAATGAAAACTATTTTTAAATAAAAAAATTTTTTTTTTTTTTAATTTTATAAAAATTTTTTGATTATACCAAATCGCGATTTTTTTTTATCGTTTGTTGACTTTGTTCTGCGAATTCATGGCAAAAAAAACAAGCCATAAAGCTATAAAAAATCTAATAAATGCATCAGGCAAGTGCCAAAAAATACACAAAGCCTCTTGGTGATAATTAGTTCATATAAGATTTGTACATTGTGCATTTGGGTAGTTGTCAAGGTCTGATTCGGGTATGGTCCGACTTATCTCCAAAAAAAAAAAAAAAAAAAAAAATTTAAAAACAAGTTTGATATTTTTCACGCCGATAACAGTGGCGTAGTAATTTGTAACAGTTTGGAGTAGTTTCTTTGAAACAATTATACTAGGTGTAGTATTGTATTTCACCGCTGTCTCTTTCTATTTTGCTTGCATATTTTTCTACGTTTTATTCAGCATAAGAACAAACTGTGTTAAAAAGAGTACAGAAAATATATTTATCTCACTCAAGCCTTCTACAATGGCATAGAACAAAGCGTACTGTGTTAAAAAATACGTCAACAAACATATGCAAACTATTAAAACTGAAATAATTGCATCATGCATAGTTTCCAAGGGAATATTTATAAAATTGCATCATGCATAGTTTCCAAGCGAATATTTCGATGCAAAAGTAAATATTTAGATTTGGAAAATTTCTAAACTATTTTTAAATTAATTCGAACAGTCTAGCAACAAGTTCCGGTTCAACATTTGCGTGGGTTCAATCCTTCAAACGTTACATTTGCAAATAGAAATAATATAACCTATCGATAACCTTTTACTCGGCTGTAAAAACAAAATTTTACATATTAATTTGAATGAAACAAGCTAGTTTAATCGTGCTATATGATTGCTGTTTACCCTACGAGCTTTGCGTATTAGGCATCTGGAGACAATATATGATGAATTTTGAAAAACGAACCATGGTGGAATATTTATTAGGTGGCATATTTCCTCTCACTGATTCGTTATATTTTTAAAGAGAGAATTGCGCAAGAGATTCAAGTCAACAAAAGAAAGAGACAGAGTTACAATATTCCACCATTAAACGAACAGCCATGTCTAGAAGAACTCAAAGCACTGACTACATATGCCTACGCAACAACCTAATATACCTTTATAAACTTTATAATTTTTGTATTTTATGTAGGGTATATAATTATTTGTCTATTGACGTAAATCGTTAAACGTGTTTCTTCTTCGTTTTCGTCAACGTTTATATTTAGCAAATTCAGTAGCTACCTTGTTTATAAAATAAATATTTTTAAGTCTGGTGTATTCGACTATGATAGATCCTAAATTCATGGTGGAATAACTAAAAAAGAAGGCATACTAAATAACTCTTTCCTTTCTTACTAAATTGACAATCTCACTTTTCTTCGCATTTCTCATTTGTGTTTAAACGCTCTGGAAAAAAAAAAAATTAATGGGTCAAGAAGGCGGAATATGTCAACTTAAAAGTTATTGCACCATGTGCTTTACTAATTTTTGGACCAATTTTTTAGAACTTTTTGCTGAATAACTATTTCATATTAATTCGTTTGCATTTTAGTTTCCAAGATGGCAGAACCATTAATTCCATAAAAGTTAATAATCCATTTGAATTGTAATTCGCAACAAGTTCTAACATTATTTAACCAAAGTGCTTAAGGAATTTCAGCTCAGTAATTATGATTTATTTTGGGTCGTAAAGTATGTTTTTTAAAATTTATTTTTTTTTTTTCGTAGTACTTTTGCTTGCGAGGATTATGCGAGGATTGGCGTTTCACGAGTCATTTTTTGTTTATTTAAATTTTTTTTTTTTTTTTTTTGGATATAAATTGTGATCCTTTTTTTTTTTTTTTTTTTTTTTTTGTTGGATATAATTTGTGATGCTTTTTTTTTTTTTTTTGGTTACAAATACTTTAACAAATTAAAAACACAGTTCGCAAAAATATCTGCAAAGCATGAAAACTTGTTTAATTTTTTTTGTTTTTTTAAATAAAATTTTACTAATTTAATTTACGATTTGATTTTAATAATTTCGATGATAATGACTGATAAACGCATCTAGTAGCATTTTGTAACTGGTATGAAGAACAGCGGAGCCTCTAAGATGAACAGACAAAAAGAAACTAGTTAAACAGGTCATTTATAGAAAAAAAAAAATACATATTTAAAAATTTGAGTTTCAGTTTTAAATTAGCAAATTGTAGCAGAAAATGAATGTGCTTGGCGCCGTTTACTACCGATTTTTGCTGATTTTATTCCTGAAGGAGAAGATTTATAAAGCATTAATAACGGTTACCGAAAACCAGTTTAAGGTTGAAAACAGGATAAAGTGAAGGGCAATTGCATTGGTTTCGCTGCTTAATGTGTTTGTATCCTGTTTTTATTCTGCTTGTTTGTTCGCTCATTCGACTATTCTGCTCTCTCAGTTTTAAGATGTCTAAATTTGTATGCAATTCACAATAAAAATAAAATTTTGAAATTCATTCATATCTAAAAATGTAACTCACAACCACCTTCATTTCTCCTCTTCATATATTTTTATTTTATATAGCCACGCGCTTTTCATGGACAGCAAAAAAAAAAATTTGTTAATGAGTGTTCAAAGTATAACAAATGTCACATGAACGATCACAAGACCAGACAGATATACATATACATATATAGTATACATATATTATTATATAATAAAAACCTCATATCACGATGTTTATTTTTATAGACTTCGAAACTACTCAACCGATTTCAATGAAATTTTGTAGATGTGTATTTTTCGATCCAATTTAAAATATAGGATATATATCGTTTTGTAAAAATGAGCGGTGGGCGTGGCCCTATGAGAATCCATACAGATATTCATAATATTTTTATACCCGTTACACAAAGTGTTTACGGGTATATTCAGTTTGTCCAAAAGTTTCTAACGTATTAAAGGAGGCATCGGAGACCCCATAAAGTATATATACTATTGATCAGCTCGGTGAGACGAATCGAATAAGCCATGCCCATCTGTCTGTCTGTTGCAATGCGTTTTTCTCGGAAAGTTTCAAAGATATTGACCTGAAATTTGAAACTTAAGCTTTTTGTGCTCCTAGGCAGTTTTTATGTCAGAACCAAGGTGCCACGCCCACTTTTAATATAGCCCCATACAAACTTATCACTTTTTTTTCGATTTTTTTTATGAAAATAGTTATTGTTTATGAATGTCTTTTACTACAAATAAGGTAACAACACTTCTTATGGCATCCAATATCGAAAGAAAGGTGCCACGCCCATTTTTAGATATAGCCCCCATACAAACTTACTATTTTTTTCGATTTTTTTTATGAAAATAGTTATTGTTTATGAATGTATTTACTACAAATTGGGTAAAAACACTTCTAATGGTATCCAACATCAAAAGAAAAGTGCCACACCCATTTTTTGATAGGGCCCCCATACAAAGCGCCCATTTATCAGATTTTTTATAAAAATAGTTCTTATTTTTGAATATATTCACTCCAATCTGGGAAAATTCATTTTAACTGTTGTCCTATGAACATACTACCGATATGAGAAGGATCGGGCCACTATAACATATAGACCCCAAACAAACTTACCTGCCATTTTTTTTCTTTTTTCAAGAAAATGATTAAAGTTTCGTGTGACGGGTATTTGAGCTTCGGTGCTATCGAAGTTAACGTTTTTGCTTGTTTTTTTTAAATTTTTGAATTCGAGAAATGAAGATTGGTATATATTATTCGGGAAGAATATGATTCTTTTGGAAAAATGAGTGAAGGGCTTGGTTGTAAGTATTTGGGCCACAAGAAAGAAAATCTGTGTACATGTTAATAGGAACGGAAGAAGTTTGAATCATTTAATAGATGATCGGAGGGCGTGGTCCCAATATTTACACCCGAGCAATGACGGGTATTTCGGCTGGTAGTAGATATGTATATATATATACTAAAAGTATAATGGGTGTAACCAACAAATTGGCCATGGCCAAGCCTATTTAAAGATGCAAAAAAAAAAAAAAAAAACAATAAGAAAATTTTCCAAAGATTTTTCATCTTTTGTACAATTTTCCTGGCAAAATGACAAAATTAGACGTAGCAGCAACATGTGATGATTTCGATTGGCTGTACGCGTGGCAAGTTTATTTTTTGCCGTTGGAAACCGAATAGATTTGCTAATTTTAGCATTCTTTGTTTATTTTGGTTTTTTAGTAAATGTTTTTTCTCCAATTAAACTGTAAACAATATCAAAAAAAAACCTTAAAAATTTAATTGTAAATTTTTATCACATTTCAATGTGCAAAATTTACAAATTAACCTTTGTGGCAGTACAAAGTCTAATTTACCAGCTGTATTTGTTTTTATTTTTCTGCAAAATATTAAACCGGATCAATTTATTTTATGGTATCATAGCTACCAATATTGCGACACAAGCAAACAAGTTTAAATGCGAAACAAAAAAAAAAAATAGACAGGCCCCAAAAAATTTGAAAATCGATCGTTCAAAACAAAGAGGCTCGCGCCATATAATCGCGCTTTAAGCTATTTATTTGCTAATAAAAACAATGAATAAACAAAATAATTAAATAAAAAACAAAAAAAAAGGCTATAGAAGCTATTAATTCCTATCGCCATTTTGCCAATGGCTCGTTCTAATTAAAAAGAAAAGAAAAAAAACAAGAGTAGATTTTGCAAAAATACGCGAATTATGTACGAATTTTATATACGCTATAAGCTTATACGTAGCCTGAACTTCAGCAAAAATTGAGAATTATTAATGCTTCTTATTTCAAGATTTGCCTTAAATTTTTGTTTGATCCTGAACAGCGCATTCATCTGGAACAAAACTCATCAACTTTTTTTTTTTCTTTTTCGTATCTATAGAAAAAAAAAGATTAATCAGAACCAAAAATTAAATCGAAAAATGATTTGATTTAAAAGAATACATTTTTTGGTCTTGAATTTATGAATGGTACTAAAGCAAAAAGTACCCAAGATAATAAGAGCCCGCATTGTAAATTTTCATCGAAATGAAGAATTTCTACTATATTTGTACATATACAATGGGGCCTAGTGGGGGCCTTGAATCCGGAAAAGCCATATCTTTAGATTAAAAAGACGTAGAGACTTTAAACAGGGTGCATTTGAAAAAAATATTTAAGACATGTTCAAGGGATTTCCGAAATTTGGACCTGGGACCCATAGGTGGACCCAATATAGATTTTTTGAACAATTTTTTTTTATTACAGGGTAGTACTAAAACGGTATTTTAGAAAATTTTGACCCGGGGACTAATGGGAGCCTTGAAAAAAGTAATATATTTGTATGGAATAGAGGTAGAGACTTGAAACTGGATCCATTTGGACCCAAATTTTTTGACCAATTTTCACAAATAGAAGCAAAAAAAGTTTTAAAAGTTCTACTTTGGCCACAAATAATTTCGTAGAACATAAATGTGTCAGAACTCTCCAAATATGTATCAACCTGAAATTAGTTCAGAAGATTTCATGCAACTATTAAAGGTAACCAATTCCAGAACATAGTCGATATACTTTTCAACTGCAGCGAATTTCTTTAAATTCAGAAAAAATATAAACAAAATTTTAAAAACTGTTGCTAAGCGCCTAAAGCGGCGTGCGCACTTGTTTTTGTTTTACTCACATTTGCGCTTATCAAGAACAACAATAAAAAAAAAATACAAGAAAAAATATACGAGCAGCTGCAACAACAATAATGACGACGACTACGACGACGACTAAAAACCAAAACAACGAGCCGAGCCTCCAATGCGCAGCCAATCAGCGTGCGCATGGTTTGACCCTCTCATTTCAATAAACGAAGAAATAGAAATAAAAAATACCATAAATGAAGATCACTAAAGGCAAACACAACGCATGCGGGTGCAAACGCAGGCAACCAGTTTTCGTTGTATTAGTAAAACGCGTTACGCATACAAAAATCGCTTCAAGATAACCACGCAAACAACGAAGCAACACGAAACGAAAAGAAAATGCCGAACATATTCTCGTGGCGTCATCGCGAGCAACTATAAAAGGCGCTGCACAAGCACTGTTGAGCATCAGTTACTCGTCGCGGAGTAAATGGAAAGATCAAGTGGAAAATTCAGTTTCAGTGGTCTGAAAATTAAATTAATTTTTGACAAAAAACTTTGGAAGAACATATGAAAATCAAACAAAACTAAAAAGTAAATTAAAATTGTGATAATTAAAAATTGTGATACTAAAAAAGAAAGAGAAAATATTTCCAAAAAACCAAAATAAAATAAATAAAAACGCGAAAAGCTAAAAATAAATTGTGCTACATTTATTCTAAATTAAAAAAAAAAAAAACTAAATCAAAATGCCTGAACTCATTGAACAAAGCAAAATCATGTAAGTAGTAAAACTGTATTTTGCACTAAATTAAATTAAAAAAAAAAAAAAAGAAAAAAAAATTCTAAAGCAATATTAAACTGACCTATGCCATTATAATTTTTATTAATTTATTTTTAAATTTTTCTTGTTTTCTTGCAGCGCCGGCAACGGACTGCCACAATTGAACAAGTACCGCCAGGACAACTGCGGTCTCTATAGCCATATACGCGGCGTTGATATCTCCTATGGCGATGTTAATTCACTTACACCGGCAGTACGTGATTTCGTCGAAGAGGCTGTTGCACTCTGCCAGCCTGCACAGGTGCACATCTGTGATGGTTCCGAAATGGAGAATAAAATGCTCATAAAGATAATGCTCGATGCTGGCACCATAGTACCACTGCCTAAATATGAGAACTGCTGGCTTGCACGCACCAATCCAGCTGATGTGGCACGCGTCGAATCGAAGACATTCATTTGTACCGATGAGCGTGCGGAAAGGAAACCATACCAACACCTAAGGATGGTGTTAAGGGTACTTTGGGTAACTGGATTTCACCCGTTGACATGGAAGCTGCCGTTGAAGCACGTTTTCCGGGTTGCATGAAGGGACGCACTATGTATGTCGTGCCATTCAGCATGGGTCCCGTTGGTTCACCACTTTCGAAAATTGGCATTGAAATTACTGATTCCGCTTATGTTGTTGCCTCCATGCGCATCATGACACGCATGGGTGCTGCTGTGCTGGAGCAATTGCACAAGAAGGAAGAATTTGTACGTGCACTGCATTCAGTTGGTACACCCGCTAGTGGTGTTGTCGAACGCACCGCATGGCCCTGCGATCCTGAGCGCACTATTATTTTGCATAAACCAGCACAAAACTTAATTGTTTCCTACGGTTCCGGCTATGGTGGCAATTCGCTTTGGGCAAGAAATGTTTTGCGCTACGCATTGGCAGCACCATTGCCAAACGTGAAGGTTGGCTTGCCGAGCACATGCTCATTTTGGGCATTACCGATCCAAAGGGTGAGAAGAAATACATTACTGCTGCATTCCCATCGGCATGTGGCAAAACAAATTTGGCCATGTTAAATCCGACTTTGTCAAACTACAAAGTTGAGTGCGTCGGTGATGATATTGCTTGGATGAAATTCGATAAGAATGGTGTTTTGCGTGCTATTAATCCGGAGAATGGTTTCTTTGGTGTAGCGCCCGGCACTTCAATGGAAACTAATCCAATTGCCATGCAAACCGTTTTCAAGAATACAATTTTCACAAATGTCGCTTCGACTTCAGATGGTGGCGTCTACTGGGAGGGCATGGAGAGCAGCTTAGCCGAAAATGTACAAATCACCGATTGGTTGGGTCAACCTTGGTCCAAGAATTCGGGCAAACCTGCTGCACATCCCAATTCACGTTTCTGCACTCCAGCTTCGCAGTGTCCCATTATTGATGGCGCTTGGGAAGATCCAGCTGGTGTACCCATTTCGGCAATACTCTTCGGTGGACGTCGTCCTGCTGGTGTACCACTTATCTATGAAGCACGCAGCTGGGCTCATGGTGTCTTCATGGGTGCTGCTATGCGCAGTGAAGCTACTGCTGCCGCAGAACACAAAGGCAAAATGATCATGCATGATCCCTTTGCTATGCGTCCCTTCTTCGGTTATAACTTTGGCGCTTATGTTGCACACTGGTTGAGCATGGAGAAACGTGGTAATGTACCAAAAATCTTCCATGTCAATTGGTTCCGCAAGAGTGCAGAGGGTAAATTCATGTGGCCTGGATATGGTGAGAACTCACGTGTGCTCGAATGGATCTTGCGTCGCGTTAATGGCGAAGAATGCGCTGTCGATTCAGCTATTGGCTATGTGCCCGCATCGGGTGAACTGAATGTTGCTGGTCTGCAAACACAAATCGATTTGGAACAACTTTTTTCATTGCCCAAAGATTTCTGGACACAAGAAGTACAAGATATTCGCAACTATTTCGAGTCACAAGTTGGCGCCGATTTGCCACAAGAAATCTATGCCCAATTGGAGCAGCTGAACAAACGTGTTGCAGCTATTTAAATGCAGAATTTATGTGTGTGAACTGTTAACACAAAACAACACAAAACAAACAAAATCACAATTCTAGATTATAAGCCAGAGACTTCCAAACTATTTATTATATAAGAAGTATTATAAGAATTTTATATCTTTATAAAAAAAATATATTTTTAGAATTTATAATAAGCAAAAAAGAAAAAAAATGAGCAGAAAAAAAATATAAAATTGTGCCATGAAATGCATTTCAACAAAAAATATTAATGGCTTTTTAATTTTAACTCAGGAAAATGTTTCTGCTTTAATTGAATCATATAATGAATTTTATGGAACTGCTGATCTTTCGGCCTTACATCTCGCATATTTTGGAGACCACATTTTTAAATGTTCCCATGGAAAAATATTCATTTCGTGAATGGTTTCAACGCTACAAAAGTGATGATTTCAATGTTGAGGACAAGAAACGTTCCGGAACGTTGGAAAAAATTCAAAGATATGGAATTGGATACTTTACCGGAAGAATTTTCCATTCAGATGAAACATGGAGATGACTTTTAATCGTTTCAAAATCTTCGGAACGATAAAAAGCAAGTTAACTGTAGTGCCGTACGTAATTGAAGTCAAGAGATGGTTTTCGTTATTTGGACGATTTCAAGAATTGGTTTGATTCGTGGATCGCCTTAGAATAAAACAATGGACAATATTTTAAACAATAAAATTTAAAGCATTTTACATCATTAAATTTAAAAATTTGGAAAAAAATGTTTTGACAAAACCTACAAAACGACGCTATGCATGATTAGTTTGGATACTGCGTTCAAAGTTATAGACGTGTAAACATGGAGTTCACTAATGCCGATATTCGTGCTATTTTGAAGTTTTTTTTTCGTTGAAGGCAAATTCGCTAGAGAAACGTTCCGTGAGATTAATGGTGTTTTGGGGATGGTACTCTATCACTTCGAACCGCGGAGGAATGGTTTCGACGATTCAGAGCCGGTAAAAACGACACCATGGATAAGCCAGCCGGCGAAAGACCTGTGACGACGAATACCGCCGAATCATTGAAAGCATCAAGTTAGACCGACATGTGACATCTCGTGGCATCGCCCAGGAGATTGGACCATTTTATACCATCTGCAGAAGGCTGGATAAAAAAAAAAAACTTGATGTTTAGTTGCCGCATGATTTGACGTAAAAAAAAGCCTTCTGGACCGAATCAACGCCTGCGATATGCTGCTGAAACGGAACGAACTCGACCCATTTTTGAAGCGGATGGTGACTGGCGACGAAAAATGGATCACATACGACAAAATCAAGCGAAAACGGTCGTGGTCGAACGCCGTTGAATCGTCCCAAACAGTGGCCAAGCCGGGATTGACGGCCAGGAATGTTTTGCTGTGTGTTTGGTGGGATTGGAAGGGAATCATCCACTAAGGGCTGCTCCCATATGGCGGGACGCTTATTTCTACAATATACTTCGAACAACTGGACCGCTTGAAGCAGGCGATTGACCAGAAGTGTCCAGAATTGGCTAACAGGAATGGTGTAGTGTTCTACCAGGAGAACGCCAGGCCACACACATCTTGGTTATCTCGTCGGAGCTACGGGAGCTCGGATGGGAGGTTTTATCGCATGCACCATATAGCCCGGACATAGCGCCAAGTGACTAGCACCTGTTCCTGTCCATGACAAACGCTCTAGGTTGGCATCAAAAGAGGCTTGTGAAAAGTGGCTGTCCGAGTTCTTCGCAAATAAGGAGGGGAGCTCTACAAGGGGGTATTATGAAGTTGCCGTCTAGATGGAAACAGATTATCGAACAAAACAGCGCATAATTGAACTAAATCCGATCACTGTAACACTTTTTATAAAGCATTGAATAAAGGAAAAAAAATAAACGGAAAGGAGATATTTGAGAACCTTATATTAGAAAGTATTTTAACCTTGCGGATAACTAGCAACTACGTTGTCAAGACGTTTCGGCTGCTCTTTTCGGTTCTTTTCCGTTTCACAACTGCTTTTTTGTGCAATTGCATTTCTTTTCGTTGGCCAAAATAGGTTTGGGGCTAGTATGAAAACATACTAAAAAATACCAGTTTTTTTATTGCAGCGAGTCCACGATATGTTGTGACTAGTATAAAAAACATAGCAAAAATCAAAACGCTTTTGTTTGGGAAAAGTTTAAAATTGACATTATGAATGTATCGAAAGGCCTAATGCATTGCTTTTAGTGGCATTTTAATTTACTTGCATTGTTGCCTTTCAAATAAAAAAGGTTTGGAGACTCTTCGGTTGGCTGGTTTTAGCGTAGACATAGAAACATTTTTACTATTTTATATGTACAGATTAAAGCTGATCGCATTGTTAAAAGCAATTCGATAAAAATGCATAAAAATTTCTTTATGCTCTTAAAAAATAACATTTCTCATTAGCTTCACTTTTTGCTCTTAAACCACACTGGAAGTATTGTTTACCGTTATGCCAAAGTAGCTTTTACAGAAGCTTTTTTTTTCATATTAGGCGCTCTTTTGCGGCTTGCTTAGCTCAAGTGAAAAGCTTGCGACAACCCCTGCAACAATTTCCTTTATTTTTTTTTTTTTTTAATACAAAATATGCATGCAGCTGTTTCTTGAACACAGTTCTTCGTAAGCATTGATAGCAAGCGGACGCGTTAATAGTTAACAAAAACGGAAATAGCGCGTACCGTTAGCCGGAAGTAAAATTTAACGCAACGCACGTATTTTGTTTGTGTTTCTGTTTGTGTGTAAAAAAAAAAATACTTAAAGTTGGTTTAAATAAGTTTTGCGGTTTGAAGGCTTATTTTTCGTTTTTTTTGTTGTTGTTTACTTTTGTGTGTCGAAGTTAAAAACTGTTGCTTGCTTTGGCTTTGGCTTGGACTGTACAACAAATTAAGTTTGTGTAATCCTATGGCTTATGCGGTATATTAAAATTTATGTGTGCGTGTGTGTGTATTTATTTGTGTGTGTGTATATGAAAAATTATGAACATTAACACAATGCATGCTTAATCAGTCTCTTGTGTTTTTAAAAAAAAATTAAATAAATAACAAACCACAACAATTAAAACTTCATTTAAAATAAAAATATAAAATGGTAAATAAAAAAAAAAACACTTAATTAAACATTAAGCAACATTTCTGGCGCGTTTTAATTTAACTCACAGCACAGGATAGCAGCAGCAAACAGCAAAGAGGTTGTCCCATACATCATTGTCTCGCTAACACTTTTTCTTTGTGTGTGTGTTTTGAGTGGACTTAGTACAGATTTGACATGTAATTGAGTGTGTGTGTGTATGTGTGCGTCTAGGATTACAAGCTTAATGACAGTCACACAGCGGAAGTCAGTCAGATACACTCATAGTTTAGCTTTAGGGCACTTGTTGCTTGTGTGTGTCTCATCAACATCGTCGTCTGTGAGGGTGCACGGAAATTGTTATGTTTCGACGATGAAACACCTCGACGCTTTTTTAATTACCCTTAACGTTGCCACCAATATGCCAGGGTCAGCTACATTGGCTGGCAATGAAAATGACTGTAGCTGGCTGGCTGGCTGCTTGATAAGCGATGCGTCTAATTACTCGTAAGTTTCGTTTAAATGCGCCACAATTGCACAAATACAAAACTACCCCCCACTTCCCACAGATTTGCGAATTTTGTAGCTGTGTGTGTGTCTGTGTGTGTGTGCGCCATTGGCTAACATTAAACAAAGTTTTTTTTTTGTGTGTAGGTGTCTCTAGTTTTTTTTTTTTTTTTTTTGCAAGAATTATGTATTGCAATAAAATCAATAGCACACAACCCCGGCTATGTCGACTACGATGACGTTGAGAAACTAGCAATACAGTTGACAGATAATAATTTACTTTCAACGTGACTTGAACGAGATTTCTAATTCCCATTTGCGCGCCATAACTAAAATGTATCTAATGTGTGTATGTGTGTGTGTGTCTCTTTATGCATTTTATGCGTTCATTTTGTTGTCCTAGGACATTAATGTTTAGACAAGCTGACACTGATGTTGATGTTGTTGTTGTGGTTGTTGTCCAGCCAACATCATTTGATTGCGTCCATAACTAACATCCAAATGATCTCCATTTGCGTTTTATTCAGTGAGTTTAGCATGTTGTGTTCATCTTAAGTGTTTTATGGAATTTTCTTGTTGTTTCGCCATTTTTTTTTTTTTTTTTTTACTTTGCTTATTGAGTTATTTTGCTGTTCAATGCAGCTAAATTAGCGCACAAGTTGAATCATTTAGGAATCGATAAAAAAAAATAAGAAAAAAACAAGGAAAAACGTTTACTTCGGTGGAACCGAAGCATAAATACCCGCCACACGAATCTTTGAATAGTTTATGTGTGATCTTCAGTCGCTTATATACATTTATAAATATATATAGACGAAAAAAATTAATTTTTCATACAAAAAGTTAAAAAAAATCGGTGAGTTTGTATGGGGGCTATACATAAAAATGGGCGTGGCATCTTGGTTTTGGAATTGGATGATATAAAAAGTGTTTTTACCCAATTTGGAGTCTAATAAATTCATAAATAATACCAATTTTAATTCAAAATTTGAAAAATGGGCGGTAAATTTGTGTGGGGGCTACACCTAAAAATGGGCGTGGTACTTTGTTTTTGATATCGGATGTCGTTAGAAGTGTTTTTATTCAATTTTGAGTGAATATATTCATAAATAATACCTATTTTCATACAAAAATTCGAAAATGTGCGGTAAATTTGTATGGGGGCTATACCTAGGAATGGGCGTGGCACCTTGGACTCGAGTTTGGATGACATAAGAAGAGTTTTTACCCAATTTGGAGTGGATACATGCATAAATAAAACCTATTTTAATACAAAAATTCGAAAATTTTTGGTAAGTTTGTATGGGGGCTACACCTAAAAATAGGCGTGGCAAGTTGGTTTTAACATACAAAGTAGTCGTTGCCGAGAAAAGCTAAGTTCCAAATTTCGGCTTAATATCTAAATATCTTCATCAAAAAAATTGCGAAGAAATAAACAGACAGACAGACGGACAGACGGACATGGCTAAATCGATTCGTCTCATCGAGCTGATCAAGAATATATATACTTTATGGGGTCTACGACGTCTCCTTCAAGGCGTTACAAACTTTCCGACAAACTGAATATACCCTTCACACTATGTGTGGCGGGTATAAAAACGAAGCAAGCGAAATTGAGTGCTTTTAGTTAATACACTTCAAGAAGCTGTCGTGGTGATGTGTTGCATAGAATGTTAAGCAGTTAAATGAAGCGATAAAGCTAAAATTGTGTATATATACTACAGATATATGTAGCATTTGTGTCCAATAAAAATATATTTCGTATACGGAAGTTGTAGAATATTCGATTATAAGTAGCAATTTTTTCAAAATGTATAAACAAGAAAAAATGCTGAAGTCAAGTATGCTCGACTGCAAGATATCGCTGTACCCAATCTTTATGTGCTTTAGTTAAGTGCTATCTTACTACCACACATCATTGCATTGAATTTTCATAAAAAAAACTTAAAAAAATGGGGTATAAATGTATGTGGCTATAACTAAAATTTTTTTAGTCCCACCCTTATTGGGATATTTCATTGGGACTATCATAGACATAATTTATAGCAAATTTACACTTCCCAGAATAAGAAACAATGGCGTTTTTATGGGATAGATTTGTAAAGGGGGATACCTCTTAAAATGGGGTGGGGAATATTTTAAGTTTTTTTCAAGTGCACACTTGACGACTTAGAAGAGTCTATGTTTCAAATATGGAAGCTCTAATCGAAGTAACATTTCACGTGCAGACGGACGGACAGACGGATGGACGGACATTGCTAGTTCGACTCTCCTTCCAATGCTGAACAGGCATAGGGTCTATCTAGCCTCCCTCTGTCTCGTGATACATTTTACAAACATAATATAAAACAAAAAAAAATAGTTAACTTCGGTTTTAACAGAAGCTTATATACCTGTTACACATCATTTGACGTTGATGGAACCTCGTGCAGCATTTGTATTAAATTTTATTTCAAAATACTAAACAAATTAAATATATTCTTAAAAATTTAGGAATACGCGGTCCGATTAGGACAATTTAAACTGAAGATTTGTCGGAAAGAAACATTTAACGCATTTAAAGGAGGCATTCGTAAAACATTTATTTCATATAAGAACTTGAAAAAATGTTGTACTTTTGTATGGAGCTAAACAAAAAGTGGGCGAGACGCATTGATTTTAACATAGAAAGTACACAGGACCTAGAAAGTTTAAAATTTCCGTCTGTCTTTCTGAGCGAATAAATAACCAAAGCTTCAGACGGACGGACCCTTTAAACTTAAAATCGTTTGTCTGTCGAAGAATCAAGGTTCCAAACTTTACACCAAGTGTAGATATAAAGGTATAAAAAAAACTTTGGGGTGTCCCAACAAAATTTCTTTTTTTTCGTATCAAATCTCTCTTAAAAAAGAGTAAAGAATACAAAATAGTTAAAAATAAATTTGTTAAAATAACAAAGTATATGAAAAATAGAAAAACCAAAAAATAAAGAAAGGTTCCACAAAGTTTGAGTTTTATAATGTATTTTTAAATGAGGTAAAAGTTTAATTTTTCAAATTGGGTTAAAATTTTGTTAGAAATAAATTAAAAATACAAAAGGTTTTAAACCAAATCCCTCCACCAAAAGTCAGAATTTACGATCCACGTATATTTTTATATATAGCCCCCATACAAACAAGGTATATTCAGTTATCGGAAAGTTTGTAGCGCATTAAAATTGTTTTCGTAGACCCTATAAAAGTCTGTATTATCACCTCCGAGACAGATGATTTACCCAACAATCTATCCGTCTATCCGTCTGTCCGTCTGTCTGTGTGTTGATGCGCGGTTTATTCACTCAGTTTTTAAAAGAAAGGGCTGAAATTTTAAACTTAAGCTTTTCTAGGTCCTGTGTACTTTCTATGGCAATTTTTAAAATCATGTACGCCCATACTCTTTTATGGATATTGCTCCATAAAAAAGAATAACATTTTGTGTAAAATTCTTATAAGAAAAAAATTTATTTATAAAGCAAATGGCTTCAAATATGGTTCAAATACTTACCTATATGACAAGGATCTTTAGTTTAAAATTTCGGTCCAAATCGGACCGCGAATCCCTAAATTTTTTAAGAATATATTTAATTTGTTTTATTTTTTTGAAATAATTGCTGAACAATGTATAGCGGCAAAGGATGTGTTACAGGTGTAAAGTTAAACTCGGTCCGAAAGTAAACTTTTTCTTGTTTAAATAATATTTGAACTAATTGTGAACTATATTCAATATTTCATTTAATTTTAAAAGAGATTTGAAACCAACGAAAAGAGATTTTCTGTGACACCACTGATAATATTTGATTTAAATTGAAGTAAGCATTTCACTATACACTTCTAAGCTTAGCTGTTAGCCCAAGAATTACCTATTTTTTATTTAAGTAAAGAATAACAATAAAATATATTTTTTGCTCTACAGAGACTTTTTAAGCTAAATACGATTTATTAGTTTTGTTGCTATATTTCCATGATGAATTATTGAACTTGTACAAAAGTCCACAGGCAGTTTCATATCTTTAACCTTTTAATTTCGAACATCCTTTGTTCGAAGTGCTCAGAATCCAGATGGTCGCGAGACTAAATATTTGTCCCGATCCCGTTAAATCCCAATGTATATTTTTTTGTTCCGATCTCGATTTCAAAGTTTTCCAGAACGTTTCATGAGCCCCGAATTTTTTTTTTCAATTTTCTATAGATACAAAATATATTCTAGACACACCAATGGGCCCTAGTTCAATTTTGGAAATTTCCCTTAAACATGTCAAAAATATTTTTGAACCATTTTTAAAATACGCCTAGTATCAAGTCTCTACGTCTACTCATTCCAAAGATATGAATTTTTCAGTTTCAAGGCCCCATAAGGCGCCAGGTAAACTTATCCTAAATAAATAAAAAAAAATATATATAAACATACATTTAAAAAAATCTATTTCGGGCCCACCACTAGGCCACAGAGACAATATTTCAAAATTCCAGAATCATGTCATAACAATTTTTTAATCATCTTTCGATTTGTAATAAATTTGAGGTAAGTCTGTCAGTAATATGGTAGGTGTCGTCAAAGAAAACATTTATTAGTCCTTTCAGGAAGAAAGAGAGATGATATGATGTATATAGACTGTTTACGCTGTACCTGAAGGGGTAACAGTGTAAATTAAGTTTGAGAAAATGTATACAACAGATCGAAAGAGCATGTCAAAGCGAATGTTTGCTCCATTTCGTGGTCCCCCTATGTCTTCAGTATATAACTTGAGTAAAATACAAAAAAAAAAAATCTTGTTAGGTATTTGACCGATACTTTATTTGGACCTGTACCATTTTTTTTACCGAAGATAATATCGGGCAAATGTCAGCGCTCAGCAGCTTTTTCGGCATTTTCCACTGTACTGTATAGACCACATAACGGAGCATCGGTAGCTGTGTTGAAACATCGGACTGTCCGTCTGCTATGGATTTTCCGCAGGGGGCTAAAACAAATAATATTTTACAACAATCATTTTTTTGGTACTATCGGAACCATTCAAAAAAATTTTCCATTCAATTCGAAGGTTTAGCCTATGACAGACCTTTTTTTAATTTTGCCCTTTTTGCCATTTTAAAACTGAACTCTACGTATATTATTACTAGCTATTATTACGTCAGGATTCAGAATTCAGACTAAAATCATAAAACGATGCAAGTTAAAAAAGAAAATCATGATTTTACATGGAACTGACTTATCCTTCTACTGTTCTTTCGGTGGATGGAATTAAATCAAAAATTTCGAAAATCTAAATATTTCGATGAATCCTAGAACAAGATAAATAAGTTTTATATTAAACTAGCTGAACAACCCGGCCTTGCTCGGGTCATGTAGTAATACCTTATTTCATTTGTCTAGCTCAATTATTTGCAAAAATAAGATGATTTTTTTTTTTTTGGTTCACCCACCGTTCGTTTTTCCAATGGACTATACTTTTCTCGGTGTAAAAACATTTATACCGAGTTTCATTCTCTCTTGTTCAATTATTTGCAAAAATAAAATTAATTTTTTTTGATCGCTTTAATGGGGCCTCGCCCATCGTCCGATTTTTTTTAGGCTTACTTTTTTTTTTTAACATGTATAACGAATTAAATTTCTTTCAAATACTTCTATGGGAGCCACGACCACCGCCCATTTGTCTAAAACTACGTACTTCCTTTTTGTGTAAGTTGGATCAAAAAATAGACATCTACAAAATTTAATTGAAATACGTGGAGTTGTTTCAGGGAAATATTAGATGAATTAATGATTAATTCAATGGAGGCAACGCCCGCCACTCCAATTAGTGGTATGAAAAATAGTTTATGTCCGATTCTTAGACCAACTGAATATACACACAAAATTTCATAAGAATCAGTCAACCCGTTTTCGTGGAGTATCGTTACAAACGCTGTGAAATGATATTTTTATATATTATATAGCCGGTACCCGCGGCTTTGCTCGCGTTTGTTTTTTTTCTTCTCTTTGGTGGCTAAATATAAATTGTTCAAAAAATGTGTGTTCAAATTTTGGAAATCCCCTAAACACGACTAACCATCATTCAAATGCGCCCAGTTTTAAGTCTCTACGTCTATTCAATCCAAATGTATGACTTTTTTTTTCAAGGCTCTCATTAGGCCCCTTGTCAAATTTCTAATTTCTAATTTCTGGCTTTTCGGTTTCAAGGCCCCCATTAGGTCCGGGTCAAAAATTTTTTTTTTTCCTTTCTGACCACATCTATGATGAGAGCAACAAAACAAATCTGTCGAGTCATTCTCGAAGTTTTAGCGTTGTTAACGCACAGCTACATATTTTATATATATAGATAAATAACTTTCCGATAGAACTCCATGATATATTCGAATAATTCTTGCAGTTATTAATTAAATAAAACAAAATATCTAACCACAAAATAAAATATTCATAAAATACGATACACGCTTCACCAACAATTTTCTGATTCTAAGAAATCCATTTATTGCTAATTACGTATCAATACTTTATTAAAGTATTTCTATTCATATCGAAACAATTAAAAGACCATTCCGAAGTTCAACTTACAAAAGAGCGCTTCTTCTTTTACAAACAAAGAAATGTCAAACCAAGTTAATTCGAAGAAATCTGAATACAAATATAAAAGGAGAAAAATTCTTTGGAATAAACAAATTCAAATCAACTTGCCTAAAGCTGGCAATCAAAATATTTGCTTTGAATAACTCAAAACCAAAAAAAAAAAAAAAAAATGAAACTAAATCGAAGAGAAGAAAAAAAAAGTAAATAAATTAGTTTTTAAGTCAAATCAAGACGATGCGACATACTAAATTGGGAAATATAAAATAGTAGAAACATTGAACTGTAAACCAATTATTCTATAATCCACTCTGCTGTACTCATATGAAAAAAAAAATGTGAACTAATATTTCATGCAAATTAAATGTATTGAAATCGAAATAAAAATCCAGAGTGTTACGTTTCCATACACAAAGACAGACGGACAGACGGACAGACAGTCTATAATCTTAGCACATTTTGTATTGAAAGAAGAGAAAGTTGATGATAAAAGTTTGTAGGTTTTGGTATAAAACGAGACGAAGAGACCAACAAACCAAACCAAGTTACATATACGCGTGCACCTAAGGATAAAGTTAAACCCACACACTGACAGACGGACAGACAGACGGACAGATAGCAGGACAAAGGACAAACAGAGAAAACATTCAGCACGCCATTCAATCGCGCAGACAAAAGTAACTTATATAAAATTGCCTGGACGTGTTCATATCGATTGGGGTTATTAGAAAGTTTGCTTTTGAGCGACAGCTTCTAGGGGCTAGACTTTTTTGCTGTTGACTTTTATTCCAGCATCATGGATATCTTCGGAAGCTTTCCTGATTAGTTTTCGTTGATTTTGTTTCGAGAAACTTTAAAATATACCTCAAAAAGATTTAATACTGCTGCCATATAACCATTTTTCCGCAGAACAGCTTCTTTATTGATTTGTCATGCATTGTGTAAAAAACTCTTCGCTGCACTCTGTCCCTCCCTCTCCGCTCGCTCGCTTCGCTACGAACTAACAAAATGGAACCCAATATAACAATTTTTTTCTTTCTTTCTTTTTTGCACTTGAATACGTGCTACGGTTATGCGAAAATGCTCACAGCAAATTTCGTCCTTGCTGTCAGTCTGTCTGTCTACTTTAGTCCTGTTGGCGTGGCTAACAAGTTTGCTTTATGTTTGATTATTTTTTCATGAAGTTCTTGGAATGTTGTGGATGTGATATAGCTAAAACGATTACTTCCTATTTGCTTCCAGCTACTATGTCAATAGTTTTCCTGGACTGTTTGCGTTTGAGTATTTTATTTGTGTTTGTCTGTCTGTCTGTATATAATATACATTTGTATCTATTTGCGTACGCCAGGCATTTGGTAACCATGTGTTTGCCTAGTTGTCGCTCTGGCAACATGGCAAATTACGTGCTTTTAGTTTGCTGTATTACTAAATATTGTCCAACAGGTTGGTATATTTACTTAACAATATAGAGGTGACACGAGGCACACGCGCAAACAAAATGCGTGTGAAGGATTGAATGAATGAATGAATGAATTGCAAATATTTCTCGCAACTGTTTTGAAAAAACGCGCAGACAAATAGTTGCAAAAGCATTTCATTTTAAGTAGCATAACCTCAGGCGTATGCGTGTGTAGTATAAAGCAGTTATAAACAGATACAAATACATATAGATACTTTTTTAGTTAGATACAAAGATACAGATACAATAGGACTACTTAGTAGCTCATACAAAAGCAAACGTACACGCACACGCATATGTTACGCACTTGTTGTGCACCAACAGTTACAAGTGTGTGTGCTGAATTTGAAATCTGTATAAAGATTTAAGTGGCTGTAAGCTACGAGGGCTGTCTTTAACATATAAGAACTATGAAAATTACTTTTGGCAATCTAAGATACTAACAACATACTAAATGCAGAACATTTTGTCTCTTTTACGAATGGTGAACCAATTTTATAAGAATTCTACACACTAACATTTACTAAATCATCGTATTATATCTTAAGAACTGTGTGATTAAGATGTATCCATATAAATGCATAGACAGACGGACATTAAAATGTTCAGAACGTAGAACGCTGAACTGTGGCTAGAAAAATTTTTGTGCTGGATCTGAATAATACGTCAAATGTTATAAAAGTAGACCACTGCTCAAGTTAAAGCTCGATTTCAATTTATTGAATTTTGAAGAAAAAAAATTCAGTTTACTAAATTGCTATTATTTCTGGAACTACTTTAGTGAGATTAAAGTTGCTTGTATAAAATTGAACGTAGTTAAATTTTCTATAAATCTTGTATATAGCACTTTTAAATCAAATCGACGGTTTAGGAGATATTAAAGAAGTTTTATAGAATTCAGCATTACTTTAATATGTTAAAAAAAAAAAAAAAAACGGAAAAACGTTGACTTTTTTTTTAAATTGTTAATGTGTCCAGTGGCTTAAAAAGAACTTCAATTTGGGTTGGGACGAGGGTCACTGGTCTGATGCAACTCACGTTGTGTGGGGAGGGCGTGGCGCCTTCGATTTGATATTGGATGATATTAAAAGTGTTTTTACCCAATTTGGAGTCAATACATTACTAAACAAGAAAGAACGCTGAAGTCGAGTATGCTCGACAACAAGATACCCTGAACCCAATCTATATGTACCTTAAGTTAGGTTCTATTTGACTACCATACCTCATTGAATTGGATTTTCATAAAAAAAAACTTAAAAAATCGGGTATATCTTTGAATGGGGTTATACCTACAATTTTGTTGGGCCTACATATTGGTCTATTTCATTGGGACTATCATAGACATAATTTATACTAAATTTAAATTTTCTAGAATAAAAACAATGACGTTTTTATGTAAAAACCCAAAATTTTGGGGTTAATTTGTATGGGGTCTATACTTAAAATTTGGTTGGTCTCTACCCATAGTGGGATATTTTATTGGGACAATCATAGACATAATTTATACTAAATTTGAGCTTCCTAGAATAAAAACAATGACATTTAAATGCAAAACCCCAAAATTTTGGGTAGGTGGGGGGGGGGTAATAAAAAAGGGGGGAAAGAAAAAAACCGTTTAAGGGTAAACACTGGACTGCCTAGGAGAGTCTAAGATTCCAATTTTGAAAGCTCTACCTCTTATAGTCTCCGAAATAATCGTTTTCATACGGCAGACAGCATGACAGACAGACGGACGGACGGACAGACGGACAGACAGAGCTAGTTCGACTCCCCTTCCAATGCTGATCGAGAATATATATACTTTATAGGGTCTATCTTTCCTCCTTCTGTCTGTTACATACATTCGCACAAACTTAATATACCCTTTTACCCTTTGGGTAGGGGATAAAAATAACCATTTTCATAGAAAATTTCGAAAATGGGCCTGTAAGTTTGAAGTTTGAATAGAGCCTTTAGGCAAAAATAGGGGTGAAGCCTTGCTTTTGACATTGAATGATATCAGATAAGTCCTTAGACAATTTAGAGTGAATACATTCCTAAATTAATAAGCATTTTTATACAAAAATTTTAAAATTTAAGGTACGTTTGTATGGGGAAAATAGCTAAAAATGGGCGTGTCACATTTAATTTGTTATTGAATGACATTAGAAGTGTTCTTACCCAATTTGGAGTAAATATGTACATAGATAATAAAAATTATCATACAAAAAAATCGAAAAAAAACGATAAGTTTGTATGGGGTCTATACCTAAAAATAGGCGTGGCACTTTCATATTCAAACTTGACCTGCTCGTTGCCGAGAAAAACTTAAGTTTCAAATTTCATTAAAATCTCTACTAGGTCTTCGAGTAAATCGCGTTAAAATAAACAGACAGTCGGACAGATAGACGGACAAATAGACGGACAGACAGACAGACAGACGGACATGGCTAGATCGATTCGTCTCGTTTATGGGGTCTAAGGACGTTTTCTTCAATGCGTTACAAACTTTCAGACAAACTGAATATACAACCAACAAAAACCTTTTAAACAACACTCGCTCAAAATAAAATAAAAGAGAGTTAATGATATAGTAGAGCATTTCTATAGAAATACTTTAGCAGAAAAAATAGCGTTAAGTGGCTGCATTCGAAATACAAAAAAAAATAAATAAAAAAAAAATGATGACGATGATGATGATAATAATAAAGCCAAAACAAAATAATAGCAACAAAAGTGGTAAAATTAACTTTTATGCTGCTTTCTACTCCTCCCTTAATTCATTGAAAGAGCAACAATTTCAACAAAAAAATCCAATGAAAAGTGTGCAATTTTTTTTTTTTTTTTTGTTTTTAATATTTCAAATGTTGAATGCCTTCGAATAGGCGTAGGCGTTTCCGAGCTGTATGGCTGGTGTTATGGTTTGAATTTGGTTTAATAATGCTGTAGTTACTTACTTATGTACATACACATACATGCCACAAGTCAATGTTGTACTGAATAGCAGCTTAAATAGCTATAAATATATACACACGTGCACACACACACACACACATACATATTTAATAAAAATAATTCTTTATATAAATAAATAAATATAAAACGCAACAATTTAGCCAGCAGCATTTTACATGGAAATTGAAATTAAATCAAAGTGTTGCGTTTATTAAATGCAACAAATATGAAAATACATAATTATGCGCTTAATTCAACAAAGAAGGTGAAGCTGTGAAATGTCTTATTATGCGCATTTAATATAATAATTCTGAGAAATAAATAAATAAAAGATATACAACAGCAAACTTAACTTGGATGTTTTGCTGTCGTTGTTTTCAAAATAGATTATTTAGTATTTCATGCTTGTTTGTTTATGAAGCGTTTAAGATGCTTTGCAATTTTACTTCTAGAATTAATGCTAAAAATTATGAAATGTTGTAAGGAAATTGTTGTGTAAGATATTCTATTTGCGTTCCTAGCTTGTGCAGTTCTTTGCATTTTACAATAATAAAAATGTCTTTCATGCATTCCAGGAAATAACTATAATATAAAGCCTCACTATTATATGAGAGCTGCTTATTATATTGAAGCTCTATTAAGGTATAAGGCCTTTGTCTTTATTCGTACAAGTTAATATGCTGTAAGACATTTTAAGATTTCTTTGGAATAAAAAACTTCGGTGTTGTCGCGAAGTCAAGCCAAATCTACTGCAAATCTACTAATTTAATCAAATAAAAACAAATTACTCACTCAATTTTTTTTCCATTTCTTTCTGTCAAATAAAATTTAAAACAAGTACCCAAAAGTATGCTACATAAATGTTGTTATTTATTTATTTATTTATTTGGTATTAAAATTTGCTTTCTGCTATCATCAAATCGACAGCTTAATCAAATTGGTGGCATAAAATTTGTAGTAGAGAAATATGAGTTTTCTAAAGACTTCAATCACCATGGTTTATAAGTTTTGCGGAGAGCAAACAATATGAGTAATTCCAAGACAAGTGAGCGTCTATGGTTTTTATTTATAAATTCTTTCTATAGTTGGAAAATTTTTGTTGAAGTTAATACCTTTCAAATGGCGTGCTTCACAAAATGGCGGATCTAATATGTTGCACTCAAAGTAAAACTTTTCAAACAAAACCTTATCGATTAGTAATAAATTTTACACCATATTAGATGCACCATTTTTTTTTACACTGAACCCAAAGGTTAAAAGGGTATATTAAGTTTGTGCGAATGTATTTAACAGACAGAAGGAGGCTAGGTGGACGCTATGAATCAGCATTGAAAGGGAAGTCGAACAGCACTGTCCATCCGTCCAACCGTCTGCCATGATGTCTGCCGTATAAAAAGAGATAGAGCATTCATATTTGAAACTTAAATTCCCAGAACAATGTGGCATGGTAGTATTATAGGACTTAATTTGAGGAACCTTAAGATTGGGTACAGAGTATCTTCAGCGTTCTCTCTTGTTTTTGAAAATATAATATTAAATATCAATCATGTCATAGTTTTCGTTTAAATATCGAACGTCCATTAAATAGGTTAAATTTTATGTAAGTTGATCCTCCATATTGAATTCGCCATTTTGTTTCTATACCCGTCATATATAGTGTAAACGGGTATTAACAGTTTGTCAGTAAATTTGTAACGCATTAAAGAAGACATCGTACATCCTATAAAAGGTCTGTTCAAACATTATCGCGAATTTTGAATTTTCGCGGGTTACGTATATTCGAATTTCGATTTTTTTTGTGGCGCTATGTTGGTACTCATGTCTCTCACTTATGCCGACAAGCTCGGCCATTTTGAATGTTCACTTAATTGTTGACAGCTGCTTTGCTTGCACGTGTTTTGGATCGTCTTCGATTTTTACCTATTCATAAAAATGGATCAAAGAACCTGTATCAAATTTTTTTTCTGAATGGAATAAATTAAATAAAAATGTTGAAGAAGGCTTTTGGGGACCGAGCTCTACCAAAATCAACAAAATTTGATTGGTATAAATTGTTGAAAGAAGGTTGTGAACGTGTTGAAGACGAAGAGAAGCTCCCTGATCAACCATCGACCTCAACGAACGATGCTCACATCCAAAAAGTAATGAGAGACATTGCTGATGAAATTGGCGTATCGAAAGGATCAATTAATTCACTTTTTGAAGGATGTTTTGGGCCTCAAACGTGTCAAGTCTCGGTTGGTACCAAAAATGATGATTTTTTTTTTTAAAAACTGTACTGATTTTCGTGACTTTTTTGCCAAAAATCCAACAAATATCGTTCCGCAACCACCGTATTCGCTTGATTTGGCACCGTGTGACTTCTGGCTATTTCCAAAACTCAAGAGACCACTGCGGGGAACGCGTTTCGAGTCGATTGAGGAGATAAAAGCTAAATCGAAGAAGGCGCTGATGGCTATACCGGAAAGGGACTATTTGGCATGTTTCGAGGATTGGAAAAAACGTTGGCATAGGTGTATTTTATCGGGAGGGGATTACTTTGAAGGGGACAAAATAGATATTCATGAATAAAAAAATAACTAAAAAAAAAACACAAAATATGCGATACTTTTGAACACACCTCGTACATCCCATAAAGTGTATATATTCTGTATCCGCTGGACGAGTCGATTAAGCTATGTCCGTCTGTCTTTCTGTCTGTCTGTATGTCCGTCTGTCTGAGTTTTAAAGATTTTGACCTGAAACATATTATTTTTGAATGTATTCACTCCAAATTGAGCAATAACACTTCTAATGTAATCCAATGTCAAAACCAAGGTACCACTCTCATTTATAGGTATAGATCCCTTACGAATATTTCTTTTTTGCAATTTTAAACTTAAGCTTTTCTAGTCCTGTGTAATTTCTATGTTAAAATCAATGTACCACGCCCACTTTTAGGTATAGCTCCCATAAAGTAGAACATTTTGTCAAGTTCTCTTATAAGAAAAAATTTATTAAGCAAGTGGCTTTCTTAATATGGTATAAAAGTTTCTTTTACCCTGCCCAATCTTCGTTTAAATTTGATTCAAATTGGACCCTTAATTTCTAAATTTTTAAGAATATTTTTAATAAATAAGTTGTTACTATTTTAAGATAAAATTTAATACAAATGCTGCACACGAAGATCTATCCACGTCAAATGATGTGTAACAGGTATATAAGCTTCGGACCAACCGAAGTTAACTTTTTCTTTTTATTTTTTGTTTTTTTTTTTTTTCTAGAAAATGTTTATTGTTCTGTCCCTAGATTATAATTTGTTGAGTTTTACTACTTTATTGAGTCTAAATCCCTTCTCTAAATTTGAACAAAGTCTTTGATGATCAAAAATAAACTAAGCCCAGATGTGTCGGTTATTTGAGCTTCGGTTAAGCCGAAGCTAACGTTTTTCCTTAATTTTTTTTCCCAATTTTTCACACAGTATTTGATACGTATTTTTTCAACGTAAATTTTGTAGCTATGGAAAATATTTTCAAAATAAAATCTGCTCTTTGTTCCACTTGAATTTCGAAATGGAGCGAGTGTATGGCACACTTAAAAAAGAATCTCACATACAATATATATACACCTACACGTAAATATACGAAATGACAGTGTAGCTTACACCCCGACTCAGTTCAATTGAATTTAGAAAAACCACAAAACCAAAAATGCTACATTTTCTAAATTCTAATTAAAAGTCAAAAAATTTTCTACCAAAAAACCACAAACTTTTGCAAATATTCCGCCGTTTTTTTTCAATTTTTTTTTTTTTTATTAATCTTCTAGCAACATTTTGCACTTTGTACTTATAAAATTCCCACGACGTATAACACCAATCAAAACTAGAAGCTAAAGCATAAGATTAAATTTCAATGTGGTTTGCTGTCAAAAAAACAAGCCAACAGAATCGAAAAGAAGCCAAAAGAAAATGAAGTTAGATACAAGCATTTTCGCTGCTTGTGGCAAACTCAAACGGAAGTTATCTAAATACTTAGATGAAACGCTTTTATGATGGCTTCCAATGTTGTCGTTTTAGGAACTTTTATGTTTTGTTAGTTTGTGTGTTTGTTGTTGTTGCTTTACGACTTTTATTAAATAAAGATAAAACCATAAATTTTGTTTATTTTCATTTGGCACTAACAGCAATTTATGTATTTTAGCTAAAATTTTGTCAGCGTTTATAGTTGTATGTGTGTGTGTGTTTGTGTGTTTAGGGATAAATTATCCAAGCAGATATAATCGTTTTATGTAATGAGTAATGGGCTTATGATATTTACACATGACTTATTGCATATAAAATAAATAGTAGCAGGAAAAAAAAAAAAAAAAAAAAAGATGATGACGATGCTATAAAATGCCGCAATAAAATATGTTACAAATTACAGTGATGCCTTTGAGCAAACATTAAAGTGAAAAAAACAAAAAAATAAAAATATACACACACACACTCACATACTACATAAAGTGTTGAGTGTAAAGAGTAAAACTCTTTATTAAAATTAAAAATAAAATTTACGCCTGCCTAATTAGAAATCGTGTTGAAAATTAATAAACTTCATCATGGCACAGCATCAGCGCAGTTGGGATGAAGGTGCCGTTGGGCATCATCATGCGCCGCCAAGCCTTAAGACAACGACACGAGCGTCCAGTTCACCGTTACCATATAGAACACCGAAATCACCGAGGTAAGTGAAATTTTTGGTAAGAATTTAATTATTAAAAATTTATAACATTCAAGTTAAATATTGGCATAATTGAAATTAGTTATTAATTATGAATAATATCATTAATTGAAGTTAAATTGAATCATTTACAAAAATAATAAAAAACGAGAAAAACGTTAATACCCGCCACACGAAACTTTAATAATTTTATTGAAAAAAAAAAAAAAAATTGAAGGCGAGTCTGTATGGGGTCTATATGTTATAGTGGCCCGATCCTTGTCATATCGCAAGCATATTCATAGGATAACAGTAGAAGTGATTTTACTTAGATTAGAATGATTATAACCATAAATAAGAACTATTTTCATACAAAATCTAAAAAATGAGCGCTAGGTTTATATGAGGCCATAAAAAAAAATGGGCGTGGTACCTTTCTTTTGATATTGGATGCCATAAGAAGTGTTTTTATCCAATTAGTTGTAAATCATTCATAAATAATAGCTATTTTCATACAAAAAATCGAAAAAAATGGTAAGTTTGTATGGTGGCTATATCTAAAAATGGGCGTGACACCTTGGTTCTGACATACAAATTGCCTAGGACCACAAAAAGCTTAAGTTTAAAATTTCAAGTCAATATCTTTAAAACTTTCCGAGAAAAACGCATTGCAACAGACAAACGGACAGACAGACAGACGGACAGACGGACATGGCTAAATCGATTCGTTTCGTCGAGCTGATCAATAATATATATATATATACTTTATGGGGTCTCCGATGGCTGCTTTAATGCGTTACAAACTTTCCGACAAACCGATAATACCCTTCACACTATGTGAGGCGGGTATAAAAATGGGAAGTGAGTTTCAGCCCTTTTAGACTAGGCAATTCGGTAAACACACTTTCTGAAATCTTCATTTCGCCTTAGCAGTTTCTCAGGCACAATACAAAAGTGGACCCAATTATTTTGACAAGACGAAAAAATCATATCTTACGATTTACATTTATACAGTTTATAGCTTTTCAGATTTTATGTCTTAAATTTCAGGTCTTTTGAAAAACAACAAACAATATCTCCAAACCCCCTTTCGATTTTTAAAAAAAATATATTTTCATTGTTGGACTCTATATGAAATTTTACATTGAAAATTATTTTTTGAAAAAAGGGTTTTTTGACATTCGATCGACTCACAGTGGGGCAAAAAGGAGGTCAATTCTTATCCGATTTTCTATTTGTTTTAAATTAAAGGTTATAAAATTTCGGTTTTAATAGCTATCTTAAATAATAATAAAAAAAAAAAAATTTGTTTGTGTTTGAATGCTTCCAGTTCTTGAGATAATACTTCAAATTAATCGAAAAACTTCCAGATATTTTGGATTAATTTTAAATATTATCTTAAGAATAGGAAGCATTCAAACACAAAAAAACATGTTTTTTTTTTTTCATTTTTGAAGGTTAATAAAAAAAATTGAACTTTTAATTTAAAAAACCCCGGTAACTATTAAAACCGAAATTTTATTGCCTTTAATTAAAAAAAATTCAAAAGTCGGTTAAGAAATGGACTCTCAAAATCAATTTGTCCACGGACAGTATTTTTGCCCCACTGTGCGACTGTTCAATAGACTATCGAGTCAGTTACTAACCCAAGTGAACTAGTCAGAAAAAAGTCAGTCCGGTTAATTGTCCCAAGTCAACAATTTCGGGAAGCTTGATAGAAGAACTCTGAGCTGTGGGAGAGAAGAAGAAAAACGAATTGCTTCTAAAATTCGTTTGCTTTCAACTATTAATTTGAAGCGACTCCCAGCTTTTGAAAGTCTCAGAGAATTACCCCGAACTGTGGCAAAAAAGGATAGAAACGAATTACTTCAAATTTGTTCGATTAATTTGAGGAGATTCTCAGCTATTAAACTGTCTGCTTTCTTCCAGTTGTGTAAATTGATTCAAGAGGCAAATCTTATATGCATAATTAACTACCGGCCAGCGACTTTATCTGGTCTTTTCCCCTTTCTTATCAGAAGCAATTTAGAGTGTTTTAACTAAAGTAAATAGTATAAATGGAAAGTTTACTGCTTTCGTTAGAACAGTTCAGTACAAAAAAATATGACATTTACCTTGAAGAAGTATTTGATGTAAAACTATTTGGAAAAAAAAATTCGTAATAAAAAACAATTATTTTTTATTACAAATTCCTTAGAACCTATCATGTACCGCCAAATATACACTACAGCGCTCCAACCAATAACAACAGCGCACAGATTGCACCACGTTCACCAACGTCACGTGGCGCTAACTACGCTGATAATCGTCAAACACGTTACGAACCACCACGCAGTCCAAAGATAACCACCACCTATGCCAATGATAGCTGCGATGATACTTCCTCTACAACGCCTTCTTCCTATTATGAAACACCGACATCCGGTTCTATGGACTCACCATTATGTAGTCTATTAAGTGGACATACACCAATATCACCATCGCGACATAGTCCAAAATCACCGTGTAAATTTGTATTTGATGCAATTAGTCCAATACATTCCGAGCATTCGGGTAGTAAAAAATTTGAATATTATGAACCGATTTCACCGGATGATGAAACACCATTGTACTATGATCCACCAGTATCACCGAAAATCTATGAACCACGACGTCAAAACTCAAAGAAATTAGTACGTTCGACAGCACACAAGGAACAACAGCAACCACCACCGCAAATAGTGCCATATGTAACGACAACAACAACGAGCACGGGTAATAGTCCACAGCGACGTTGTCAGGAATGGGAATTGCCGGTAATAACACAACTTGATATGCGTGCACTAAATGCAGCTGGTTACTATTCAATGAAACGTGATTCCTGTGTTACCGATTGTACACAAATTTCGGTAGAATCGACAGATACCACCATTAGTACGGTGGCAACGACAACCACATCTTTTAGTTATACCGATGCCTCAACCGAGGAGACATACGTAGTAGAGCGTACGCAACAACAAGCGGCATACGATGATGATGATGATGACGTAGGTGGTTATCGATCAGAGCGCGCTAAACAGCGACGGCACGCTATCAATATTACATCCAATCCGGGCTATCAGGTGCTGCACAGCTCACACTCGACGCTAGATCGTACCTGTTCCGATAGTGTAGTCTCCATGCGCTATCGCAAATCGACAAGTGATCTGACACAGGAAACGGAGAATGAATGTGCTAAACATAAGAAAAAATCAAATAATGATAACGGCGGCAGCCATAAGCCCAGACGTCGTGGCAGTTCGAAAGGTGGCCTCGCCTATCTGGTCAGTCGGCGTAGCTCACGTGACTCGATGAAGAGCGCCTGCTCTAATACTTCCGTTGTGTCGAATGATGATATTGGTCCGTTGGCATTTCAAGCATCAAATCGTGGAAGGCAGCGACGCACTTCAATTTCTTAGAGTTGCCAGGTACGCATTTTACTTATTTTGTCTAATATTATGTTTCCACATGCATTAGCGTTTGCGTTAAGCTGTTGCTTGCAAAAGCAATGACTACTAAAAACGCCTAAAATACTATTCATACTAAAATTCTGGCAAAGTAGTACTCATATGAAGTATGGCATATATTTAGTGAGGCGTTGATTTCGATAGCAACAGATTAACGCGAACGCTAACGCTAAAACGTAACATAAGCCCATCGTTTCATGCTTTTTGTTTACAGTACCCGATCATGTACGACCGCGCGTTTGCTCGCTACCTGAACGTCCGTATAATCCACGTGCCAGTGATGATCTTTATCGATTGCGTCATTTCTCCATTTCGAAGGGCAACGTTGTCAATTGCGGCGACTCTATTATTTCGCGTCGTTCACGCAGCAATACCAGCGTCAATTCGACAAATAGTCGCGCCAGTGAACGTTCTCCATTTGATGGCTCTTGTTGCGGTGCTGGCTATGCTAATGTTGATTCATTACCCAACTCACCCGATGAATCAGAGACTGTGGATCCACCGCCACGTTATCGTGTTGTTATGCTAGGAGAAGCAGGCGTAGGCAAAACGGCGCTTGTTAATCAATTCATGACATCGGAATATATGCACACCTACGATGCAAGTTTAGGTAAGTTATTGCGCTACCGTTTAATAAGTTATTCAACCGGTCCGAATCGAACCGAACCGAGCAACGAATAAAAACGACCGTTAAACGATAGTTAGCGTAATATATCGTTACGTCACACAATATATGTACTATATATGTCAATCACAACACAGTGAGTAAATGCATGCAAAAACCCTTTGAAATTATTTGGAAACCTATGCAAAGCACCTGTGTGTTCATCCCATTGGCTTCGCTTGGCTTTCCAGTCATTTGTTTAGTAATTAATTCTAATTTGAGTTTTAGATGACGAATTCGGTGAGAAAACAGTAAGTGTACTGTTGGACGATGAGGAATCGGAGCTGGTCTTCATTGATCATCCGAGCGCTGAGATGAGCGTAAGTTTACAAACTTTAAAAATATTCTCAAGAGTAACGAAACCAGTGCTGGGCATTTTTGTTTAAATTTGTCGAGTGTGGCATAAAGTTCTTTCTTTGCCGAATTCATATAAAGCGTTGCAAATCCGTAAATTGTGGTCTTTAAAAAGTTTTTCCGAGATGTCATGTTTTCTTGCACAAACTTTAGTTGAGGCCTTCAGAATACGTGGGAGTATATACTTTTGAAAACCCAACTCTGTGTCTGCCAACTCGGTTTTTGACTATCCTCTATTGCAAAAATTAATTCACGAGGCTCTTGGGTTAACAACTGAAGGGACCACCCTCCAACCACCGAACCTCAACTCGAAGATTCTCTCTTTAGACGCCTTTTATGTCAAGCCGTGTCTGCTGTGATGGTATTCTTGGCCGAAGGCAATAACCCAATACATGCAAAATGTGATAGTGTATGTGTGCCCATCACTGATTTAATGCAGGGATCAGTGAGAAACCTAACTTATCAAGAGAAACCTCTCTTTAGACGCATTTTACGTCAAGCTTTTGTTATTCTTAACCACAAACACAACACACGTGCAGCATGTATTAGTGTATGTGCCCATCACTGGTTAAATTTAAGTTCTATCAAACTAATCTTTAAAATATATATTTTTTTTAATAAAAAAAAAAAGGTCGAAAACAGTCTTTCAACCTATGAGCCGCATGGCTGCGTTATTGTCTTCTCTGTCGTCGATAAATCTTCATTTCGTGTAGCTGAAGAAATTATGAATTATTTGTGGCAAATGAATTTTACAAAGGATAAAGCCGTCATAATTGCAGGCAATAAAGCTGACTTAGCGCGCGCCAGGGTCATAACCACTCAAGGTAAGCAAAAAGGAGCAAAACCTGCTTGTCACTTAATCGAATGAACTTAATTAACCCAACTCGCTTAATTTCGCAATTCACTGGATTTGTGCATCAATTTTTGTATATTTTTATTATTTTTTTTTTTTCTATTTTTAGAGGGAAAATCATTGGCCGCATCACGCGATGCAAAATTTATTGAGACGTCCAGTGGCATACAACATAATGTCGATGAACTGCTTGTTGGCATATTAAAACAGGTGAGGTGAAAATATTTTAATTGGTGTGGTGTGTGGTATATGTGGATGTTTCCAGCTCATTTTGTTACGGGTTCAATTTCAAGTTTATTGGTTTTAGTTGCAAAATACACGCAAAGTCTAAAAAAGTCATTCAGCAAAAATTTAGAGTGTGTGTGCATGTGTGTGTGAGTGCCAAATATGTGTGTGTGTGTGTGGTGGACAAATATGAGTTTTAGTTAAGTGAAAAAGCCACAAAAACCCATAAGCTGTGTGGCACAAAAAAAAAAAAAAAAACGTTGCCATTAGTAGTAGCAGTCTTGATGTCGAAAATCGTTGAGTTTGCTCTAAAATGTAATTTAGCTAATTAATAGTTCAATAGAAATATATGTATGCATTGCATTGTTGGAGTCTATTGATTTTATATATTGAATGAACACGCAATAATAAACAGTGATATGTGTTTAATAGACATGAAGAGACTGAAGGAAAAAAATTGAAAAGATTGAATAGAATGAAGATATGGGAAGTTTTAGAGTAGAAGGAATAGAGATGTTTCCATATCAAATTTATAAAACTCTTCCAAGACGATATTTTTAACACTAACACCATTCGCCATGAATATAAATTGATGGAAATCACTTGGTGAGAGGTCCGGACTTCGGTCTATAAAATGAACGCAAAAGAGACTCTTCACCCATGATGCAATTATAAGAGATGAAAAGCTACGGTAATCTCTGCTTACATAAATTTGTCAACTTAGCTTGTGGTGAATTCTATAAGACTTCACCACGACATGAGAGAAGAGTACGAGAAGTAAAAAGAAAAAAGCTTTGATGCTTTTAAAAAATTTATTTTTAAATTAATCAAGAAGCTGGAAAATTGACATTTATAAGGTGAAGTTAAATAAATTCACCATAGCTTGCATACTCAACAAAATTTGTTAGCAAATAAGAAAGAGACAGTAGCGAAACACTTCAACTGTTATAATTGCATCATGTCCACGGCAAGCTCCTAAGGCTTCGGAAAGCTAATCGCTTCTAGGCGTTTGCTCCTCAATCAAAAGAAGTTTTTTAAAAAAAATACCCAGAGACGTGGCATACGGCATGTTTCAGCTGAAATAATAGTTTACCAATTTCGTGTTTTTCATGAACCTTCTACCCCAGCTCTCATTGTAAAAATTTTAAAATTTGCTAGTTCAATCTACATGTGTATACACCTACGACAATAAAAAAGGGGTACTTCAATCCTTTTTTTATTTTTTCGATCCTAAAAGAAAATAACTCAAGTTTAATATCTAGAAGAGATAGGAAGTTATGTTATTCAAATGAAATTCCCCTAACATTCCTTTTTCTTATCAATATTATGGCTAGAAATTTTGCAAAGTTTTTAATTCTTCTAGATTTTGAAATAGATTTATTTTCCTATAACTTCGAAAATTAAAAACAAATATTAAAGTGCGTCATTTTTTATTTACGTGGGTGCACATACTGTACCCAAAAAAGGTGACATTACATTTATTTTGAAATTTTTTTATTTATTCTTTCAAATCAATTTCATCGCCTTCAAAGTAATCCCGTCCCCATTGCAAAACACTTATGCCAACGGCTTTTCCAATCTTCGATACTCTTAAAAAAGTTGATTTTAGGGATGGCCTTCGGCTTCTTCTTTGCAGTAGCTTGAATCTGCTCTATCGTCTCAAAACGATGAACCCGGAGCGATCTAATGAGTTTTTTGAACTGCTAGAGGTCGCACGGCTCCAGATCAGTTGAATACGATGGTTACAGAACGATATGAGTCGAGTTTTAGCAAAACGTGAAAAAAAATAAAAAAAAAATATTTAAAAAGTCATAAAAATTTATTGATTTTGATGAGGGTTTCTATCTGGCAATATCACAAGCAAGGTCTCTAATCGTTTTTTTAACACCAATTTTTTTATTTTTTTGAACGTTAACTTCGTCGGTTGCGGTTTATAATCTTGGTCTTCGGCACGTTCACGGCCTGCTTTGTACTTATCCCCTTATTTCTTTTATATAATCCACTTATATATATATCAATACCATATATAAATTAAATTATTTAATATTTAAATTTAAAGACTTACTGGAACATCCTCAACGAATCCGCAAAACAAAAAAAAAATTGATTAAAATTTTAAGATTTAAAATCTCTAAAAAAAAACAAAAAGCGTATCTCAAACACTAATTAATATTTTGACATGTAATTTGGCAAAAAAAGTCAAAAACAAATCTAAAAAAAAAAAAAAAAAAAAAAAAAAAAACAAATTGTCCCCGTCTCCTTTTGGTTTGGGGAGGGTAAAAAAGATAGAAGTTGCGATCTTCCAGAAAAAATTATGTATATATTGCAAGGTGTTTCTCTTGAAGATCGCATCTTTTTATCTCTAGGGAGGTGGGGGTTCTCACCCTGCATTGTACACTGGCTGTACACGGCAGTTGTGCGACCAATACTTCTGTATGAAGTCTGCGTCTGGTGGCCAGCACTCGATAAAGTGACCATCCGCAACCGTTTACAGAAGGTTCAAAGGAGTGCGAAGATATACATTAGCGGTGTTTTACGCACCACACCAACTGATGCATTAAATACTCTCCTAAACCTTTTACTTCTAGATCTCATAGCCAAATAACTGGCAACGAATACAGCTATGAGAATCAGAGAGACAGCAGGCTGGCTCACTCGAAGATACTCAACCTATCTAGTGTCCTTGCCACCAGTCACCGATTACTGTACGTCATACCCAACTTTTGGTAAGAAGTACAAAATCTCGATCCCAACAAGAGCTCAATGGGAAGACCTACCCCATTTTGAGACCAACGCCATTAATATCTATACAGACGGGTCCAAAACCGAGAGAAGGGTAGGAGGAGGTATCTTTTCCAGGGACCTGGAGATCAGAGAATCCTTCAGACTTCCTGATCACTGCAGCGTTTTTCAAGCTGAAATGATTGCTATACACGAAGCTATGCATTTTCTGGGACACCACCCAATTCGTAGACAAAAAGTACATATCTTTTCGGATAGTCAGGCTGCCTTAAAGGCGTTTGACTCGTGCAATAACACATCCAAAACTATCTCCCAGTGCCGCAAATCTCTTAACGAGATGGCGGAGCAATGGGATATTTGCCTCACATGGGTTCCGGGTCACCAAGATATATTTGGTAATTGCGAAGCAGATAGATTGGCCAGAGAAGGTACAAATTCCGTTATTCCTCCTGGGAGGAGTTCGACTGGAATTCCCATGGCCTCTCTGAAGCTGCGAGTGAAAGAGGAAATAAAAAGATTAGCAGAGACTAGATGGACCACAAACCCAAAATGTATAGCACCAAACGAACAGCCCAGCTCATGCGCTACAATCGACAGACCCTATCCGTGATGGTGGGCGCTCTCACGGGACATTGTCTGGTGGGAAGACATGTCGTCCGACTAGGGGTAACCTCAAATGACTTCTGTAGGAGCTGTGGAAACGAGGAAGAGGAGGAGACAGTAGAACATTTTCTCTGCCACTGCCCAGCCCTTGGAAGAATATGGTTTACCGAACTGGGTAGGCCGTTTCTTAATAGCCTGGCGGAGATTGCATCAGTCAAGATTGGTGCAGTAGCCGCCTTCATAAGGAAATCGAGCTGGTTCGAGTAGGAGGATTATAGACAATGGGCCTCTGTGGCCTAGGTGACGTCGCGAGAATTCGAGGCGGCCATTTTAACCTAACCTAACCTATCTCTTCTAGAATTGGGATTAAGGTTGGATTAAAACCACTGTTCTCCAGTTGAGGCGAAAGCGACAGCTTAGTGTTTCAAAAACTGAAAACTGATTTGTGAGATACTAAGTTTTTTAGTAACAAAAAGTTTACCTCAAAATTAAATAAAAATCTAAAGCAGATAGAAGTAGAAGATGCTCAAGAGAATTCAGTCAAATACGGCACCATTATATATAAGGATCTTATTTTTCTATAGAGCCTTAGCTCCTGGGCAATCGAAGCAATAATAATTTCCATGATTTTATCCACTTATTGAACATTTGATCTATCAAACCATTCTGCAACTTTGACATAGAAATAACCGAAACAAAACTGATGTAATCAATTTTGAACTTCCTTCCGTGAGTTTTCGACCATATTGAAAAAAGTTGTTATTTTTAATATTTCTTTTTTATTCGCTTGACAACACTCTCAGTCTTGTCAAAGTCTCATATGTATCTATAAAATATTAAAATGCAATAAAATACAAATTTTCTCATTGTTAAGCAAATTTTGACATTTTATTTTATTTTATATATTTTTATTATTATTTTTTCCCTACACACACACACATACACACAAAAATACCATAGATGCGCCTGAAGGAAACACGCGAAAAACAAGCTGCTGCTGCTACCTCATCGAAAATGAAAACTTCACGTACACACATATCTCTGCACCTGGCAAAAAAATCTTGCAAAAAATTTGCCTTAGCGATATTTCGAAATCAAAGAGCTGTGAAAATCTGCATGTACTCTAAATATTTTACAAAAAAATTGAGATAAAATATAAAAATAAAAATAAAAAATATTTATGTCAAAAAAAAAAACAAAAAGAAGAATATAACTCTTAACGAAATATAATCAAAATAACAAATCAACTACATATATGTATGTATGTGTGTATCTATGTACTACTTTATGTATGTATTTCGATGTATTTTTTTGCAAAAAAAAAATAAAAAAAAAATGAATATATTCATATTTGCATTTATATATTGAGCCAAATGTATTCAAATCAAATTTAAATCGCTTTAAACTAAACCAAAAAAAAAAAAAAAAAGAACTAAATAACTTTTAAATATTTGAAAAAAAAAAAAAACAAATACTAAATGCTTATTTAAACAAATTTGCAAACAAACCGTAAACAAATTTATTATCAGGCCTAGACAGACAGACATCCAGAACATTGCAGAAATACCATTAAGATTAGCCGCAGTTGAAATAAAATAAAATAAACAAAATAAAATAAAATAAACGCAGACCCATAGTTAGATTGTAAATGGATGTGAGTTTATTTGAAAAAAAATATATAGAACGCTGCTGTCGATTATGCTTGACTGCAAGATACCCTGTACACAATCTATATGTACCTTAAGTTAGGTTCTATTTGACTACCATACATCATTGAATTGGATTTTCATAGAAAAACTTAAAAAATCGGGTATATCTTTTGAATGGGGTTGTACCTAAAATTATGTTGGGCCTACCCATATTGGTCCATTTCATTGGGACTATCATAGACATAATTTATACTAAATTTAAATTTTCTAGAATAAAAACCAATGACGTTTTTTATGTAAAAACCCAAAATTTTGGGGTAAATTTGTATGGGGGCTATACCTAAAATTTTGTTGGTCCTATCCATATTGGGATATTTTATTGGGACTATCATAGACATAATTTTTACTAAATTTGAACTTCCTAGAATAAAAAACAATGACGTTTTTATGCAAAAATCCAAAATTTTGGGGTACATTTGTATGGGGGTACCCCTTAAAATGGGTCTAGAGAAAACCCGTTTGTAACCTCTTATAGTCTCCGAAATAATCGCTTTCATAGTGGCAGCATGACAGATGGACGGACGGATGGACAGACGGACAGACAAAGCTAGTTCAACTCCCTTCCAATGCTGATCAAGAATATATATGTCCTTCAGCCATACGTATAATTGATAGGTTCTCCGCAGAATCTCTTCAACAATATTGAATTCAATATCCGGGCCTACGACAAGCTAAGCAATTAGCTCGCCCTATCTGTCCTAAAAACATTGTACATCTCAACCGTCATGACCTTAGACTGAGATGTCATCTTAACAATATAGGCCTGTTCCCAGAGTCAGAGTGAAGACTCTGCGTGGAAGACGAGGAAACTGGCACACACATTCTCTGTGAATGTCCGCCTTTGACCCGCTTCAGACTCACTCTGTTTAATTGCTGTTTTAGCACAACCGAATAAATTAGTGTCGTCCTGACTAAGGATACTCTTCTGCTTTTTTTATACCGGGTTTGGATACAATAGAATCCTTAAGAGGTAGGAACATGTGGTGACTTTCTTGAGTCTCCACTTTCGCTCTGACCACTTGCTTGTCTCGCGGCCTCGGCCCAGGCATAAAGCCAGGCTATTATGGTTATGGTTATCGTAGATCCTAGACAGTTTTTAAGCGACCACTTGACGGCACAGTTAAGTTTCAAAAATGATGGCGCTATTTCTTAAAATCTCCGAGATTAACCGTTTTATAATATAAACTGGAAGACGAGCGAATGTACGGACAGACAGAAGTACAGACAAACAGTTCTAGCTAGTTCGACTATATACTATACACTTTATAGGGTATTTGCAAAAACTTAATATACGCTACGAGTAGAAGTTATAAAAGAGGGAATATATATAAACTGAAAGTAGCATTTGCATATGGTTTATTTTTTTTTTTCTATTTTTTTTTATTTATTTATTTTTTGGGTTTTTTTTTTTTTCATTTTCTTTTCGAAAAGTCATCGCGCTAATGGCTCTGGTCAGGCCTCTAAAAATGAGTTAGGCGGGTTCGTTTTTTTTTTATTTGTATTTATTTTGCGGATGTTTTCATTGCAAAAAAGTCTGCGCTTATCAATGCTAATAGTCTGTCTGTTTATTTCAGTGGCATGCGTTGAAAATAGGTCAAAAAACGTTGTCAACATAAAGGTTTTACTTTGCTTATTTAATTGGATTTTATATTTATTGCTTAAATAATTTAAATTTTTTTAAACACTTTTTTTTTTTTTAAAGGCGTAGCAAAGCAATTTGTGTTCTGTTTTTTTTTTAAAAGATAATTAAATTATTTAAAATAAATAAAAAAAATATATATAAATGTATACAACTACAGAATGTTATAAAATTATTCATATATGTATATGTATGTTATTAGAGAAAAAGGTGTACGCATCCGTGTACTATATTAACAAAACTTTACTAATCAAACTAATTGAATTTGAAGAATTTGATTTCTGAAGATTTATAACACAAAAACAATTTTTGAAACAATTTTTTTCAAAAGAAACTACTTTCGCACAGCAACTTTTAACCCTTTTACCACCGATGTTTATATTTAAACGCGCTTAAATTATAAAATGAGAGAGAGAGAGAGAGGAGAAAAGTAGTAATAACTGTTTGTTATCTACGATATCGCAAATTTAATCTTGGTTCTTGACATACTATAAGAACGAATGTTCTTGACAAAAAAAAAAAAAAACAAGTAAAAACGTTAACTTCGGTAGAACCGAAGCTTAAATACCCGTCACACGAATCTTTGAATAGTTTATGTGTCATCATCAGTGGCTTATATACACATATAAATATATATTCGAAAATAATTACTTTTTCATACATTTGTTCGAAAATCATAGATAAGTTTGTACGGGGACTATGCCTAAAAATGGGCGTGGCACCTTGGTTTTGTTATTAGATGGCATTAGAAGTGTTTTTACCCAAATTTGATTGAATATTCTCATAAATAATACCTATTTTTATACAAAAATTCGAAAATGGGCGGTAAATTTGTATGAGGGCTATAGCTAAAAATGGGCATGGCAACATGGATTTGACATTGGATGACATTAGAAGTATTTTTACCCAACTTGATGTGACTACATTCATAAATAATTGCTATTTTCATATAAAATTCGAAAATGGGCGGTAAGTTTGTATGGGGGCTATAGCTAAAAATGGGCGTGGCAGCTTGGATTTGACATTGAATGACCTAAGAAGTATTTTTACCCAACTTGGAGGGACTACATTCATAAATAATTGCTATTTTCACACAAAAAATCCGAAAAACGTTAAATTTGTATGGAGGCTACACCTTAAAATGGGCATGGCACTTTGATTTTAACACTTGAGCTGCTTAGGACTGAGAAAAGTTTAAGTTCCGAGTTTCAGGTCAATATCTTTAAAACTAAGCGAATGAATCGCATAAATACAGATGGACGGACAGACAGACGGACGGACAGACAGACAGACGGACATGGCTAGATCGCCCCTGTCTCGTCGTGCTGATCAAGAATATATATACTTTATATGGTCTAAGATGTCTCCTTTAATGCGTTACAAACTTTCTGACAAAATGATAATACCCTTCACACTGTGTGTGACGGGTATAAAAATAATATGAGAACGAATGTTCTTGATATGAGAACGAATATTCTTGATATGAGAACGAATATTCTTGATATGAGAACGAATGTTCTTGATATAAAAACAATGTTCTCAGGAGCTATAATGTTTTTATCTCCTTCAAATCTGGAGTTTCATACAATACGAAAAAGTCCGCTTATCTTATTATACACCATCGTATGCTATACATTTGGAAGCAGGACTACCAACGCGTTTTGATCACAGTCACCAGATACATTTTGATAATTTGAATAATATAATGGAGCTTCCCGATTTCCGAAAATTGTAACTAAGCACTTAGTATGGTCAAAGTCTGAGTTCTTTGAAAAATGAGTTAATATTGGTGTGGAATTCAATGTGTCATATAACGTCGAAGATATTAGTAGTTGACGTTCATGGCAGGCTACATTAATAAAAACAATTTACGAAAGACGCAGAAACAAATTTGAAAGACAAGTCATTGAAAGTCAATCGAGATTTTCATACTCGTGATTAAAGTATACTCTTACGTAACATAATCCATATCTGTCAATTTAAAGCAAGGGTAGAACTACTGTAACTAAAAAAACTTGCCACATAGAACCGCTGAAAGCTCGAACTGCACTTCGAGAAGACAACTTCCAGTTTTTGGCAATCTATCCATTGATGAAAGAACTTAGATTGCTTCAATGGAATAAATTACACCTCACAACGCTGGACTTTATAAGCATCCCAAATGGAAATAACTGAACAGTTTTATCATCTTTTTTAAATGTTCTTTGATCTAAAGACAAAACATATTTCTTTTGGGAAATATTGATCTATCCAACTGAAGCGCAGATGTGATGCTTTAGTAAAAAAATTATGTATGTATGCAAACACAGTTTTTATCAAAAAGAAAAATAAAAGTCTCCTTCTACTACTACAATATTCCTGATTTAAGAACGAATGTTCCTGACATAAGAACGCATGTTCTTGATATGAGAACGAATGTTTTTGATATGAGAACAATGTTTTTGATATGAGGAACGAATGTTCTTGATATGAGAACGAATGTTTTTATATAAGAACAAATGTTCTGGATATGAGAACGAATGTTCTTGATATAAGAACGAATGTTCTTGATGTTTGAATAAATGTTCTTAACATAAAAACGAATATTATTGATATAAGAATGAATGTTCTTGATATGAGAACGAGTGTTCTTGATTCAAGAATAAATGTCTTTGATATACAGTGTTCTTGATATGAGAACGCATGTTATTGTTATGAGAACAAGTGTTCTTGATTTAAGAATGAATACTTTTGATATGTAAACGAATGTTCTTAACATGCAAACGAATGTTCTTAATATGAGAACGAAAGTTCTTGATATGAAAACGAATGTTTTTTATACGAAAAATCCGAGATTGTGTCAAGAACGATTCAAATCGAAAAACGCATTGTTTACCAAAGATGTGCATGATATGACTATAATTTGCTTGGTTTAGTTTTTTCTCCGTGTAGCATTTCTTCAAAATATTTTCATTTGTGCAAAAAAGTATTAAGAGTACTTTTTTTATATTTATTTTAGTATTTAGGCTGGTAAACTACATCTGAGTTAAAAGTCTTTGTAATTGCTTTTTCATTAGCGTTATGCTTTCAGACATCTTTCTTTAGTATTCTTTGTATTCCGTTTTTTTATTGTTTTTTAACACCTCAACTCAACTAGTGCTACGCTTTATAAATAACGAAAACATATTTTTTTAGACAGATGTGCAGAATTTAACAGATTCAATTAGTTTGTTTAGACCTTAGTATAGACTAATAAACTTTATCTAATCAATTTCCAGTCAATTTTTTGTAATAAGAAGAGAAAAAAAAATAAATAAATAAAAATATTTATAAAACAAATATTTCTATATGGAAAAATATAGTTATACAAATGTACATTATTTAATCAAATGTTGTTAAGCACAATAAAAATATTAAATATATTGATAAAATATTTATTAAAATATTAAAAAAAAAACAAAGCTAATCTCTTTAAGCATATTTATAAAAGATATTAACTAACTAAATATAATTGTACTCTATGCAAAGTAGCAAAAAAAAATTCTTCCATTTATAAAATAATCATATCGGAATGACTGTTCAATGTTGACTGTAATTTACTTAAAAATAAAATAAAATAAATAAAAAAATTTATATATACAAAAAAAAATAAATAAATCAATAAAAATATAAATATATATAAATAAAAAAAAAATATTTATAAAAAATTATGTTATAAAATATATTATACAAATACTAAACGCATATAACTATTTATATATATAAAAATATTATGTACTACTACTAACTACTAAGAGTCTAAAGCTGTGTATAAAATATTATAATCAATTCCAACAAATTTCTTATATATAAAAATAAAAAAAAAGATTTGTACTATATGTAAAGAGAGATTACTATACTAAACTATATAACTGTTATATAACTGTTATAAAAAAAAACTATTTTCTTACAACTATATTAAAAAAATTAAGATGACAAGAGAAGTTAAAAAAAAATAACAAAATGAAAGTCAATGTTAAAGCTACTTAAAAAGTAATTAAAAACTTTAGAATTTTATTTTTTTTTTATTTTTATTTTTGCACTAAAGAAAACAAATTATTTTAATTACTAACGACTTTGATTAATGCTAAATAGTTTTTTTAAAGCCGTTGCTGCTGTTATTCCTTTAGTTGCAAAACTAAAAGTTAAACAACGTATTTAGTAGACAATCACAGCTGCAAAGTTAGCTAACAAACTTTTGTACAGTATATCAAAATGCCAAACTCCACTTTAAGTTTTAAAACGGGGGAAATAAAAAAGTTTTAATTTGCAAAAAAAAAAAAAAAATTAAAAAAAATAAACAGCAGAAAAAAAAAACAAATCGCTTTTGAGCATGCTTAAAACTTAAGTTTTTATTTATTATTTTTTATTTTTTTGAATGGCTAAATATGTGCAACGTAGCGTATGCGTAATGTATACATTTGTATGTATTAAAATTGAGCATACGCCATGTGTAGCATAGCAACTACAAAGAAAAATATACTTGAGTGTAAATTTATTTATTTTTTTTTTTTTATATTTTTATGACATTTTTAATCTACATAAGTATTTATATATGAAATTAAATAAATTATATAAAAAAAAATAATAATAATAATACAAATAAATGAAAAGTAGCAAAATATTGCCCACCGAATTTATTAAAATATTTAAAAAGAAAATTAAAATCCAAAAATTTATGGTAAAAAAAAAACTTTATAGCAAAAAAAATAAATAAATAAAAAAATAAATGCTTTATAAAAATCATATTTTTATGTGTGAATTTTCACTAAAATCTACAAGAAAAAAAAATAATAATTTCATAGTGCGAACTAATGCTCTATAAATGAATAAAACTATTATATATAAAAAAATACATAATAAATAAAAAATAAAACTGCAAAAATTTTAAGGGCAAAATAAATATGAAAATGTACGAGAGCGGATTGATAAACATTTGCATTGATTAAAAAAAAAAAATAGCGTTATTGCGAATTCTTGACTATATTATGCTTACAAAATATCTATAACTAATGAGTCACATATCGCTCAGTTAGATTTGAGCGATTATTTGAAAACTTCGATTATATCCGAAAAAAATTGATTCTTCATGATTAAACATTTTTTTGACAGTGTTAATTGGAGAACAATGAAATATGTACACAAAAATTAATAAACTCCCTTTTCCTACTTTTTGATCGAATCGGTATACTTTTCGATTGATTTTACTTTTTAAAAGTAATCGATTTATTCCGATTAATCGTTCATTTTACGTTAGACTCGATTTAGTACGAAATAACTCATTTCTAGTCACAAAAAAAAAAAAAAAAAATTAAATCGGAAAATAAAGTTTTACAGCAATCAGAAAGAGACAAGCCGATCTAGGTATGTTCTTCTGTCTAACCCTCAGTGTCCCTTCTGTCTGAGCATCTCTCCGTCTTAATTTTTTGTCAAGACCATATTGAACAACTTTTATATATTCTTTATAAAATAATATTTTGTAATAAAAGAATTAAAACAAATATTTGCACGATGAACCCGGGATTTGAACCCAGAATACTCAAAACGTTTAGCAAGGCAACGATTAGTAAATGGCTAAAATCTAACTTTTTCATACATTTTATATTTTTACCAGGATCTCTGTTGCAATGGGTGCTTGGCCCACGGTCTTTTAATCTGAGATCCATGCGTTTAAAGTCTGCGCCCGACTCATAGTCCTTGGGGGGGGGTCCAACATCACAATATTCTCTGAAAGCCAAGTGGCTATGAAAGCACTAACTTCATGGACCTTCTCATCTAAGTTAGTTCTCCAGTGTTATGACACACTTCAAAACCTCTTTCAAGGTCGTTAAGTCACTATCTGCTGGGTCCCTGGACATAGGAGTATTGACGGCAATGAAACTGCAAACGAACTCACCAGATCTGGCTCCACTTCGCCCCTTATTGGCCCGAAACTTTTCTGCGGGCTCAGTTGGGTTTCAGCCTTACGTATAATTGATAGGTTCTTCGCAGAATCTCTTTAGTAATATTGGATTCAATTTCCGGACCCACGACAATCTTAGCAACTTGCTCGCCCTATCTGCTCTTAAAACTTTGTATATCTCAAACGTCATAACCTCAGGTTGCTAACTGGCTACCTTACCGGTCTTAATAAACTGAGATATCATCTTAACAATATAGGCCTGTTCCCAGAGTCAGAGTGTAGACACTGCTTGGAGTACTTTCTCTGTGAATGTCCGGCTTTGGCCCGCTTCAGATTCACTCTGTTTAATCGCTTTTTTTATTACAACCGACTAAATCAAGGTTGCTCTTCAGCTTATTAAAAGGGCGGAGAGTATTCTCTGTCCATTAACTTAACTATTTTTCATACCGGGCTTGGGTACAATAGACTCCTTTAGAGTCGTAGTGCCCTTTAATCTCCAGTTTTCGGAGAGCCTACAATGTTCCTAACATACTCTGTGCTAACGGTAGTAAGGTGTGGTGACTTTCTTGTGTCTCCACTTTCGCTCTGACCACTTGTTGGCCCAGAGACAACGTCAGGCTTTTATGGTTATGGTTGTATAAAAAAATTTGGTATCGTATCGGGCTGGGTTTTTTCTTTTTTTTTTTTTTTAATTTTTCGTATTATGTCGGGCGGACGTGGCCTATGCCCATCTCTAACCTGAAGGTTAAACAGTAAATCAGCATAGTTCTGTTTCCAATTCCACGCAGTAAATTTTATTTTATTTTAAAAAGAATTTAGGTTTTAAATATTTTTGCCAATTACTAAACAAACCGCTCTCATAAATAAGCAAATGAAAATTACTAAGTTCTGACAGCGAAATACGGTTGAGAAAATACTGAAAATTTATGAAAATTTATGAAAATTTTTGCTGATAATGCTGAATATAATCCATTCGTTTTTTTTTTTTCTTTAAGTATTTAATACAATAACAACAAAAATAAAACAATAAATAAATAAATAAAGCGCTAAGCAAAACTGTATTTGTTGTAAAAAAAAAAAAAAAATCATTTTGTTTTTGTGCATTTAAAATACTTGTTGAGTCATTGTGCGGTAAGTATACGAGTAAAAATTGCGCCGCCTACAACTACACTAATGAAGCTACTAGGTAAAAATTTTTTTTTGTGTGTGTGGGTTTTGTAAAAATAAACAAACAGAAAACTGTCAGAATTACGTTGATGAATGAGCAAAGTCGATTTGTTTTTGTGCAATCACAGTCACGTCGCTGACGCTGACACTCCTTGTCATAAGTACACCACCACACCAAAACATGTAAATATAAAATACATATTTTTTAGCACAATCATGACGCCGGTTGATGTGATATTTTATTTTTGTAGCAGATTCGCGCTCAGCTGTTGCTTTCACGAGAGTACTTTACAAAGCATTAACGCGCCAATAAGCAGTAAGTAAGCATTTTATAATGCCCGCTGCCGCACACATACACACACATTTTTCATTATCCTTAATTTCTAATGACATTTTTTTTTTTGTTATTTCTTATCTTTACTATGCGGTATTGTCGTCATCATAAACAACTTCATCGTTCTGTCGTTGTTGTGCTCGTCAATCAGCTTGCTTGTCCTAATAATGTCGCGTTTTTTCTTTTTTTTTTACACTTCACTAAATCAACACTGGCTCTGAGCTCTTAAAGCACCGCACACTATCCTATCTGTGTGTAGTAATCTACACTTTTTTATGCCGCTTCTCATTAGTAATGTTTGCTTCCTAGCTGGCTGGCTGGCTGGCTGGCTGTGTGCGCATTAAATCAAATCAAATCACTTTAAAAAATTTATTATTAAAAAAAAAAAAAAAAAACTAACGAAAAAATCTCAATCAAGTGGAAAGTTCAATAATTAAGTTTGTTAAAGTTTACACTTTTCCCTTTCCCTTTCCCCCTTTTTTTTGCAGTTATTTGCTTCATTTTGAACAAACGGAAATAAATGCTGATTAATGGAGTCAGTACAGAATTGTTCAATAAGCAGCTTTCCGCTTCAATTTATGTTGCGTTGCAATTAAAATGCCTAAATTCGTTGTTGCGTAGTTTAATTTCTGGTTTAATATTTTATGGATTAATATTTTTTTAACCAATGTTAATAATTTCTGGATTTAATGCTAAACAGTTTTTCAACGCTGGAAAAGCCCGTTGCAATTATTTAGAAGTAACGATTTCAGTGTGCGACAAAAAAAAAAAATTGAAATTTTTCAATATTTTTTTAAAAACTAACTCTATAATACACAGTTTTTTAAAGTACGCATAATTACGAGTAAAATGGTTGTTTAATGGGAAAAATCCGACAAGAATTGACGAAGTTATTTAATTTTTCGAAGACCAAATTTTTATAGAATTACAATTTTTATAGAAACTAAAAAAAAACAAGAAAAAAAGTTAACTTCAGCGGAACGGAACCTTTTATACCCGCCACACGAATCTTGGAAAAGTATTTATTATTTATTTTTATCAGTGGCTAAGGTAAAATTTGGAGAAGCTGTGGGTGGGAGTCAAGAGCCCGATATAATTAAAGTTTAATAAAAATAATATGGTTAAATTTTAAGCTATAGACAGATAAACAAACATTTTCTTTAAAAAATCGAAAAATGGAACGTAAGTTATTATGGGGGGCTTTATGTTATAATGGGCCGATCCTTGTAATATAGGTGGTGTGATATTAGATATGTTTTTACCCAATTTGGTGCGAATAAACTCATCTATATTACCTGTTTTCATAAAAAAAAGTCGAAAATGGGCGGCAAGTTTGCATAGGGGCTATACCTTATAATGGGCGTGGCATCTTACTTTATCATTGGATGACATAAGAAGTGTTTTCACCCATTTTGGAGTTAATACATTCATAAATAATGCCTATTTGCATAAAAATATTGGAAAATTGGCGGTAAGTTTGTATGGGGGCTATATCTAAAAATGGGCGTGGCACCTGTTTTTTGACATTGGATGATATTAGACGTGTTTTTACCCAATTTTGAGTGAATACATTCATAAGTAATTACTATTTTTATACAAAAATTTGAAAAAAAACGTTAAGTTTGTATGGGTGCTACTCCTTAAAACGAGCATGGCACTCTCATTCTCGAACTTAACCTAGTCGTTGCCGAGAAAAGCTTAAATTCCAATTTTCAGCTTAATATCTTTATATTTTCAACTAAAAAGATGCATAGAAATATTCAGACAGACAGACAGACGGGCAGACAAACTGAATATACCCTTCACACTATGTGTGGCGGGTATAACAAACATTTTAAAGGCTTTCACACACGACTCAAGATTTTTATTTAATATTTGAATAGTCATAATATTGGGTTGTTCAATAAAAAATGTCGTATTTTTTCAATAGATGTCGACACTTTAACATATCTTAGGTTGTATTAATCGCATCGGGGCATCCTGTACGGCGATTTAAAGAGGACGCCCAGAGCTACAAGGACACTCAGACACCCAGTGTTGTGATCATATGTTTCAGTCCCAAGTTATGGCGCGCCAAAGATGCAGTCCACCAAGCAAGAAATTCGCCATATTTTACGTTTTTACTACCTGAGAGGTAAAAATCCAACGAAGGCGGCCGAAAAATTTCTGAAGTTTATGGGCCCGATGCTGTAACGATTCGCACAGCACAGTGTTGGTTCAATCGAATTCATTCTGGTGTAGTGGATGTCAAAGATGTACCCCGTACTGGTAGGCCAATCCTCGTAGAAACCGATAAAATAGTCGAAATCATCCAAGTGGACCGGCACGTTAGCATTCGTTCGATTGGCCAGGAACTGGGTATAAGACATACAACCATTTGGAACTATTTGCAGAAGATTGGATTTCAAAAAAGCTAGATGATTGGGTGCCACACGAATTAACGCAAAAAAATCTTTTGGATCTACTGCGAGCAACTCGTCCGTTTGATGCAGTCGATTGACCAGAAGCGGCCAGAATTTGCTAACAGGAAGGGTGTAGTGTTCCACCAGGACAACGCTCGGCCTCACACATCTTTGATGACCCGCAAGAAGCTACGGGAGCTCGGATAGGATGTCCTATAGCACCCACCGTATAGTCCGGACCTGGCACCAAGTGATTACCATCTTATCCGGGCCATGCAAAACGCTATTGGTGGTACTACGTTGGCCTCAAAAAAGGATTTCAAGCACACAGTTTTTTTCACTCGACCAGTCCTACAAACGCTACTATATGACAGAGAAGCAATTTTTTTTGTCGCTATAATCGATTCTTGAATAAATCGATTTTTTTCGATTAATCGATTTTTTCGATTAATCGATTTTTTACACTTTTAAAATAAACGTAAAAACAAGTTTAAAAAGTCAAGAGCAAAAACAAGGTACACAAATACGAGTATTTCTTTTTTTTACTATTCAATCAAAAGAATCGGAGTTCTTTTTGATCGATTGAACTTTTTTTTTTTTCAAAAATACCATTCAATTTGATTTTAAAACTATGATACAATCTGAATTCATTTTTATTAATTTATTTATCGAAAAATCGAATATTTACAATTTATCAAACAAATTGAAAAAATCGATTATTTCCGATTAATCAACCAGTTTGCACAACACTAAGCTAGAATTAAAACATTACAACTAACTACGGATAATTAAAAAATATTTTTTTTAATGCTTGCAGTCTTCTTATATCCTGTACCCGAAAGTTAAAAATATCTAATAAATTTTAGCAAACACTATAATTTTTTTTGTACAGCATTGATAGCAACGCATGTCTGTGCTGCTGGCTGCAATTTTAGATACATTCTGTAAAATAAGTACCCGGAAGTTATTTAAAAAATTTAATTCAATTTAATTTTAAAATACGCTCCATTTAAGCCAATTGAACGATTTAAGTGGCTAACCTAATCTTTCATGGCCCGCTTATGGAACGCCAGAAATATAGCCTTCAGTTCCTTCGCGAATTCTATTTGATGACATCGATCGACTGAAAACGCCTTCCTCGAAGAAGTAAATTTATTTATGGGAACCAAAAAAAGTCACAGTGAGCCAAATATGGCGAATATTGTGGTTTTGAATTTTTGGTTCCTGTAAAATCACGGACCAATGAGATGGCGCGTTCTCATCGTGGAAAATCTACCAGTTGTCTTTCCACAATTCCGGCCATGCGGATGCTCTCACGTAGTATAAATAATAAATCATTGAGAACCGTAACCATTCGGGAGGAACTAAGAGTGAAACACATTTGAGAGATTAAATACTCCCAGTGTAGCACTATAAGCTTGCTAATTAATTTGATATTTGATTCAAGCATACTTTTAAATTAAGTTGACTCTTTACTATAAGTAGATATTATATCTTTTTAAAATAGGCTCTTATTTGAACCCACAATCAAAAGAAAAATAAATCATTAATCAGCACAAAAAAAAAAACAAACCCATTAATTACAATTTTTATTAGCAGAATAGCATAAAAAGCTGAATCCTTTACAAATTGAAGTGCTAGCTTCTTTGCATAGGCTTGGGGTTGCAGTACGCTGCAACTTTTAAAATGTAAGTGTATATTAAGTTGTGGCATAAATATGGAACAAGCAGCATAAATGCAAGGACAAGTAGGTATGTACGAGTCTATGACGGCTTATGTGCATTGTCAAATGGCGTCTGGCTTCAAAGCAACAAACGTTTAGCGGCTTCAATGCCGACAGTGCGTCGTGTGATAAATTTTTATTAATTTTCCGAAAATCTTTTATGTTTTAAATTTTGTGCAGCGTATCTAACAGTCGTATACACTCTCTTTTTCGCTTTAACAGGTATTATTGGTATGCAAACGTTTCACAAATTATATTTCTATAACATTCCGGTACTCTAATCACTTTTAAAATGAGCTTCCAACGTTGATGTGCTCTGTCAATTTGTCATAATTTCCAGCGCGTTAAAGTCTCGCAATAGAGACTCATTAAAAAAGATACCTTTTTTCCTTATACTCATCATCATCAATGTTATCATCATTGCCAAGGCTCATCAAAGTCAATGTCCTTGTTGACATTTGCAATTAACTTGCGTCCGAAATCAATCCAATTTTAAGTTCAATAAAAGCAAATGCCAAAAGCCAATAAGAAAATAAGATGCTGTGAAAAAGAAAAGTAATAAAAATAAAAGGAAAAATAAAAAGGAAAATGGGAAAAAATGAAAAACAAAAATCAACAAAAGAAATATAGAAGTTTACAGCAAACATTATCATCATCATCATCAACATCAGAGACATAATTATAATCAAAGGAATAGCAGCGCAATTTAAAAAAAAAATATATATAAATTTTTTACACGCTTTAGGGACTTTAAAAACAAATATTGATATAACTTAAATATTTCATAAATAAAATATTTTCTTTTCTTGCTCAGCTTATACTCATTTCTCTTTTTAAAATAGTCAAATCGATTAAGAACTTAACAGGCATAAGGCAAGGATAATAAGCAGCTTAATACTATAAGCAATAAATACTTTAAATATTTACCAAAAAAAAAGTATCTTTGTGTACGCTCAAGAAACTTTGTAGCACAAGAGACTCATAAGCAAAAAAAAAAAAAAAAAAAAAAAAAACTGCTGTATACTTTTAGGCGAATTATGACGAAAAATATTATAACGACAAATGGCGTTGCTTGTGCCTACTGAAGCTGCTTATAAATAGGCAGACAGAGCAACAATGTAACTGAAATTTACGAAAAAAAAAAAAAAAAAAAAAACTTTAAGCAATGAAAATTAAATTTAAATAACGATTTATTGCCTTTGAAGTATTTTATTTACACACACACAGATATAAATAACAATACAAGCGACAAGACTAAGGCGTCTAGAGGCGTATTTTAGCATAAAGTGAGGGTTACCTGGTATAGCGGTTGCGCGCGTGAAATAAAATAAATGAAGTTTAGACCTAAATAAATGGGCAATTCCATATGAAAATTTTGAAGATAAAAAAAAAAATTGTATACTAAAAGTTTGCATAGAAGCAAGGAAAATCAATAACTACAAAAAAAAAAAAGAAAATGTTATATGGAAAGCACCCTACAAATTTATTTATATAGAAAACATAGCAATCTACAAAATGAAACGCTGAACGCAAAAGGTTAAAGTGAAAATGTCTTATCAAAAATCCAACACAAGTCGAAAGGCAAAAAAAGCAACAAGCAAAAGACAGACGGACAGACGGAATGAACGAATGAATTTTCAAAGGACAGAAAGACAGACAAGCAGAGCCCATGAAATTACTTTACGAACGGGCAACAAAATGGCAAGGTAACACACAATCGAATCGCGAAAAAAAATAACGAAAAATTGAATAAAGAAAAAAAATGTAGCACATCGTATGGCGCAACAAGTGTGCGGCAAATATTTCTTGAATGCCGCCGCAAAAAGGAAGTTACAATGCGTACAAAGGAAATGAGAAAAAGGTTGTTGTCGTTCGCTTCCTTTCAACGTATACAAACAAACTCACACACATTTAGGCTTGTAAAAATGGCTTCTGCAGCAAGCAGCAAAAGGAAACAGGAAGTAAGCACGACATTGTTTATTTTATAAGCAAAAATTTGTGAAGACTTTAAGAAATAAATAGCAAGCAGCAAAAAAAAACATTAAACAAAACAAAAAACTTAAGTAGAAATTTAAATAAAATTCTTGAGAAAAAAAATAAAATAAAACTGCCACACGCGCATGAAGTGCCAAAGGTGAACAACGTTCTTTTTTTTTTTTAGTCGCACAAACATGTCCAATGCGAAGCGATGACAATCTAATCTCTCTAAATGAAAGGACGCCAAGGCGCCATAGATACGCATTTACGCTTTACAATTTTAAAGAGTAAAATGCCTTAAAGTAAGTAATAAGGTAAAATGTCTTATGTAGATTTAGGTGAGTGGTGCGCTGGGTTGTGCTGGGCGGTTCTGGGCTGGACGAGCGCAAACTGAAATTATTAATTTTGTTTTTTTTTAGTTGTGTGTGTGTGTGTGTTTATCTTGTGTATGTTTGCATGACTTTGTTGTTTTAGTCACTTTGGCATTTTACTTGGCTATAAATGTTCTTGTACTTGCTATGAAAATATTTTTCTGAATGGATTAAAGAAAGTAGCGGATCAAATGATAAATACCTCAAATTTGAACTTTATCATTGGAGACTTTCTTGAAGAAGAAACGAAAGATTCTGGCAATTGGGAACCACATGGAATACTCTCCTCAAAATAGTGCAGTAGAAAGGCACCTCTGCATGTGCTCCGAAGTAACAACATCAAGAACCAATGTTATGGCGATTGAAAAGAAATGTTTGATTCGAGGTAATCAAAGAAAAAAAAAAAAGAACATTATTGGGAATCACAGGGAATATGGATCAAAGAAATTTATGTTGATTGGGACGGATATGGAATACTCTCAATAGGATATCTTCTAAACGAAGAATATTGCATACATACATATTCGTGTTCACCGAAACAACCAAAAACTTTATGGTGATTAGGAACCACTGAAAATACTCTCCACTAAATGTCTGAAAAACTAAAAACAGTAAATAGGAATGTGTTTGAGTGTTCCGAAGTAGACATGTCAATCAAGAAATCTATGGCATTTGGGAATCACAAGGTATACTCTTGCGTAGTCACGTATTCCAGCGGATCGAATTAGAGTTTATTGAAATCGAGAAGCACATGGAATACTCTTGACAGACTGTCCTAAAACAAAACACAAAAGTGGAAAGATACATCTTCGAGTGCTGAAAGTAGTGTTGGCAAAAAGAGTGATTTTTGGGTCACTGTGTGATTAGCGACAGCGACTTGAAAATCGCAGTGACTGCAAAAGAGTGATAAAATCACAGTTCGCAAAAAAAACAATCAGCAATTACTGTATAGGCTCACTAAATCACTGCTAACTGAACTGTTGCGCTGCACCAACACAACAAATCGACTTTGTTTTAATTGATAAAAAAATTAATCATTGCATTTATTGTAAAAATTCATTTTTATAATTTTGTTGCAATTGCACTTTCAGTGAATTGCACGTTTGACGAAACAAGTGACTGGAAAATATACCTACGAATTTGTACAGGTTCGGCGTTCAAGCGAAAATGAACGGTTCGCGAAATCACTGATAAATGAACAGTTTCACTTTTCGAGAAGACCGATAAACAATATTGCCGATAACCTGAACAAATTCACTGAAAACGAGAGAATCGCAAATCACTACAATCAGTTACGATTTTTTAAATCACTGTAAAAAATCACCGTAAGTGTTTTTTTCCCCCAATACAACTCTGAAGTGGCCAAATTGACCACAGAAACTATAGGCAATAGGGAAGCATATTGAATACTAAAACTTTAAATCAAAGGTAGGGTAAGCTTCTGAAGCATTCTCATCATATTCTTATGTAGTACTCTGATTAATAACTATTCAGGTCGTTGCAAATGCTTCTTCAAATTTCTTCCAATATAAATCGTTTTCAAAGAAACTAAACTTTTTACAATTTCCGTTTTTCATTTATTTAACTTTATATCCTTCATATCCTTCAGAGCGTGCTAATTAAATCCACTCCTGTCATTTTCTTGAAGAATATTCCAACATATTTGCACACACTTGTTGAGCATCTTAAGTTAAGAATATTTCATTGGGTTGCGTTGTGTCTGTCTCTGTCTCTGAGTAGGTCGCTCAATTTGTTGCTATAATATATTTATGAGTGTGAGTGTGTATGTGTGAGCGCTTGTATGTATGTAACTGTATTTGTATTCACATTAAATGCTAAAAGCAATTTTATACACATACAAGGTAAGCCGAACTGACGACCTCTATAAAACAACAACAACAACAAAAACATCAACAATTACAATAATAAACTATTGCACAAAATAAGTAATGCAACAATAACAACAACAATAACAATGCCGACGTCGACGACAACAGCAAATTTGTATATGTCTGTTACGTCTTTCAGGATTCTTCAAAAGCACAAACACACACATACACTCATGCATACAAATTGAAAATTGAGTTTTCACTTCATAACAGCAATGAAGCTAGAAAGAGATAGACAGAGCAAATTATATCTAAAGTCAGAGGAGGAAAGCAGAGAAAATACATTTACATTCAAAATAATAGAAACACTTTTATTAAGATGTTTTATTTTAGCTTCATAAAAAATGAGAAATAAAATAAAAAATAATAATAAACAAGAAAGAACGCTGAAGTCGAGTATGCTCGATTGCAAGATACCCTGTACCCAATTTATATGTACCTTAAGTTAGGTTCTATTTGACTACCATACATCATTGAATTGGATTTTCATAGAAAAAACTTAAAAAATCGGGTATATCTTTGCTTGGGTTTATACCTAAAATTTTGTTGGGCCTACCCATATTGGTCTATTTTATTGGGACTATCATAGACATAATTTATACTAAATTTAAATTTTCTAGAATAAAAAACAATGACGTTTTTATGTAAAAACCCAATATTTTGGGGTAAATTTGTATGGGGGCTATACCTAAAATTTTGTTGGTCCTACCCATATTATGATATTTTATTGGGACTATCATAGACATAATTTATACTAAATTTAAATTTTCTAGAATAAAAAACAATGACGTTTTTATGTAAAAACCCAATATTTTGGGGTAAATTTGTATGAGGGCTATACCTAAAATTTTGTTGGTCCTACCCATATTGGTCTATTTTATTGGGACTATCATAGACATAATTTATACTAAACTCAAATTTTTCTAGAATAAAAAACAATGACGTTTTTATGTAAAAACCCAATATTTTGGGGTAAATTTGTATGGGGGCTATACCTAAAATTTTGTTGGTCCTATCCATATTGGGATATTTTATTGGGACTATCATAGACATAATTTTTACTAAATTTGAACTTCCTAGAATAAAAAACAGTGACATTTTTATGCAAAAACCCAAAATTTTGGGGTACATTTGTATGGGGGGTAATCCTTAAAAACCGTTTGTAAGTGCACACTTGACGGCCTAGGAGAGTCTAAGTTTCAATTTTGAAAGCTCTACCTCTCATAGTCTCCGAAATAATCGTTTTCATACGGCAGACAGCATGACAGACGGACGGACAGACGGACGGACGGACAGACAAAGCTAGTTCGACTCCCCTTCCAATGCTGATCAAGAATATATATACTTTATAGGGTCTATCATGCCTCTTTCTGTCTGTTACATACATTCGCACAAACTTAATATACCCTTTTACCCTTTGGGTACAGGGTATAAAAATCGATAAAAAATTATTCG